>LPNX011110925.1:406926-447138 GCA_001517045.1 Pseudotsuga menziesii
TAATAGATTCTAAAGACGAATCTAAGCTGATGTGGTGCTTCTTCATTGCTGCTTCCAAGGCTGTCATCTTCTTAAAACATTTAGATTCATCATGATTATCTTTCCCACAAAAATTGCAATGACGCTCAGTCTTCTTTCCTTTTTGCTTGGATCCTTTGTCATTTTTTAAAGGAGGAGTTGACTGAGAGGGTTTGGGACCCTTGTTTTTTGGCTTATTATTGCGAGAATTTTGTTTCTTGGGAGGCTTGGACTTTTCTTTCTGTTGGGACAATAAGGCTTTCCCAGATGTATCTGCATTGTTAATTATTCCAAGATGAATGAGCTTATCTTACTCTCTAATTAAGGAATCACAAAAGGATTCAAGGCTAGGCTCTTGATAGCTAGATGGTGGCAAGAATTCTTTCATGGAGTATAATGTAGATACAAAAATAGAATATGCAAGTCCAAGTTTTGAAAGAATATGATAAATACATTGTTTGTCTTCTTTCTTAATCTTGCATTCGACACATAATAATCTAAGAGTTTTATACTTAGATAAATAGTCTTGAATGCATGAAAAATCGTTTGGATTCAAGGAAATCAACTCATTCTCAAGTTGATGTCCCCGAATTTCATTGTGTTTACCAAACACAGATTCCAACTTTTCCCAAGCTTTATCAGGTTCATCAATGTCAGATATGCGGAATCGCAAATCAATAGAAATTACCATCCCAATCAATCCTCGAGCTTCATCACATCTATTTGCCCATTTAATTTTCTTATCATCATCAGTGGGTTCTGTTTCTTTCCCTGAGGTTATCCTGAAAAGTCCCCTACTTCGCAAAACATCCTCCATACGATATTTCCATGAGAAATAGTTAAAACTTGTAAGTATAATATCACAAGGGGCGGCCATACTGTAAAATAATGACTGAAAAAATAGAAACTAACTGTCTGGATGCAAAGAGCTCAAAAAAATATGTGGTTTTAAAAAAATGGCACTTAAAACGGATTCTGGATGATGAAGTTATGCTTGATCAAAGAAAATGTTGAAGATGTCCCCAATAGTGACGTGGCAGATATTAACTTGACCAACTAAAAAAAAGAACCCCCCTCTTCCAAAGATCAACCTTTGACAATCACTTTACAATAAAGTTGCTTTGAAGTGAATCACTTTTATAGAATAAGTGAGGTTCACTTTTACAATAATGTACTTTTAAATAGTGCGGCAATAAATTAAAAGACTTAAGTGACTCACTTTTATTTTATTTTATTAATGTGAGATGCACTTTTACAATAAAGTAATTTGAAAATAGAAATTGCATGCACTAAAAAGTAGCTTGATAAGATTTGAACTCAAGACTTATCAAGGTGTAAAGCAACTTTGGACCAAGTGAGCTAAGTTTAAAAGGTACATAAAACTATGGAAAGAGGAAGGGGGTTTTCTCTTTTCTTTTTCTTTTTTTTTCAACTCTTCTCTCTCGTTTTTCGTGCTTGCTTTCTTTTCCTGCAAATCACAAAAAAAACGAAAAACAAAAACAAAAAAACTTTTTCCACACAATGGGGTTAGATCTTGGTTAGCTTACCCGGAAAGTCTATGTTTCAAGTTTTCTCGTTGTTTCTGATTTGTCGTGATCGCACAAGGTGCACAGCAAAGAGCATATGTAGCCGAGAAGACAAGAAAAAAACTTTCCCTTACTGTTTCTGATTGGCCGCGATCGCGCAAGGTGCACGGCAAAGAGCATACGTAGTCATGGAAAACAACAGTCCGAGACTAAAAAATAAAATATTTAATAATAAACTGATAAAATATGAGAGATTTATAAAAATAAATAAAACAAATCCGTCACTGTAACATTATACCTTCAGATTTGCCGAAATGGGTGTTTTTGGAGCAAACAAAAACGATCTTCAGTGAAACGAAAACTATTTCCTAATGGAAATGGCACTTCGGATGCAATGGAATAGCTTCTATAGGCCACAAATGCACAGAAAATCTAGAACTAGAAACCCTTTCAAAGTTTCGGCAACACCGGTTCCAGATCTTGATCAAAACCGAAAGCGGCTCTTCATAAAAGCTCTGATACCATGTTAGGGTACACAGGGTACTCCCAAAGGACCGAACACCAAGAACAACCACTTCACACAAATAGATCATAGATCAATACACCAATGTTTGTCACGTGGTTAAAACCCTCGAGAGGGAAACAGTCCACGGCCCTAGCCAAATAGCTACTTGGAGCAATTTATTATGCAAAAGAAAGAAAGTTACATGAGCTTCTCATAATCGATCAACTAGCCAAGGACCCTCTATGCTCTTTAAATAGAGATCATAGACCAATCGGGTGTTAAGCCACAGATCAATAGTAGGTATGATCTAAGAGAAGTTGAACCGTCGGATCACTCTATGTCTAGAACATATCGTGACCGTCGGATTAGAATATTTACAAATGCATACTAATGCATACTAAAGAAACACACTTTTACCTAACGGATATATTACACAAGTTGATCTTAACTAAGTCCTAAGTGTCTAAATATCCTAACAGATAGCAGCAAGTTCTTCTTCCATTTGTTTATTTGCTCCAATGCAGGTGACAACCATAAGTAGGATTTTTTTTATCAGGTAATGGGTAGAAAAACAAAAATGGAGAGGGTTTTAGAAAAGGAGATTTTTTATTTGGGAAAAATTCAGGGGGTAATTGGGGTTTTACGGGGTTTTGGACACTTTCTTAAGGAAAAGAAGCAGAAAATGTGAATTTCAGAGGTGGGATGAAGGAATTGGGAAAATTCTCATAGAGGGACAATGAAGGAAAAATGGAAAACGAACACTGTGAAAAAATTTTAAGGTGATTAGGTGAGAATCAGATAATTTATGACAAACCCTAAAAATTGACAAATGTGGAATTTCGACCTTCAGGTAGTGAAATTGGGGATAGGGTCCTCAATGAAGGAATATGCATAATGGTATTACGGGGGTTACAGTGAATTTTCAAGGGAAACAAATCTAAATCAAGGAAGATATGGCTAAAAAACAAGAAGAAAAAAAAAAATTTAGAAGAAATGATCTGTGGCGGTTCTAGAAATTTGTGCTTTATCAATAGGAAATGGAGTAAATGATATGTGACGATTCTGGAATGTTACACATTATCAACTATAATTAGATATGGACCCCAGGTATATTTGGCTTCATAATGGTTCAAAGGTATTCACTCGGCCACCAAGGCTATCTCAGGCTTGAGTATTGGGGTAGTACCCCTCACTTCACGGCGCAGGTAAAACTACTAACCGCTTGGACAAAAACGACAACTCTTTGGTTTTCCTCACGGATGGTAATCTAGTCAATCTAGTGGGGGTCGTTTCCCTTTTCACTTGGCAGGTCCTCTCAATGGCCAGCTACTTCGGGGTCCCTGTGGTACTCCTCACAATGAGTTTTAGGGCTATGCCCAAGTACTTCCCACAGTTAAATGGATAGGGTTTAATCCCTGATATGGATGAATAATACCGTTGTAAGAAGAACAACAATTATAAGGCTCACAGCACCAGGAAGCATGGCAGAAAAAAGAAAAAAATCCAGAAATTCCACCCAACAGGTTGAAGGAGGAATTATCCTGGAGATTGTAGGAGTGAAGCAAAGAGGAAGGAGTTAGCTTGGATCAACCTTCGTTTATTACAAGTAAGTTCCTGCTACTTCCCTATTTCATATTTGTGCTTTTATAATCAAATTGTCTGCAAGGTCATAGTATGTTGGTAACCCCCAGACCTAGGTTATTAGGTGAATTATCCATTACAACAGAACTGGTGACTCCGTTGGGGATATAGGTAATGTATTTCATCATCAACCAAGGTATAATGAAACTAGGCAAAACTCAATCCATAAGTGTCCTTTTGTGTGCCGACCTGAGGGATGTCAGCACTCGGACGGAGAGGTGCCAATTAGCTGTATAACAGAACCCAAGAAAGTGCTCTGATACCATATGTGGAGAACCTCCTACAATAAAAAATGATAATGCACCATATAGCAGAAATATTGGAGCAAAAAAGAGATTCTATTGATCACGGGCCACTTCGAGGGGGAAACCTCCTTTGAGCAAGCTCAATACAAAATAACTCTTCAATGCTTTCATTAGCCTCAACACATACTTATATACTAAGCCTAATCTAAACAACTATTACTCCCCATGAATGTAAGATAATGCAACATATTAACTGAACGAGTTAACAACTATTACTTACTCCCCATGAATGTGGTATAATACAACATACTAATGGGACAACTTACAAAGCATATGCGTATGACAAAATATACTAAAAAAATAAAGAGGGGGGTTGACATGGGTTCTTAACAATAAGAAAGTTGAATGATGCCTATCTACATGACCCGTTTTCGACACTGTTTATATATGAAGTATTGGAGAGTGTCAGGGGAGAAGAAACATATTCCTTTACTGATGGGTTCTCTAGTTACCATCATATTAGAATTGCAAAGGAAGATTGACATAAGACAACCTTTACGAAGGAGTGGGGATGTTTCCAGTATACGGTAATGCTTTTTGGATTCAAGAATGCTCCTGCTACCTTTTCCAAGATAGTGGTCATTGCTTTTAAATATTTTATTGATAAATTCCTTGAAGTCTAGTTTGACGACTGGATGGTATTTGGGCCCCTAAAATTTCATATTGAGATTCTTCGAATGATGTTGGAACGATGTCGACGGTTCCAAATTTCCCTTAATTTGAATAAATGCATTTTTTTTTCTCCTTTTGGAATTCTCTTGGGTCATGTGGTTTGTCATGATAGAATACAGATGGATCCTGCAAAGATCATGATTATCGTCGACCTACCATCACCCTCGATAGTGAAGCAATTAAGAACTACTTTGGGACATATGAGGTACTATCAGAAATTTATCAAAGGATATGTAGAGGTGACTTCCCCTATGGAGAATTTATTGAAGAAGGGTGTTAAGTTTCAATGGAGTGAACAATATCAAGAGAGTCTAGAATTTTTGAAGTACAAGATGGTTACAACACCCATATTAGGTTTTCTAGACTAGAAGAAAGAATTTCACGTACATGTTGATGCGTCGTTTTTTGAGCTGGTTATTATACTTGAAAAACCAGGCGAAGGTTCTATTGCTAATCTCATCGCATTTTCTAGTAGGAAACTATCCACGATAGAGAAGAACTATACCACGACAAAAATGGAAGGACTAACTATGGTTTATTCTCTTCAGAAATTTCGACACTATTGTTGGGGGGACATTTTAAGGTGTATACAGATCATTATGCATTGAAATATCTAGTCAATAATATAGTGTTGGGGGGGTTTGTTGATGGATTCTCCTCTTTCAAGAATTTTACTTTGATATTATCGTTAATCTAGGTCGACTGAATTCAAGACCAGACCATTTGTCGAGGCTATAAAGTGGAGAATAGCCTGGTAATCTCAAGAATAGTCTCCTTGACGCACAACTATTTGCATTCAATATATTTGATGATCATTATCGAGATATTATACAGTTCTTAACTATAGGATATGCACCAGAAGGATTCAATACTGTACAAAAGAAACAGTTAGTTATCAAAGATGCATATTTCTAGTTGATCGCTAGAAAATTATACAAGATGGGTCTAGATGAAATTCTTCGTCATTGTGTCTTGGAACATGAGTGACCGATGGTCTTGAATGAAGCGCATGATGGTGTCACAGAAGGCCATTATGGAGTAAAAGCGATAGTACAACAAATTTTATAGGCTGGATTGTGGTGGCCTACCCTGCATGCAGACACCATAGATTATTGTCGCAGCTGTGATATCTGTCGAAGAGCTAGGAAATCATCGTGACGAGATGAGATTCTATTAGTACCACAAGTAACTTTACAAGAATTTGACAAATGGGTTGTTGATTTTTTTGGTCCTATTAATGCACTAGGGAAGAGAATGGGTGCACATTAAATAATCACTATGACTGACTACTTGACTAGATGGGATGAAGCAGCACCAGTAAAGGATTGTATTACTGCGACTGCTACAATATTTTTGTTTGACCATGTAGTAACCCGATTTCGATGTCTGAATATTTTTATAACTAATCAAGGAACTCATTTTTTCAATCAATTGATTGACAAATTAATTGAAGAATTCCAAATTCAACACTAGAAGACAACACCGTATTATCCACAAAGTGAATGGTGTTGTCAAGGCATTCAATAAGGTTTTGGAGAACGCATTGACAAATATATGTAACATTCAAAGATATGATTAGGATTTAAAAATCCCTGCAGTACTATGGGCCTATTGCACCACCTGTAAAAGGTTGATAAACCAAACTCCATTTCGACTAGTTTATGGACAATAGGTTATCATGTTGATGGAGTATATTGTACCTAGTCTAAGGATAGTTGTGATGACTGAAATGACTAATGTTGGTGTTGTCGAAGAGAGATTGTTGTAGCTTGTACAATTAGAATAAGAAAGATTCACCGCGAGATATCATCAAAATGTCAATAAGGCGTGACATAAATCTTAGCATGACCGACATATTAAGAATAAGCAGTTTCGTATTAGAGACCTTGTTCTTCTCTATGACATTAAGTGTTTGAAGCATCCTAGTAAGCTTCAAACACATTGGCTGGGACCGTATATTATCATTCAGATATTTGAAGGACGAGCAGTGCAATTGCATAAATTTGATGGTACACTGTTCAAACGATTAGTGAATGGAAGTTGACTAAAGCCTTACTAGGATATTCGCACTTTGGTCGACTAATAATTCAAAAAGAGCATGGAAAACAAATTAAAAAAAATTGAGTGTTATTACCGCACAGTTTATGAGTGTTATTTCTGCCAGTTTATGAGTGTTTTTCATGAACTTATGAGTGTTTTGGAAAAAAGAATTGACATTGCAAAGTACAAAATGTTGTCACATACTATGGGTCCGTCGTACAAGAGATTTTATGTCACAAAAGAAGAAATTCTATTGTAGACTATATGTATGTCGCAAAAAGAAGAAATTTTGTCACAAACTATATGTCTGTCGCAAAAAGAAGAAAGTGTCGTAGACTATATGTCTGTCCCAAGAGGAGAATTCTGTCGCAGGCTATACGTCTATCACAATAAATTAATTGTTGTCACATGATGGACTTTTGTCGCAAATGACAGTTGGCTGATAGCTAATGTGAAGTAAAAAAAGATTTTGGCAGTGTGATTTTTGGTCACATATTCCATTAATGCACAATAACTACCGATGAATTGGTAGGCGAAGTGACAGTTTGGTTGGAGGTTTCTTTGAAATTATTAGAAATATTGCCCCATGTGACATAATTTTCCACTACCTTTCCATTTATTGCAAGATCATGCTAGTGAACGACTGATTGAACATGTTGATATAAAACATCTTCGCGCTAAATTTTTGTCATTCTATTGCATCTAATTGATTGAAATTTCTGTGTTGAACTATCTCTTTGAAACTGTTTGTGTCGAAGCAAATTCTTACAAAGCATGATCATTTCTATCTTGAGAACAAGCACCGTTCAAGAATCCAGCGTTGATATTCCCTCACCTACACCCATCATGGAAGCACATCCAGAGGTTTTTCCATAGTCGTCGATGATCTAGAGTTGTTTTACGACCAGACCCTCCCAACACATCAAGAAAGAAATGATTTTTCCATGGAAGTTGTTTTACGACCAGACCCTCCCAACACCTCCACGGTCGACATCCATGTTGCCCGACTATGTTCCACTGACGCCATCTGAATCATCGAAGGTTACTATCAGTGAGAATGCGAAGTGTTAGTTGGTATCACCGTCCATTCCTAAAGGAGTTTAGGTGACAAAAAATATTATCCCAAACCACGACCTGCGTAAGTTCCCAGTAGTTTCCATGGATAGATATATGACTACTATCATGGAAACAGAGGATGGTTCGATTCACATTGTTCCGATGGAATGGGCCAGAGGATTGGATAAATTAGGTTTGTCATCATTGATGCACATGTCGCATTTCACTCGCACAACATAATTTATTACATGTGTAAAACAACTACTTGTGTGCTTTCATGGTGGATGTATATGGCTCGACAGGAAAATCTCAATTGATGTTGAGCTGGTAGCATCGACCATAAGACTTCCCTTGCATGAGTCGACCCAACACCCATTTTTGCTGGTAAGGAACAGGATACAACTATGGTCAACAAAATGAAGAAGAAGTATGATTTGACACGATATAAGAGAGGCTTTTATATTTCCTCCTTCAACAACATTGTTGTTAGGTTCACAACCAAGGTCTTATCAAGAAAGTTGTTGCAAAAGATGCAACTAAACCAATGTAGAACAAGTATAATACCAGTGGTAGAGAAATGCACAGTCGGTGCCCAAATGAATTTGGAAACATATTTGTTGAATGAGTTACTAGTCAATGTCATCGATGAACAAGATAAAGGTAACCCCTTTAATTACTCATGGATGTTAACTCAAACTCATTTATCACATGGGAAGAAGCACCAGAATACCAAGGGGTAGATGTATGTGTTCCATGCAGAGGAGACATATACCAAAATATCTAATTCGACAAGGAAAACCCACAAAGACAGAAACATAACAATGTTGAGTTCTATTTTACAAGCCAAAGAAATATGACATTTTGTTAAGAAGCGGTCAACAATAACAAAGGAACCCATCAAGCGGTTTCTGAATATTATAATATTTTCAGTCAAGGCACACAATATCTTTTTGAAACCCCGATAGGATCCCCAGAACCAATGGTTAGCGATGCAATTTCAACTAACCGGTGAAGAAATTGAAGCAATTATTCAATACTGGACTGAAGAATGGCGAGTACCTGTTGCAAATGACCAACTCTTTGTAGAAGAAGTACCATGATAGGATGACCCATTGGAAAAAAATAATGGAGATCAGGGAGACGATCCACCAGTAGAAATCCCAAGGAGCTCTCTCTACAACAGTCAAGATGAATCTAGCGTGACCCCAACAAATCCAAAGTTGGGCGAGAAAAGAAATCATTCAGAAAAGACCGAGACAATTTAAAAGAAGAGGAAGGTCGACAGATCATCTAGGATCATCGATCTTACAAATGATTATTATAATCTCCTCTCTGACATAATGGAAGAAGTTGTGAATCAAAGCTGCAGGAATATCAAGGAATGAAATACAGAACTGGTAAGAAACATTATTGATTTACTTCATGTAAATTGTACTACAGTGAAAGAAGTTCGTGTAGAGGTCGACCAAGCCCCATGGACCAAGTCGACCCATCTAAAGTGCGACCTATCGAAACACCATCGACTACCAAACAAACAAAGACCCAAGTAATTGGTCAAGCAATTGACCTGGGAACATCGAAGCTTAATTCCATGGTCAAATATATTGTCCATGTTATTGTTAATTTTTCTGCAGTTCCAATGTATCAATTGCATGTTATTCAGTGGGCTGCAGTTGAACAAATGAAGACAAGGGAACGGGAAATATATGGAAAACTGAAGACATCAATGAAAACCATTTTGTCGCTAAAATAAACAGTCAAGGAGACTGATAATAAATATAATACCTAGAAGGATGACATGAAGCGACTAGAACCAGTTGTCACAGTGACTTGTAGCAACTTCACAGATGAAGGAATCGCACCATACATGTTTTCTGAAGAAAAAGTATTCATACTATGTGAAGTCGCTGAGAACCTCTGCAAGCAAGTAGTGGAGTTGGAATCTAGAATGACGTCTAGTATGCATCCAGAGCTACTAGAAGAGCTAAAAAAGGCAGCCACTAAGGGTGTAAAAATATGGAAGAAGTAGGAGTACTCTATGCTAAAGCATTCGAATAAGTTTCTCAGTCATGGGAAGCCTTGATCGACGAAACAAAGTTGGATCACGTGACTGAGCAGTTACATACTACTGAGGTACACTTTATCTAGCTAAAGAATAAAGTGAAAAAGTTGTCTACAATAGAAAAGATGGCCAAGGATACTGATATGAATCAACTATGACAACAAGTATCCAAACCACGCACACAACAACAGAAATGAAAATACCATGTCACAGAACTTCAAGCAAAAGTAGTGAAGGTAACATGCATTATTCAACTTGTTTATGAAAAGGTTCGACAAGCATTGGCTTCGACATGAATGACAACTTTAGAACGTATCAGTTCCGAACTTGTGGAAAAATTGAAGATGGTATAGGAGGAAGTGCGATAGGAAACATAACAGGTTGTGAAAATATCTCAATATTTTTAGAGTAAGGTCACACTAACTAAGACTTATGAC
This sequence comes from Pseudotsuga menziesii, assembly GCA_001517045.1. Lineage (NCBI taxonomy): Eukaryota > Viridiplantae > Streptophyta > Pinopsida > Pinales > Pinaceae > Pseudotsuga > Pseudotsuga menziesii. The sequence goes on from LPNX011110925.1 coordinate 417,189, forward strand.
TAGTGTAGCTTTGGAAGAGCCACATGTTAGTATTCAGGGCCTGTTGTCCCTAGGAAAAGTTAGACAAAATTTTGTTTGGAAAGATGAATATTATGGTCGCAAGACAAGCAAATACCGCAACGGAAGAAGCCTCCACAAAAGAGGAAGAAAGCAGGCCGAGACAAGGAGTTGACCTATTTTTGGTAAAGATTTAGTTAGACTAAAAGCTTGATTTTAGCAATAAAACATGATTGTAATTTTGGCTGATAGTGCCTATTTTTATATGTAATGGGATGGGTTAAATTAGAAATACAACCTGTCAATTAACAGTTGAGAGTTAGTCGACGGTTAAATCAAGAAGTGGAAAAATATTATAAAAGCTCCAATCTAAGCTGTGTGTGGATCACTTAATCAAACGCCAATGATAAAAGGAAATAAAGTAAGAGTTGTAAGGCATAAAAGCATTGATCCAAGATGTGTGCATATCAGCCAACCATTCAGAGAGAAATAAAGGAAGAGAGACCAAAACCAGAGAGCATGAGACAAGAGAAGAATATATGAATTGTAAAGAATATCAAAAGAAGAGTTTGCAAGCTGAGTGCGTAGACCAAAGTTTCTAAACCATTTCTCATGCCAAATGAAGAGAACCTTTGTGGTTTTTCCCGGATGAGTTTCCACATAATATATCTTATCTTTATGTGTCTTTAATGTAGATGTTTGTGTCGAATGCATATCTATGGTGAATGAGTCGATCTGCATGTGTTGCGCAAAACCTATTGTGAATGAATTTGTGTGTGTGTGGGTGGGTGTGTGTGTGTCAAACATCTAAATGAGTTAAGTATGTGTTAATGATTTATGTTATATACTATTATCTATGTAGACAGATCAATAGGCTATCTTTGTGAATGAATGTATGGGACAGAGGTTTATTCCTGATTTCGGTCAAGTTGTTTGACAGTGTGTATTAGGGGAATTCCCCTCACAATTGCATATACCTAGTTCTGGAAGTTCCCAATAAGATATCTAGAGTGAGACTTCATCTGTGTCGCAGGTATTGTCGATGGATATCTCCTTTTTCAGGCCGATATCTTGGGTTTTGTTGACAAACGAGGATCTGAACCTGGGTTGACAGAGATTGTGCCAACATATTATAATTAATATTTTAATAGTTAAAATTCTACAAATAATTTTTGAGGGTATACACAAATTCTTCTTGGTATCACCATGATTCCCTTTTTTAATAAGATCATTATTAGTCCGTTCCAAAACCCTAAAAGAGATAAAACAAAATATGAAGAATTTAGAATCAAAGAAATAGAAAGAAGACTCCTTAAAGAAAATGAATTTTATGTAGAACTGAAAACAATTCTATTACAAATAAAATAAACAATATCTAAGAGGAAGGAAGAAGAAGAAGCAGTTATGGTATCCAAATTAGGTCTCAAGTAAAGAAGAGTAGGAAACTTCTACAACACCTACAACAAAAGAAGCGATTACGACCCCTGAATTTTCAAATAAAGAAGAGCAAGAACTTGCTACTACACCTATGATAGAAGAAGCGATTACGACCCATGATTTTTCAAGGAAGGAAGAGATGGAAAATAATTTTTCATCCACGACAATAAAAGTATGAAAATCACATACATTGACACCTTAGATTCCCCCTCACAGAAGGTTCGAGGCATCAGACACAAGAAAGGATAAGAACCTCCAATCAAAATACAAGAAGCAAAAAGCAATGCCTAGACATAAACATACACATATGTCAGAAATGAACCACCATTCGAAATACACGATGCAAAAAACAATACCTAGACATAAACATACACATATGCCTGAATTTTTTTGCAGTTTCATTCAAGGAGTAGAAAAGAATCACATGAATGGTCTAGTCTACACAACTACAATAGTTAAAAATGGCTAGAGAACTCAAAAACAAGGACAAATCAGAAGCTATTCAAGGGATCCAAACCAAAAACAAGGACATAATCAGGAAGAGGATAGCAATGACGAAGAAAATAAATATAAAAAAGGACATCCATGAAGATCAGAATGTGGAAGACCAAAATGAATTTTCAAAAGAGGTTGTTATGAATGATAATAACGAAAACAAACATACAATTCAACATATTAATGAACCTGAAGAAGTACTAGTTGACAATACGATAACATAACAAAGAGATAGATGCGCTAGACATGAAGGAACACGATGTCAATAATGATTGTAAAGAGGATGAATATATCCAACATTATAATGATGAATATAAAGATGATACCAGTAACAATTTTGAAAAAGGAAAAAATGTAGAATGTCATCATGGAAATAAATGAAGTGGAAATTTTCTTAATCACGACAACAAAAAAATAAAAACCCAAAAATATTCTTCGACTCATGAAGATATTTATGCTTTTCAAGTTGTCGCAATTCAATGTGATCACGAATCACTAAAACTAAAGTATTCCAAGAAACAAATGGAGAAGATCACAAATTTAACTATGTTTGAAGATCCATCATTCTTTACCAAGGAATCCAAAGGTCAGTTGAAGAATGGTGACATACCAGTGCACGCAAAAATATCAGAGATCAACATCAATAACAATTATGAGTTTCTTAAAGGAAATTCTGTGGCGACGCAATTTTTTTAGGAAGACATCATATTGGAAACTCACAAGAACATCCCATATAATCATTATGTTTTTATCTTAAGGATCGTATGCACAAAGAGATTTGAATGGAAATGTGACCGACTATTTGTAGAACTACTAAATTGTATAAAATCTAAGATTTGTTGTCGAATATTTTCAAAGGAGGAATGACTTGTAATAAACCAAATGGGTTATTATCAATTTTATACATATTAATTTATAATTTAGAAGTTATAGGTTAATTAATGTTAAAACCCCCATTTCATTAAATTTGGATTACTAGTATACATTAGATTTTTAATAGAGTTAAGTCACATTTCTCTTAGGCTAAATATTATAAAATAATACCTATTTGAGTTAACTTCCATCTTATACTACCAAACCTCATGGAAATGTTTCTTAACCTTATTAAAAATCCAATTTAGCCTAGGAATAAGTCCATATTTAATGAAATGGGGGTTTTAATATATAATCAATTAAAATATGATAAGTCACGATAACTTAACAAAGATCACGACTTATCACATATTGGTGTATTTATACACCTCATTTGTACTCTTCTAAATATTATCAATTATATATAAAAATACATTATCCAATATGTAAGACTTATATTCTTACACACATGTAACGTCATTAACTATAAATTATACAAACTTATTAATTGCTTTATATTAGCATCACAGTTTCATGTATGATTACAAATGGAGGCACCACAAGTTGTTGGGAAGTGCCATAGTATTGAGGTCACTAGGGGGGGGATATTTCATGGATAACCCAATTATTGTATATCTAAACAAGTCGTGTTGATGTGGTATTAGGGATCCAATAGTTACAATCATTGGGAAAATTGGTTTTAATTTTCAAGGACTTTTCCTGATATTTTTCTCAAAAGGAAAAGAAATTGAAATTAGAGGTATGGAAGGAAATCTATCTCAATTGATAAAATTTTATTGAGTGGAATTATTTTAATAAATAAACACCCAAGAGTAATTACATAATTTTTCACACCAGATGTTCAAACATCTAAAGATTGTGTGTCGTTGGATCTCCAAAGTGTTGTCAACAATCATTGCATGGTATTTGTTAAGATTCCCAAATATCTTCCTCTCCATGCTCAAAAGTATGATTATGATATTCAAAAAATTGTAAGGAACCTTCCTCTTAACATGCAACCATATAGATACCTATATGCCCAGAAGAGTGAGATTGAGCATGTCGTTCAAGAAATGTTAAAGGTTGGCATCATTGACATATCCAAAGTGCTTTCTTTTCACTAGTGGTGATTGTTTACAAAATGGATTGTTCATTGCATATATGTTCTAATTACAGAGATGTCAACATGACACCATTAAAGATGATTTTCATATTCCCAAGATTGATGAATTATTAGATGAATAATAGAGAACAAATTTATTTACTTAGTTGGATCATCTTTCATAATATTGTCAAATTAGAATGAGAAAATAATACATCCCATAATAACCTTTAGAACACATGAAGTTCATTATGAATTTAATTTTGGTGATGCCTTTTGGCCTTAATAATGTAACTTCAACATTTTAAAAATCAATGAAGTCCATTTTCAAGCCCTTCCTAGGAAAATTCATGCTTTTTTTAATGATATACTAATTTATAGAAAATCTTGGAAAGAACATATACAATGTGTTGACATGGTCTTAAAACTACTGGAAGAGCGACAATTATATGTGAAGCATTTCAAGTGTGCTTATGGGATTTAGGAAGTGGAATATTTGGATCATATTGTATTTCATGAGAGCATCAAGGTAAATATTAAAAAAAAAAATATCTAATATGGAATGGGAAATTCCCAAAACCTTGAATGATATTAGTGGATTATTAGGATTAAAAGGTTATTATGGCAAGTTTGTCAAGAACTATGGTCGAATAGCATCACCTAAAAGTTCATTATTGAAAAAAATTACATTTTCTTGGACTCAAGAAGCAACCAAATCTTTTGAAAAACTTAAGAAGGCCATGTGTAGAACCCTTGTCTCTGTTATACTTCACAAAAACCTTTATTGTTGAGTGTGATTCCTTGGGGCATGGTATTTATGTAGTTTTAGTCCAAGAAGAAAGGCTCCTTTCCTTTTGAAAGTCGCCAACATAAAGGAAATAACTTAAACACATTTATGAGAAGAAAATGTTGGCCATTCTACATGCACTTAAGCAATGGAACCCTTGCCTAATAGGAAGACATGTCGAGTTAAAAATAGATCATGATTGTCTAAAGTACTTATTGGAACAATGATCTATTCAAAAGAAAAAGAAAAACAAGTCACAAATATTCTAGATTATGACTTTGAATTTATATACAAAAGGGGGAAAATTGTGGGGATGGATGCACTTTCAAGGAACAAATTAGAATACATCGAGGCCTTACTTTGTGCTATATCCATTCTATAAGATGAATGTGTGGAGGAAGAAATGATAGAATGATAGTAGGAATAGAATGTACATTGAGGCCCTACTTTGTGTTATATCCATTATGAGTTGAATGGGTGGATGAAGAAATGATAAAATGATAGAAAGATTAGAATGCAAGATAACTCTTTCAACAACTACATGGGACCCTAGTGCATCAGATAAATTTGTGTGGAAGAATGATTCATTTTGGTGTGAGTATTACCTACATTTATGTTAGAATTCAGAATTTGAACAAAAGGTCCTTTAGAACTACACACTTCTCCCATAGGGGGATGCTCATGATTTTTAAAAACTTATCACAAGATCAAGAGGAATTTTTCTAGGAAGTTCTTAAAACCAATGTTTAAATTTTTGTGGCAAAGTGTTTGGTTTACCAATAGAACAAAGGAGAGACGATCAATACCTCTAGTCTTGTAGAAACATTAGCCATACCAAGTTATTATTGGGAAGACATCTCATTGGATTTTATCCTAGGTCTAGCAAAGTTTGAATGGTAAAATGTCATCGTAGTCATGGTGGATCAACTCACAAAATATGCTAATTTTTTGTCTTACTTTCTGTTGGGACGCGCACCCTAACGACCCTTAAGATGGATAACTCTGCGAGTGTAGACTCAAAATAGTCTTAGGGGTGTCGGGGTTGAGTCAAAGTCTTCTGTAATAAACCCATGGTTTAAGTCCAGGGTTTAGGGTTTGGGGTGCCCATGGTTTAAGACCATGGTTTTGTAAAAATGCGAAGGATAAATAAGTGCTTGTGTAAAGAAGAAAGGTTAGGTTTTATGATGTAAGAAAGATTAAGGCGAAGCTAAGGTTGATTTTGTAAGGAAAGGTTAAGTCCCAGATGTGTGCGTGGACGACCTCTGCAGCTGTGTGCGCAGAGGGTTTTTGTAAAGAAGATTGAGGAAAGAACTACAGCTGTGTGCGCAGGGGCCTGCTACTGTGTGCGCGGATTTTTAAGGACTAAAGGGATCTGCAGCTGAGTGCGCAGATCAAACTGTGGTTTTGTAGCAAGTTGAATAGAACACAGTTTGTGGACGTAGCCCCTNACTTTCTCATCCTTAAAAAAAGGTATAGTAGCCACAACATTCATGGAAAAAATTCATAATCAACAAGGAAACCCAAATATTATTGTAAGTAATAGAGACCCAATTTTCAATAGTAATTTTTGGAATAACTTATTTTCTTGTTTGGGTACTCAAGCAGCTCACAACTCCTCTTATCATCCTCATTCCAATTTCCAAATTGAGAACCTGAATAAATGTTTGGGAGATTATCTTCATTATTCATCCAATAAACAATCATAATGGGTCAAATGGTTACATTTGGGAAAATGGTGGCAACACTCCCTTCCATATGTCATCCAAAATGTCCTCATTTATGACACTTTATACATATCATCCTACATACATCACATCATACTTAAGAGGGAAACCTAAGGTTCAAGCAGTGTAAGATCACGTTGAGCACCAACAAGAGGTTCTCCAACTAGGGTATTTTTTAAGGATTCTAATATTATACTTAGGTATAGTATTCTAGGCAATTGTTTTGGAATGAAAAAAACATGTTTATAGATAGGTAGGAGAACATTAAATATGAAACATAAAATTAACATTGAAATGTGTAAATTTTGGTAAATATTATGATAAAAAAATCATATTTTATGTAAATATAGGCGATATTAGTCACTAAAAATGACCAAATAGTGAATTTAGTTTTTGAAAAAAAACCCAAAAATAGTCAATTGGCAAAATTTCTCCCCTAAAAGTTACCTTGTCTCCAACTATTGAAGGAAAAATTGGCTATAACACAAAATACAATGAAAGAAATAGGTAGATAAACATCACAGTGAAAGGCACTTTAAAGTGAGGGATTAGATATCTCTGAGGTTGCAATTGTACATACAAATGCCCCTCAAACAACAAAAGAAGGAAAAAAATAGCACCCAAGTACCATGGTCCCTATGAGGTGTTGTAGAGGATTGATAGCATGAATTACAAGTTGGGGTTACATCCATCTTCACATGCACATCCAATGTTCCATGTTTATTATTTAAAAAAGGAAATTAGTGACAAGATCCCATTTCACACTATTTTTTCAGATGACTGAAGATGAAGAGGGAAAACTCATACTCGAACTTGAAACAATCATTGAAACATGGATAAAGAAAATACAAAATTGAGTACCTCATTAGGTGGAAGAACTTGTCAGTAGAATATGCAACTTGGGAAGATAAGTTCTTCATATAAAAGCATCCACAATTGATCAATATTGAGGGAAACAATGGTTTGAAGGGGCGGGTCATGTTAGTCCCCTAACCATAACCCTCATGTATTATATTTACATCAATTATACATACAATGTTTGGTTAATTTTCTTTCTAGTTCTCTTTGTCTCCTATATATATACATCAAGGAGACTCATTTGAAGGATCATATTAGCTTGGGAATTTGATATATTGTAAAAGGAGGTTGCTTCCTTTAAGAGGCTTCTTATTCATTCACTTTTTCACTTGATTTAGGCATGTCATTACTAAATTGGGTATTTTTATGATTATTTGTCTATCAATTACATATAGGTTTACCCCTAAGGTAATGCTCACAATGTTTGTGAGTTGTTCACCCTAAATGCTCCTTATTTGGAAAGATCGAAACATTAAAACATTTCTTCTAGTTTTATCAATATGGTCAAATGTCCACTTGGGAGTTGGAGCCTAAACTATGCCATCCATTGCTCCCAACCTATATCACTCGATAAGAAGCCCTATTAGGATATTCTCTCCCATGGGCCATTAATTTTTTTAGAAAATAAAAACTTAATGCATTTTCACCAACACACAACACATTACAAGATTTACTTAGCATGAATGTTCTCTATTGTGTGCCCACCTACTTCCATAGATCTATGTTTATACACATAAAGTGGAGAGCAAGTAGTTCACTTGCATGCAAATATGAACTATTGGACTAGTGTTTCATGTACCATGACTAGGATGCTCCCTAAATGGCGTTCCCCTATGCATGTTGCTCATTTTCAGGGTTCTAAGGGTCATCAATGTCAACATAGGGAAAGTTGAGTTGTTAGAGAGAGATAAGAAAGAAATAAGGGTCCAATCCTTTCTAATTTAACAAGTGGGCCTATTGTTCCTTTGGTCATCTTAAAACTAGATCATCGTCAAGAAATCAAGTAAGGAAATGACAAATGAGATCCTATAGTGCCAACAAATATTGATCCCATAGTTGAAGGATGGAGGCCTCCTCTTGATGACAAATATCACCTTCCTGACATAGGTTTCATTCCCACCACAACATGACATGTTAATTCACTATTGTCAGTGAGCCCTTCTTGTGTTTATTAATTTTTTATTTGGATGGTTGTCACCTTTTGAATTAAATTCTGATAGCCTTGTGTTTCTCACTTCAAGTAACTAGCTTTTTGTATCTATAAGTTCGATCTTGTGGTGACTGCTTTATTACTCTTTTTTTGCAAAATGTAATTATTTTGTATATTAATGGGATATGAAGCATGTGTTGTATAGTAATGGGATATGAAGCATATATTTGGTCACTAGGATGCGACCATGTTTGTATTGCATCCCTTGTTATGACCCAGTTAATTAGGGATGTTTGTGGAAATTAATAAGGACACTACAAGTGACACATTTGTTTACATTTATAAGGATGAAATACATCTAAATTTGAATATTATTATAAATGTTGTTGATGTCATAGTAGTCATTGCAAAATTACCCATAATCATGATTGATGATTGCAATATAGACTATTTGGATAAGTCATCGAGGGAGAAATGTCTTTTTGAACATTTCTTTGGTGGTTTTCCAACAAATTCTCATAGTGCTTGTTACCATAAACCATAGCAATTTTGATGTATAATATATTTTCTTTCTAGAATTTTGGACATCAAGATGCATTATTTCTTATATTATGTCATCTAAAGTTTTATATTAAATATCAATGATATATATCTATAAGAAAATGCAAACCAAATATTATTCATCCTACCCTCCCATGCGGGGGGCAGAGCAAATGGTAAAGTTGAAATGTTGTAAATGGTCGTAAATGGAAGGTCTCGTGTTCAAATCCCCCCCAAAATTACCTGTGTGCCATTCAGGCTCCGTGGATGCACCTAGGGGTATAGTGGTAGCGAGATTGGATCCCTAGACCTTGTGTCACGCAAGTACCATCCCAGCCCCCAGTTGTTGATTCCCCTAGTAAAAAAAATATTATTTATCCTACCCTTGGTGTCATGTGATTTCTATAAGCACTTTATACTTTGTATGCATTTGCATGCCTTTGTTTTATGGATGATGTGAATAATAATGCTTGACATACCATGTTGAGTCCATTTATGTCCATATTATTCTACTACCAAAATATTATCTTAAGAATGATGATGCCAGGATGTCGATGTTATTGCTTAAGGTGTGTGATGCACAACTTCAGTGACAAAGAAACATTATTTGTCAACATCCTATAATAATTACACACAAATTAGGGGCAACAGGTGTAGGGGGGATTGTCCCAATCTCGAAGGAAAGTTGAAATACTTGGACTTCACATGGTATATAAGAAAAGAAACACACTACAACGTAAATCCCATCACAACATACCAATGATGCAAATGGTTGTTTGATCGCTTTTATTTTTAGGCTTCTATCATATGAAACTCCCTTTTTATTATTGAGACCTTGATGCTGAGGAAATAGTCCTTTGAGCTACAAATCACAAGAATTACGGTGAGTCGCCACCTTGTCCCAAAGCTTTATGAGGATATTGTTTTTGCAAGTAAAGTATACTCTCAATTTTGAAGCAAACCACATGGAAAAGACTGGCATTTCTCTTAAGGAAGGTGAATTGTCCCTTAGGGATCGAATTGGGTTTAATAGTAACCAAATTTCTCCCGTGACCTTGTTTTTTATGAAAACATAAAAAAGTTGGGTGGGGGTTTGGGGGTGTGGGTATCTACCCCCTTCAATTGTCATATTTGAAGATTTGAGTGGAGTGGGGGACATAAATTATGTCCGTATTCCTTCCCCCTCCCAGTGCCTTGCCTTGATAAAGGCATTATGCACAATATTATTGTATTAAGATCCCTTGCGTGGAACCTTTGTTGATATCCTTCAAGTTAATCCTTGTCATTTTTTGCATTGAAGAAGTGTTTAGTGCATTTGTCTCTAGGACCCTATCATTCCAAGGATTTCTTTGGTTGTTAGACTTTGTTGGTGGATTGTTAATTTCAATCACCTCTCTAGTTCTTGGAGCTTTACTAAAGGTTTTGAGATTTTTAGACCTTATGGTTTTCCCTAGTCTCTCTAAGCCAAACTTGGTAAATGGGTGTGTGATGCATTTTTGAAGCCCCTTCCTATGGGTCACCACTGTTGTGCATAAAGAGAGAGTCAAGACTGAATAAATGCCTCCAACAATGTGAGAAAGACATTGCAAAGACCCATTGCAACGTGACCTACTCAACCCTTGCAAGGAGAACTAGAAAAACAATTTGAGGAGAATAAGCAAGGGCAACTAGAAAAACAATTTGAGGAGAATAATAAAGAGGTTAAGAAGGCATGAGATTAGTTTGCACTGAAAGTTGGTAATCACCTCTTGGCTGTATGAGACTAGGGGCTAAAATAAAATCGCACACTACCTTAATTATCATAACGATGAAAAACATGGCACTGGAAGCATCTTAGGATGGCATGAGGAACTATTGGTGCATATATCTAGTCACGTCAACCTACAACTTGAGGCGTTGCTTCTAGTAATGTTGTATAGGTTTGGGGATAATGAATTTTGATAATAAAAAAAATAATTTTTTTTTGGAAATAAAGAAATACATACAAATTATACATTGATATAAATAATTCGAATGATGACACACACACACAAGCTTTGAGAACAATTAAAAAACAATATACACATATTTAGAGTAATTATAACATTAGATATTGTGATGTTTAATAAAGAGATTGCTTTAGTAGATGATAAATCGTTGTCATTATTCCATTTATCACTAGGTTAAATTGTTACATATTGCTATTTCACATATGAGAGCATTAATTGGGATGATCCATAGAGAAGATGTTGTTAAGCGAGTTTTATGAACCATATAACATTGCAAGGAAAGTAGAATTAAAGGTTTTTAGGCACGAGATAATGTTGCAAGGAAAGTAAAATTAAAAGTTGTAATCACATTTTCCCTCTTAAACAACTAACATTCCTAAACAATTAACATATTGATTGAATACAATTTTTCATCACTTTGTATCATTTTTAAATAATTAACATTTTCTATTATTGACTACAATTTTTAATCACTCTATCATTTTTAAACAACAAACTTTCCCTATTGGTTGACTATAAGATTTCATTACATTGTGTCATTTTAATAGATAGTGTTAAAGTGTTAAATTGACCAAAAAAACAAATTATTTACTAAAAATGTAAATCCCGTAATGCTATATTTTTTTTTATCTCTTAGATATTCGCTTTGTTCGCACCGTATGACTGAATCAATACTTTGGGATATTATTGATCTATCCTCGTAAATCCTAGAGTGATAACCTTATTTATTAAAGACGGCCGCCCATAAATTTCCCCTCTCCCTTAGGGAAATAGCTCCGTTAATCATCAAAGGGTTGTTCACCCCAACCGATTCCAAGCATGCCAGTTCTTATGAAGTATACCCACCTCCATATAGGATTAAGTCTTACTTTTTCAGAGATGCCCAATACATTGCAATCATTTATACTAAACAAATTTTATTACATAATGATTTATTTACAGCATGACTTCTTTAAAGTTTGAGTATAAAATATATTCATATATTTAATATAAAAAACTTATATATCCCTATATTGATGGATATTATTCATATCCAATCTAGGATAAATGAATATAGGAATGAATATCCTATATTGAAGATATATATTCATATTCTTAAATGTTATGTGATATGGAGCATTCAAATTGCTTCCTATTGTATAAGAAGTATTGAAAGCACCCTTTTCGCCTGTCAAATAACCATTTTCATCATCCAAATAGTTTCAAAACATAATAGTGTTTAGTTATGAAATATGATTTGTGATTACTAAAACTGCATAGCTACTCAAATTCAAATTGCAATTTCTAGACCAGATTTTGATTGGAGTTGAAAAAAAAACACAGAAAAATAATGAACTAACTAGGCTATTTGATTGTCCGTTATCTCACTCCGTTAATTTGTTATTTAAAAAAATATCATTAACTAAACATCTTTTTGAGTTTGTTCTCATCTGAAAGTGATTGAGTTACAGTCTTTTGGATGTTACTTGGACGTTATTGGGACAACTCAACCACAAAACCTTAGTGGAACAGTTGTACTAGATGAAGAAGAAGAAGAAGAAAATATTTTAACGTCCGCGAGGCTAAGAATAACCTATGGGACAGACCATCTCGCACGTTGATTTCTGCAAATCGATCATTTGCATGTTCAGCTTGATGATGAGCGCCCCCAATTTTTCCTCAGTCCCCTCGTTGAATAAATCATCCCAAGATTGATCCGTTAAGACATTTGCGTACTTGCCCCTACTGTCCTTAAAGGCTTCACACTCTAAAATGAAATGTTTTTTTGTCTCCACCTTACTAGCGGTGCAAAAAATACACACTCTTTCTGCCCAAGCTTCTTTTGGCCTTTTCCAGCGCCCGGTCTCACAACGAAGTTGATGGGAATTAGTTCTTAATTGAGTAATAAGAATTTTGGCTTTCCAAGGTATATTGGACCCTATGTACGCATTTTGATGTTGATTGTAGGTAGGGTTAAACTCTTCAATATAATACTTTCTTTTTCTTCCTAGCTCTTTCTCCCAAGTTCGCTTGTGGAACTTGATGATAACAAAAGCCTTTATTTCTTTACAATTCGTGGGGCACATGCTTAAGCACATATCCCACTTACTAAGCCATTTAATATTTTGCCGCATCTAGGTCTTCTTTCTTTTGCACAATATGTCATTGAAGACAACCTTAGGCCATCTACCTTCTTCCATTTGCTCAACTCTTTTTAGATATATTATGAGACTCACCATAGTGATTGCTTCAATAGAAGCCACCCCCATTTCACTTAGCATGATCTCGTATGGCACTGAACTCTTAATTTTGAACTTGCTTGTTATCATGTGTTTTTGAATCTTTTTTATTTGCCTCCACTGTAAGTCAAAGGTACTGCTTGCCCAAACTTCACAACCATAGAGAACAACCGTGATCACTAAGAGCCCAAAAAGGGTTCGCATAGTTTTCCAGTCCCATAGCTCTACCTCTCTGCACCTATTTTGGAAAGCATAAAACACTTTCCAACCTTCAAGAGTTTTTTTTCTTTTTCTTTTTTGCAGCCTTCCCAATTCAAATTTTTGTTGAAATTAATTCCAATGTACTTGTAATCTTCCACTTCTTCCAAGGTATTGTCTTCAAAGTAGAACTTATGTTGTTTATGTTTTCTTTTGCTAGAGAAAACTACCACTTTCGTCTTGCTAGTATTTACTTGCATCCCAACTGTTCTACAAAAGTGCTTGAGGGAAATCAAGTGCTCTTGCAAGCCAAGAGCAGACTTAGCAATCAAAATAAGGTCATCTGCATACAAAAGAAGCCTTATCATATACTCACCCATGAGGGCGCCATCCCCACCCTCTAAGTTTAACCACTCTTCAAGTTTGTCAATATATAAGCCAAAAATGGTAGGGGCTAATGGGCACCCTTACTTGACCCCGATATCACTTCTGAAACTTTGGAGATACCATTTGATGTTCTGATTTTGACTTTGACATCTTCATATAGCCTGTGAACAGCTGCTCTAAGATGTATAGGAACCCCAAGTTTCTCCATTCTGTGCCATAGCTTATTCCTGGGAACCGTGTCAAAAGCTTTTTTGAAATCAACAAAGCAACAAAAGGCTTCCTCTTTTTTCTCCCACACTTTTTCTATGATGTGCCTTAAAGTAATACCATGGTCCACCGTGGAATGTTTAGGTCTAAAACTTGCTTTCCCTTTAACACGCTTGTCCCTTTGGTCCGCCTACTTGCTAATTCTATTTTCAAGCATACTTCCAAATAGCTTTGCAAAAAAGAGGTTTATCATTATAGTCCTATAATTGGAGGGATAGTTGACATCTCTGCTCTTGAAAAGAGGTATTGCGAAGCTAGTTATCCAATCTGTAGGAAATCCCGTTGAAGATTCCCATAATGTGCAGTCCCAGAGTTTTTGAACCCCACTTTAGAAGATATTCAGCTTGATGTGACATACAAGATCATAAACCCCTCGTGATTAGCGCAAACTCCCAAGGTGCTTAGCGCTCGTCGTAAAAGATGGCTGGGAACTGGACCCATAATCACTGTCATGCACTATCTCGTTAAATAAATCAACCCGGCCCAAATTACTGTTTCCCCCGTAATTGAATAGATCAGTGGATGACAGTGATCGACAATTTGTCATAGTTAATTGGTTTCTATTGCAGATAGAAACGTCGTTATCATTGGAATTGAACTCGACTCAGCAGGTGTCCGTTTAAAGACATGTCATCAACGTACATGTATGTTAATGTGAGTCACTCCTACCGTTTAGTATACGTAATACAAGTTTTCACGGCACTGGTGTCTACTCTCTGCTTGACATTTCAAAGATGTCTCTGTATGTTATCTTATTGTAGTACTAAGTATGGCTTTAAGAAACAATTGGACATTTGAGATTCTCTTTAGGATGATGAGGTATCCATAGTAACCTGGGGGATAGATCCCACGGCCTTGCAGAAGAGCTTTTGTTAGTCGAGAAGCGCTTAGCGATCCTTGAAGAAAGAAGATGGCAGCGAGTAGCGGGGCTCGGTCGTTAGAGCAAACTTCTACTTGGGCGGTGGCTGTTGTCAGCTTGGTCTTTGTTGTTATTTCTATAATTATTGAAGAAATCATTTATGGCATTGGAAAGGTATGATTTAACTTCCTTTTACAGCGCCATTAAATGAGTAATCTTATCAGTTGTAGGCTTAATTCGGTGCTCAATAGATCAATCAATGACCTTGACCCGGTTTTGCCATATAATTAACAGCATCTTCAGTTCAATGCCTTAATTTGGTACCCAATAGATAAATCAATGCCCTGGTTCAAACCAATTAGTACCCCACTGATCAATGCCATACAATTAGCAGCATCTTCAGTCCAATGCCTTAATTTGGTACCCAATAGATCAATCAATGTCCGGGTTCTCTTTTCGATTCCTCTGGGAGGCACATGCCTGCTTACCATACCAACCCAAGCCAAAGGACAAACGACATGAAAGGGAAAAAGGCCACTTAGAGCTTCCTAACCAGCTTTGCAACATGCGTATCCTCCAAGCAGGCCAAGATAAAGGCTACAAGGCATGGAGAATAAATGCTTTTCTTATTCAGACGATCTGACACCTCTTGCAAGTGACTCTATTTAACTCTTTGGAGAATGCCCTAGGTCACCAGGATTATTATGAACATAATCTTAAGCGATGCAGCAAACAATTGGGAACTCCTCAGGATCAAATCATTTAAGTGCCTGTACAACCACAACTAGCTAGAGAAACCAACAACATGCAAGGAAATCTATCAAAGACTGGAAACTTTCACCATACTCTGCACAAAACCCAACAGAGCCACTCACGTAAATTAATAACCGTATTCAATGTTCTAAAATACATTGTACACGTCGTCTTAACAATAACTCTTTTGATCTTCTACCTCCAACTTTTCTCCACTAAAGCGTTTCCTAGGAGGAACAACACAAAAAATAATACAAGGAAAAAACAAATAGCACTTTGCACCTCAAGTAGCCACTTATGTAGACATGAACATATGCAATCTACTATTATTTGCATGTCTATTACATCATCCTCCCCATGTAAAAAAAAAAAGAACCTCATATCATATAATTTCCAGCAAGAGTGGTTGTTTCTTAGGAAGCTGCATTATCCAATCTAGTTTCTTAATTTCAGCTGCATCTTTATATGCCGAAATATCAGAAATATTGGAAGTTGGACTGATATCAAACTCCTTTGGTAGGTCTATCACATATGCATATTGTTTATCTCCTTGACAACATTGAATGGGTCGTTCATTTTTTGTTTAAACTTGTTATGGATTCCCTGAGGAAACTGTACCTTTTGCAGATACGCCATCACTTCATCTCTTACTCTCAAAGTCTTTGATCTTCTATGAAGATTTGAAGTCTTTTATATTCTTTAGTAGTCTGGTGTAATTTTTGCTTCACTTGTGCTTGAACTTCTTGAATGTGCTTTGTGAGTTGTCCAGTGTCATGTCCCCTCCCCCTTTCATTAGCACATAAGGGAGGAACGCGGCTTCACTGCTCTACTGCTCGCTCTGATACCACAATGTCCATGTACCCACGTGCCCATACACCTGACTGATATGCGCAATAATTTTAAATTTATTAATTCTTTCTCTTTAAACACAGTCATGGGTCATGTACATCCTTTAACATTCATGCTTAAGCATAAACACCACTGTAATAGTCGTTCCACAACTCACAGATCTACTCTGTAACCAGAAAAGTCATTTCCACACTGAACTTGACCTTTCCGCTTTTCACCTTCCGCCTTCCGAATTCCTCAATGCGGCTTGTGGTAGGCGGAACTCTACAAAACGCTACTGTGATTTTTCACCTTTTTGCCTTCCGCTTTCCGCTGCGCGCTCTAGGTAGCGGAAACTCAAATTATGATGGAGTTATTTAACCATGTTTTGCCTTCCGACTTTCGCTTTTCGCATTCCGCTGCGCACTTCGGATAGCGGAAAACCAACAAAATGATACCTTTACTTGTTCACTTTCCACTTTCCGCCTTCCGTATTTTGCAGGGGGGTTACGGATTGCGGAAAACCAACACTTGACCTCATTTCTCTTTCTTTTTTTGATTTCAGACCTTTCGACTTCCGATTTCTGCAGGTGAATTACAAAGGGTAGAAAAACACATTTTTCCTTAAGATAACCGCATTTCTGACTCTTTGGGCCAGGTATCCGGCCTCCATGATCATAAGCAAAATGCAGTGGAAAAAAACAAGGCACATACAGATGCAAAATACAGGGATATCTAACAACAGTACCTCTACTTAAATCTTTTAATAAGCATTCAACATATTAGTACATTCATAAGAAAATACATTGCAGAAATAATACAACAGAGAATACTTATCTTGAAGATGAAGCTATCCCGCAACTAGCTATGTCACTGCAACGTTCTACCCAACCATAAGCCAGTTGTGTTCATCAATCTCTCAACACAACTGCCACCCTTGAGCTGGGTATGATTTCCATAAGGAACTAAGGAATAGCAAGCTCACACATAACCAGAACATATCAAACACAGTCAATTCAACCTACAGTTGGGTTTCTCAGACTGTCCAGCCAAGCCAATACATGACTGGGTTTATCAGACTGCAGGCATTCAAGCCAACATTCACCTTAAGGACCAACCAAGCCAACTAACAGATGGGTTTATCAGGTTGTCCATCCAAGGATCACACATGGCAAATGCACATCAAGACACAGCCAAACCAACACACCGTTGGGTTTATTAGGCTGCTCAGCCAAGCCAATATACGATTGGGTTTATCAGGTTGCTAAGGCAGTGGAAAGGTATAATGGCTAAGCTAGTGGCTCATTCATAGAGCTAGGGACACCTCCACAAGATCTATCTGGCGTGGCATCCACAATACCTACACACCCAACACAAGGAAGTATCCCATTCTCTGCTACACAACCCTCGGGCTATACCTTCCCTTCTAGTGCTCTTCAGTATGTACAGAGAAGTTTCTCTAACCACTCTTATCTTTTTGTGAGGTTCATCTCTTCACTAGGTTTATCAAGCCAATTCGACATCTCTTCCACTCCTAAGTCTTACATATAGCTCAGACCCAAACCAGGGCACACATAACAACAAACCACAAGGGGACGCAACAACATAGGGCTCCACTTTGTAACACAGGAGAAACAGGGTTTCACTTGTACACAAAAGACCGAGGTTCGATACCACTCTGTAACACAGAAAAACACTGCAGAAACGCGTAGCAATACTCTTCTAGCACTCACTGTGCGAGGAGGATAACACTGCTGAACAACTCCTTCCGCGACTCTAGATAGTGAATAATGCATAATGAGTCTCCCCCCCCACCCTCGACCCCACTGGGAAATTGAGGGATAAGGGATGAAGGAATCGGGCACGAAGTCACGTGATTACTTGCTTCAGAAGCAAGAATGCGGCTTCCCCAGACTACAAGCTTGTTCAAACTGCAGCTTGGCTCAGTCACGAAACCGACTGCCATGCCTTGCTTTGCCCAAGGCATTAACTGCCTCAACCGCTTTTCTGGAAGAATTGAATGATTGAGTACAGAGGAAGAAAATGGTAGATGAGAGCTTATGGGTTCTCCCATTGACATCTGGCTTAACCCTATGGCACAGGGGTTTGGATAATTCCCCCTCCCTATTCCTTGTGAAATCATGCCCCCATCTCTTTCGTTGTAGTGCATAGCTAGTTGTGGTATTTTATTAAATTGTATATTTACATGATATCTTAAAATATACAGTGCTTGGCTGGCACGAGAACCATCGACATTAACCTTGATCGCCGATACATAAAACACCAAATCTATGGTAGGGCCTTGGCTTTAATCTCCTCGCCATGATTTAATTACAATATATATATATATATATATATATATATATATATATATATATATATATATCATGTACAATTTTAATACCATGGGGTCAAAACCGGGGTATTACATTCCCCTCCCCCTTGCATTAGCACTGTCCTCAGTGCTCTGTAAAATTGCACAAAAATGGATGTGCCAATCTCATGGCAACGTTTAGCTCCCACGTAGCCTCATCAGGACCGTAGTGCTTCCACTGCACCTTTACCTGTCCAACGGCTCCATTCCGGAGCACTGTGACCTTCTTGTCGATGATGCATAATGGCTCGGTTTGGAACTCTCTCCCGGGTTCTACCTGGATCACATCCCATATTATCACATGGTTAGGATCATGTACATATTTCTTAAGCAAAGAAACATGAAAAACATTATGAGCTCTAGTGCTAGAAGGCAATGCAAGTCTATATGCAACTGGCCATATTCTTTCAAGCACTTCAAAAGGCCCACAATATCTAGGTGACAGCTTGGCACAACTTCCAAGCTTCAAGGAACTCTTCCTTGGCCTCACTTTAAGGTAAACATGATCCCCAACACTGAACTCTCTATGCACTCTATGCTTGTCTGCATAGCTCTTCTGTTTATCTTGGGCTTCTTTCAAGTTCTGCTTGATCTTTGCAACCTCTTGCTCCATTTCTTTGAGCAATTCTGGACCAAGCAAAATCCTATTCACTGGATTATCCCAAGTCACTGGTGTCCTACACCTTCTTCCATACAGATCTTCATATGGACTCATTCCCAATGATGCTTGTTGTCCATTATTATATGTAAATTCTACCAAGTGTAAATAATCCTTCCACTTGGATGGTTTGTCCATCACATACATGCGAAGCATGTCTTCAAGTACCTGGTTCACCGTCTCTATTTCCCCATTGGTTTGAGGATGGTAGTTGGTGCTGAAGTTCAACTTTGTACCCAAATATGCAAATAGACTTTTCCAAAAATTGGAAGTAAACTTGGTATCTTTGTCAAAAATTATTTCCTTAGGCAAACCATGCAATCTGAAAATATCCTTCATGAAGATCTTTGCAATGGCATCAGCTTTATATGTGGACTTAACCAATATAAAATGTGATGTCGTTGTCAACTTGTCCACCACAACCATGATGGAATCATGTTGTCTCACAGTCATTGGAAATCCTATAATAAAATCCATGGAAATGATTTCCCATTTCCATTCCGGGACTGGCATAGGCTGCAATAAACCTGTTGGGTGTTGATGCTCAACCTTCACCCGCTGACATTTCATGCACTTAGAAATATACTCAGCAATGTCCTTTTTCATTCCTGGCCAGAAATACTACTTTTTGGCTATAGAAATTGTTTTCTGATATCTCGGGTGACCAGAATATAGAGCTTGATGGATCTCATCCATAACATTCCTCCTCAAGTCTGCCACATTTGGAATATAAATTTTGTTCTTATAGGTAAGAAGTCCATCGTTTTCCAGTTTATATCCCTCATACTTCTTTTCAAGGCTTTGTTGCTGCAACTTGTCCTTTATCTGCACATACATTTCATCCTCAGCAGTATGATTAACAATCTGTTGCCTCAAATCTGGTTGGAAAGTACTAAGAGATGCCACATGCATTTCATGCACCTTCTTGTTGAGTGCATCCGCCACCTTATTTTCTTTTCCTTTTATGTGTTTGATTTCAAAATTAGATTCACAAAAAAACTCTAGCCATCTAGCTTTCCTAGCATTTAAAGTTGGCAGATCAAACAAGTATTTCAGACAACAGTGGTCTGTCCTTAGCTCAAATTTTCTTCCCATTAAGTAATGTCTCCACATCTTGAGAGCATGTACTATGGATGCAAGTTCTAGTCATGAGTAGCATAGTTATTCTCATGCTCCTTCAACTTTCTGGACTCATAGCATACCACGTGGTTGTCTTGCATAAGAACTCCTCCAAGTCCTTGACTGCATGCATCAGTACACACCACAAAGTCTTTTCTTGGATATGCAATTTTCAGAATTGGTGCCCTTGTAAGAAGATTCTTCAACTGCTGGAAGCTTTCTTCACATCTTGGTGTCCATTCAAACTTTATCCTCTTCCTTTGCAAAAAAGTGCTTGAATGTGCAACCTTGGAGAATCCTTCAATGAACCTCCTATAGTATCCTGCAAGTCCCATAAAAGATCTCACATCTGTCACATTTATTGGGGTTGGTCAATTCATGATGGCCTCAATCTTTTCAGGGTTCACAGATATGCCCTCCTCTGAGATAATGTGACCCAAATAATGAATTTTATCCTTATAGAAGTCACATTTGCTCAACTTTGCATACAGCTTATGCTCCCTTAACAATTTCAATGTCATTCTCAGATGTTCTTCATGCTCCTCTTCATTCTTAGAATAAATAAGAATGTCATCTAAGAAGACAAGAACGAACTTGTCCAAATACTTTCTAAAAACACTATTCATGAGACATATGAATGTAGCTGGTGCATTTGTGAGACCAAATGGTACCACTACAAACTCATAGTGTCCATACCTTGTTCTGAAGGCTGTCTTATGAATATTTTCATCTTTGATTCTCACCTGATGGTAACCAGACCTCAAGTCAATCTTTGAAAATACCTTTGCTCCTCTCATTTGATAATAAAGGTCATCAATTCGAGGTAAAGGGTATTTATTCTTCACAGTGACTTTGTTTAACTTAATGTAATCAATACATAACCTGAGTGTCCCATCTTTCTTTTTCACAAACAGAACTGGTGCTCCCCAAGGGGACACACTCAGCCTGATATACTTCTTTTACAACAACTCTCGCAGCTGCATTTTCAGCTCTAGCAATTCTGGTGTGCTCATCCTGTAGGGTGTCTTGGACACTGGTGTTGCTCCAGGCACAAGGTCAATTGTAAAATCAATGTCTCTCTTTGGAAGAAGCCCTGGAATTTCATTAGGAAAAACATCCCCGAATTCTTGCAATACATGAAAGTCCTCCACCCTAGGAGTTTCATTCTTTGCTGCCTCCAAAACATGGGCTGCATACAATCTGCAACCTTTTCTATAGAAGTTCTTTAGCTGCACTGCTGAAATCTGCCTAACAGAAATCACTTTTGGAATGCCTCTTACAACCCTTGGGTTTTCTTCTTCATCCATGCACTCAAAAGTCTTATTTTAACAGTCAAGCTTAACTATGTGCACTTCATCCCAGTCCATACCATTGAGAATATCATAGGAACCAAGTGGCAGAACATTCAAGTTCGCATAAGTGACTAACCCATCTATGACTAATGGACATTTATCTACCACTTCACTAACTTTTCTCTTGGTTCCAGTGGCTAGTTGAACTAACCATGATTTTCTATGCTTTAATTTCTTAAAAGCGCAAATCTCAACAATTCTAGGAGTAATATAGCTGTGAGTAGATCCAGGGTCAATCAAAACAGAAACAGATTGCTCAACAATCTTACCTTCGACTTCAACCATCGTTGACTGGTGATCTGCTTGGCGGTCCTCTAGGGCTGCATAAATTCTAGGGACGGTCCTTGCTACTTGACCCACCGTTTCAGCTCCTTGAACGTTGTGAGCTTGCCTCACATTCCCATTCTCATGCGGACAGTTCCTGCGCATATGGTTTCCTCCACATCCCCAACACTGGAGTGGTTCTCTTGGATTTTCTCCCACCATTCTAGTTGGCCTAGTCACAGCTTGTGATGGTTGTCCTTGCTGATTTCGAAAATGAGAGGGTTTGAAACCTTTCTTCCTTTGGTCGAACTTTTCATTCTTCTTGTCCTTCCATGCCTTATGGGAATCAGGTTTGCTTTTGTTCTAATCATGTAGCAATACTTGGCCTTCCTTATAGCCTCTTCTAGAGTTCTCGGTTCATCAAACTCAATTCTTTCTCTGTATGGCTGAGGTAATCCACTTAGAAAACGCTGGATTTTCACTTTATCATCTCGGATATACCTGCCATACCTCAACAACTCCAAGAATTTGTTTGCATATTCTTCCATGGTCAGCTGTCCCAATCTCAGCTCATGGAACTCTTTAATCTTGTCATCATAGTACCGATCAGAGAGGAACTTCTGCTTGAAATACTTCTTGAACTGCTTCCACACGATCTTTTTGTCATTGATCTTCTTCACTTTCCTGAGGTGCTCCCACCATATAGATGCTCTTTCATTCAGATTGAAGATGGCTACCCTTGCCTTCATATTTCCTGAGTAGTCTTGGACTTGGAAATACTTTTTCATCCCAAGAAGCCAAGCTTCAAATTCTTGACCAGATTTTACCTCGCCATTAATGGTAGGAGGCCTTGCCTTCTTAAATTCATCACGTGAACTGTTCTGGTTGTTATCCACTAATTCTGCACTTAGTGGATTTTTTAAGCGAGCCGACGAAGTAGAACAAGTACACTTGTTCGTGATCAGAGTTCAGAAGTACGCCAACATTTTTCAGGGAGTCTGTTCGAATTTTCTTTTCTAACATATGTTCATACTCCCTTGGGGAAATTGTAAAAAATTTCATAGCATTTAATTTTTTATAAAAGGCTTGGCTTCGTGGACTTAAGCATCAAGCTGACTAGCCCAGAGTGTTTTTCCCCTTGGTTATTATTGGTTGTTGAACAAACGACTAATAATTTCTGAATTTTTCACTGACACCTCCAAAGCTAGGATAGTCGTCTTGGCATTTCGGCCTTAAGCGGTTATTAGAGCCTTCGTGTCAGTGTTTTTTAACATGCTAGGCATTTGAATTGAGTCGTATGAACATGTACTAGGTCCCCCTAGAGTTTCGTTTGATTTCGAGAAAAAAAATAATTTTTTTTTCTTCTGTTTTTAAACTATTTTTTAATGGTTTAAATGGAAAAATTCAAAATGTAAAAAAAGTATGACCCGAAGTTCGTTTTTGGGGTGGTTGGGCTCATTTTTAAGCCCGGAGCAACATCTTTACCCCAGGGGCCACTTTCACTATGTTTCAGCCAGCTGAAGCATCTCGGAAGGCATCATTTGGCTAACAGAGCATCAAAATAACATTTAAATGCTTAATTTGGAGAAAGTGCACTAAAGTCAAATTCAAAGTCAAAGTTAATTTTTTAATGGTGGGGATGACTTGGCATGGGTCCCCCATTGTTTTACGACCCTCTTCAAGTGTAATGGCAAGTATTAAACCATGGTATATAATTCCATGCATGCGAAGAAGGAAGAGGAAAGGGTGACGTCAAATTTATGGTTACGAATTATGATGAAGTAGTGGGTGACGTCAAAACTCACGTTAGCTAGATGAACACTCGTGCTATTGGAAAATAAGGTGATTAGGATGGGGTGGACCCCCTCCACGTTATGAAATCATATTTTAATGGTATACCCTTGGTCCAAGATATGGCTAGTGAATGGTGGTGACGTGAGGGTGAGGATGAAGCTCACGCTAAACCATTAGATGGGGTTGTGCTAGTGTGTAATGAAGTGGATCCCTCTTCGTGACTCACTCTAACTTTGGGTGTGGTGTATTATTTGTCTATCCATGCGAGTGGGTAGATGAGGAGATCGCAAATATTGAGGGATTGATGCCAGCATGTGGATCAAGTGTTTGGGTTGGTAGGGAGCTTGGTGGGTACACATGGATATGTGGCACCTCCTCCTTGTATTGAATCCAATCAACTCAAATCAATCCCACCAATCACTCCTTCAACTCTGGTTTAGCTCAGTTCAAGTTCACTTCAACTTGGCTTATCACTGAGCTTGATCTTTAGTTCATTAATTGCCCCCTGGGGCTTGGTTTTTGTATAAATAAGAGGCCTTCCTCCTTATTCTGGACGGATGGAAGGAACCTATGCTCATGTAACTTGTAATTGCTTATATTTTTATGAATGAAGTTGAGACTTTGGAGGTTAGACTGATAGTGCAAGAATTCTCATTGTTGTAAATGTTTGATTAAATAACCAAGGTGATACCTGCTTCGCTCCTTTTCCTTTTATGCAAGTATTGATTATCTAGCTAAGAATATTATATGCTAATCTATAGAATAGACATTTGAAGGTTCAATTTGTTTATTTATGAATAGTTATCTAAGATCTAAGAGTTGCATGTTGTAGTTGGTTATACGTTTGCACTTTTGATTTTATTTAACCTACCATACTAGATCTAATCACTTGTTTGAAGGGTTCTTTAGCTGTGTAGATCACCAAGCGTGGAGTAATATTGGAGCTCGGTTACATCTTGTCTTCTTCACCACATATTTTGGATCTAACGTTTCTTGTTTTTTTTCAGGCATCTTCCTCCTCGATCTTGTTCAAGCTTGGGTTTGAGTTCCTTCTCTTTCCTTCTTCAAAACTACAAATCTTTTTCTTTTTGGTTACTTTATTGTTACAAGTAAAAGCAAATCTAAAATGTTTATCATGCATTTTTACTTGCAATAGGATTAGATCTAAAATATTTCAAGTTTTCATCTCTAGATATTGGATCAAAATCATTAGTTACTTTCGTCCTTAAAAGTCCAAATTTTTCCCATTTTTACAAGTACTAAAGTAGTGTATTTTTTATGTATTTTTAAAGTATTAACCCACTAATTTCGCATTATAAGCTTGCTGGTTTTTAGCAGGTATATGAAAAAAGAAGGATATGCTGCCAAATTTTTGAGTCTTAGGCCACCCAGAGCACCCATACTCAATCCTACGTCCTCCTCCTTCATTCCCCTGCTTTCCCAAGCGGTTTTAGGGCCTTTTTGACCTCTTTTTCAAGGATCAAAAGTCACCCTTTCTTTTTTAAGCATTGTAACAGGTTAATAAAGGAGCAAGTGGGACAAAGGCCCCCACACCCCCCTTCCCCCAGTTGGGGGAAGCCTGTATCGCCTCTTTTGCTTTCTTTTTTTTGTTTTAGTTTCGCATGCATAATAGTTGTTTAGAGTAGTTTAGTTTGTTTTTGCTTTCATAAAAAGAAAAGAAAAACTTTGTTTAGTTTAGTTTCACTTCCACATTCTTTGTTTTATATAAATTGCAAAAAGTAAAAAGAACCAAAGCCTCTTGAATCTCACTGAAAAGTGGATCAAGAGCACTCTCTATCGGAAAGGTTTAATTTTTTAGATTAGTTTTGTTTATCATTTTGTTAAGCAATAAAAGGAATCCAAAATCTCTTGAATCTCACTGAAAGGTGGATCAAGAGTGCTATCTATCGGAGAGTTTACTACTTTATTTATTTCCTTTTGTCATTTGTTTTTTGTTTTCAATAAATCTCTTGAATCTCGCCATAAGGCAGATCAAGAGTGATCTTTGTCGGAGGGTTGCTACAATGGTTCTTCTTCACATCTAATTAAAATCGGAATAAACATTTGTGCTACGCTATGTATGCTCTACCCAGTTGGGATACCCAGAAGCAATCGTAGACTTTTCCAATTATCACATTTTAATCCAAGTCACCCTAATAAAAGTAACCACCCAATAAAGATAAGTGAAAATCCGGCACTTCGTTAGATTTTGTGGGCAAATTCTGCTTGGGGACGTTGGAACCACTGTACTTAGATATTGGGGGCACCGTTAGGCTACATCCTTGGTTGGTGTAGTGTTGAACACGCCCTTGGGACTTTGGCAGCCAACATGTCCTTATACGGAGCCACCAAAGCCTAAATTCCGGACATATCTCCAGTACCGCAAGGTATATCTTGGAGATCCCCTTTCCCTGTAATAACCAACTCACCTTTAAAAACTTACATTAAAACTTACCAAGAAGCACTCGCAAAACAATCTCTTGCACCCTATTTGGCACTTGTCTATATTGCTTATTATCATAGTAGAAAAAATCGCCGATTTTTCGGCGATGTCCCGAAAAATCGTGATTTTTTCTGGCTGCCGATTTTTCGGCCTGAAAAAATCGCGATTTTTTCTAGCTGCCGATTTTTCGGCCCGAAAAAATAGCGATTTTTTCAAAAAACTGGACATCGCGAAAAATCGGCAAACATCGACAAACATCGGGAAAAATCGGCAAACATCGGCAAAAATCGGGAAAAAATCGGCAAAAATCGGAAAAAATCAGGAAAAAATCGGGAAAGATCGGGAAAATCGGCAAATAGGGGAAAAAATCGGGAAGGAAATTTTGACCCTATTGAAGTACAAAATTTGCATTTTTTAATGCTTGCCGCGGTTTGCCGATTTTTGTCGATTTTTTCGCCGATGTTGCTGAGAAGATGTTTTCTAGACCCTCACCGATTTTTTGCCGATGCCGATTTTTTCCACTATGCTTATTATCTGTTTAAAGTGTTGCACTGTTTAAATTATCTATTGATCCATATCATGAATGCTTTGTTTTAAGCTGTGTAATTACCAAGTGATTGTTCATTTCCATTGTTACTCGCAAGTGCTAATTTTGTTCAGTTTCTTGTAAGTGCTTATAAAAACTCCTAAACAACAGCCATCCGCATCACGCACTACAGTATATTTAAAAACAAGAGCCTTAGCAACTCTTTTTTAGGGACTACCCCCCTTGGCTTCGTTAGAAGTTTGCCTAAATGGAGGAGTTGGGATCAGGTGACAACACTTGACACTTTGCTTGCCCCCAAGGGCCGCACCTCTCCCTTCTGCCGGGAGACAGTCGTTCGAAAGATTCTCAGCTGATGGTGTGCACATTTGGCGGGCAACACCGGTAACGCCTCTTCCTCTTATTCCTGTGAGATGAAGAGCTTGAACCCCCAGTGGATCCTTCAGAGTTAGATGATCCACTAGAAGACCTTTTTCTTCTTCTGGCACTGCTCCTACTTCCTTTCGGATTTACTGCCTGATGCCTAGAGTTCATCTGCTTTTGGATGTCTGTCAAACTCTGCAGCATGGCTGCGTTCAACTGACTCTACTCCTAAGCTCTAATCATCCTTTTGTTATCTTCTCTGTAACTTTGCAACTCCACTCTTAGGCTTCTCATGGTGGCTGCAATATCTGGGGGAGTCTCTTGGTATCTTCTTCCATTGGATTCTATTTCAGCATTTCCAACTCGAATGTTTTCCCCCATAGCATCTGCCTCGAACTCATAGGGATCCTGTGCATCATTCATGCTGTTGATTCTCATGGCCGGGCCAGAACCAACTTTTCCAAACTGTACTATGACTCTGCAAAACGTGTTAATAAACACCATTTTTAGCTGCGTGACAATCTAAGAATCTAAAAATCACTTACTGACTGTTCACTGCAGTTTTTTCCCTGCAAAAATATTCAACTTAGCCCATCTATGCCCAATGTTGAAACCAATAGCTTTGATACCACATTGTCACGTCCCCACCCCCTTTCATCAGCACATAAGGGAGGAACGCGGCTTCACTGCTCTACTGCTCGCTCTGATACCACAATGTCCATGTACCCACGTGCCCATACACCTGACTGATATGCGTAATAATTTAAAATTTCTTAATTCTTTCTCTTTAAACACAGTCATGGGTCATGTACATCCTTTAACATTCATGCTTAAGCATAAACATCACTGTAACAGTCATTCTGTAGCTCACAAATCTACTTTGTAACCAGAAACGTCATTTCCACATTGAACCTGACCTTTCTGCCTTTCGACTTCCTCAATGCGGCTTGCAGCAGGAAAAACTCTGCAAAATGCTACTTTGATTTCTCACCTTTCTGCCTTACACTTTCCACTTTCCCCTGCGCACTCCGGGTAGTGGAAACTCAAATTACGACGGAGTCATTTAACCATGTTCTGCCTTCCGACTTCCGCTTTTTGCATTCTGCTGCGGACTTCGGATAGAGAAAAACCAACAAAACGATACCTTTACTTGTTCACTTTCTGCCTTCTGTATTTCGCGGGCGGATTCTGGATCGCGGAAAACCAACACTTGACCTCATTTCTCTTTATGTTTTTCGATTTCTGACCTTCAGACTTCCGACTTCCGCAGGCGGATTCTGAAGGTTGGAAAAACACATTTTTCCTTAAGATAACCGCATTTCTGACTCTTTGGGCCAGGTATCCGACCTCCATGATCATAAGAAAAATGCAGTGGAAAAACACAAGGCACATACAGATGCAAAATACAGGGAAATCTAACAACAGTAACTCTACTTAAATCCTTTAATAAGCATTTAGCATATTAGTACATTCATAAGCAAATACATTGTAGAAATAATACAACAGAGAATACTTATCTTGAAGATGAAGCTATCCCGCACCTAGCTATGTCGCTGCAACGTTCCATCCAACCATAGGCCAATTGTGTTCATCAATCTCTCAACACAATTGCCACCCCCAAGCTAGGCATGATTTCCACAAGGAACTAGGGAACAAGAGGCTCACATATAGCTAGAACATATCAAACACAGTCAAGCCAACCTACAGTTCGGGTTTATCAGACTGTTCATCCAAGCCAATACACAATTGGGTTTATCATATTACAGGGAGTCAAGCCAACTTTCACCTTAAGGACCAGCCAAGCCAACTAACAGATGGGTTTATCAGGTTGTCCAGCCAAGGATCACACGTGGCCAAATGCACATCAAGACACAGCCAAACCAACACACCGTTGGGTTTATCAGGCTGCTCAGCCAAGCTAATATACGATTGGGTTTATCAGGCTGCTCAGCCAAGCTAATATATGATTGGGTTTATCAGGCTGCTAAGGCAGTGGAAAGGTAGAATGGCTAAGTTAGTGGCTCATTCACAGAGCTAGGGACAACTCCACAAGATCTATCTGGCGTGGCATCCACAATACCTACACACCCAACACAAGGAAGTATCCCCTTCTCTGCTACACAGTCCCTCGGGCTATACCTTCCCTTTTAGTGCTCTTCAGGATGTGCAGAGAAGATTCACTAGCCACTCTTATCTTTTTGTGAGGTTCCTCTCTTCACTAGGTTTATCAAGCCAATTCGACGTCTCTTCCACTCCTAAGTCTTGCATACAGTTTGAACCCAAACCAAGGCACACATAACAGCAAACCATAAGTAGACGTAGCAACACAAGGCTCCACTCTGTAACACAGACAATACTGTAACATAGGAGAAACATGGTTTCACTTGTACACAAGAGACCAGGGTTCCATACCACTCTGTAACACAGAAAAACAATGCAGAAACGCGTAGCAATACTCTGTTAGCTCTCGCTGCACGAGGAGGAAGAACTCTGCGTGAGGATAACATTGCTGAACAACTCCTTCCGCGACTTAGGATAGTGAATAATGCATAATGAATCGCCCCCCCCCCCCCCCCCCCCCCCCCCCCCCCCCCCCCC
>LPNX011110925.1:447199-498997 GCA_001517045.1 Pseudotsuga menziesii
CCAGACTACAAGCTTGCTCAGACTGCAGGATGGCTCAGTCACGAAACCAACTGCCATGCCTTGCTCTACATAAGGCATTAACTGCCTCAACTGCTCTTCTGGAAGAATTGAATGATCAAGTACAGAGGACGAAAAGGGTAGATGAGAGCTTACGGGTTATCCCATAGACATCTGGATTAACCCTATGTCCCAGGGGTTTGGATAATCCCCCCTCCCTATTCCTTGTGAAATCATGCCCCCATCTCTTTCGTTGCAGTGTATAGCTAGTTGTGGTATTTTATTAAATTCTATATTTACATGATATCTCAAAATATACTATGCTTGACCAGCACGAGAACCATCGGCATCAACCTTGATCGTCGATACATAAAACACCAAATCAATGGCAGGGCCTTGGCCTTGAGCTCCTCGCCATGATTTAAATATAATATATACATACATCATGTACAATTTTAATACCATGGGGTCAAAACCGGGGTATTACATCCAACATCCTTTTGTACATTTCCACCAACAATTTTACTAAATCTAGAGCCTTCTTTGGATTTCTTCCATAAACAATCCGGAAAGGAGATTGACACAGGGACCTGTTTACGGTAGAATTGTAAGCAATCTTTTATCCAACTACACTCGAAAACTTCCCATAATGCTTTTGTTTACTACCTTTGTTTGCCCATCGATTTGTGGATGATAGGTAGAACTCTAATAAAGTTTACTATCCAATGCCCATCACAATGCCTTCCAAAACTGACTTGGAAACCTTGTATTCCTGTCACTGTTAAAGGTCTTTGGTACCCCATACAAGTGCACAAATTCTTTGAAGAAAAATTGAACTACCTTGCTTGGATCATCAATCTTTTCACATGGAATGAAATGAGCCATATTAGCTAATCCAACCATGACAATGACACTAGATTCATCACCTCATGTTCAAGGCAGTCCCAACACAAAACCCATGATAATGTCAAAAGGTCCATTTGGTGCAGGTAGGGGCATATACGAATTATATTCAATGATTTTCAATTTTTCTGTTGGCAACATTACAGACCTGACAAGACAGATACTTTTCAACATCTCTATGCACGTGAGACCAACAGAATATTTCTACCACCAAACGCAAGGTTTTGTCTAGCCAAAATACTCTCCAAGACCATGGTCATGTAACTCTCTGATTAATCTGTATCAGAGAACCTGTAAGAATGCACACCTGTTTGCCACAGAAAAGAAAACCATCCAACAACAAATAATCTTTAAAGGAGTCTCCTTCTTTACCCATAGGATCACGACCATTTTCAACAACTTTGCTAAAGAAATCATTTGTGGCAAAAGAACCTTCTATAGTTTCAAATCCAACTCTTTCATTCTTCATAGTCAGAAGCAAATGGCATCTCTGACTCAACGCATCAGCTATACCATTTGATTTCCACTCTGATGCTAGACTAAAAAGGAAAAGCTTTGCAAATAGGATGCCCATTTAGCATGCTTGTGAGATAATGTCGCTTGTGCTTTGAGATAATTTTGCTTGTGGATTGACATATTTCAAACCCTGATGATTGGCAAGGAATATAAACTCCTAACGAAAAAGCTAATGCCTGCAATTCTTTAATGCTTGTACAATTACATTGAAATTTTGGTCATATGTAGAACACCTCCTTTTGCCATCATTCAACTTCTCATTGGAAAAGGCTACTTGCACCCTTCTTGACTTAATACTCCCCAATTGTACACTTGAAGCAGAGATTCAACAAAAATCGTTCTGCTGAAATAAACAATGGATAAAACTGGAGCTTCAATTACATTCTTCTTTAGTGATTCAAAACCTTCTTGTATTGCCTTTGTCTAAACAATTTCTTTCCCTGCATGCGATCAGTTAATGGCACAAAGATGCAACTAAAATTCTTTATTAACTTATTTTATAAATTTTTTAATCCATATAAACTTCACACCTCTATGATGTTTGTGGGTGTGGGCCAATCTAGTATTGCCTTCTCCTTGCTTCCATCCATGCTCAAGTCTTTGGAAGTGATAACAAACTCCATGTACACCAAACTGTCTTTACATCAGCATAGATCCATCTTAAAACCAGATCTATGAAGCATCTAGAGGGATCCAATTCCTTGAGTTGTAAATATTTTTTTAATTTAAATTTTTTACAAAAATTTACACCTCAAGAAATTTGATCCCTTTCTTTCTTTATAGATTCAGGTTGAAGTTTTTATTTTATAAGCGGACATGGATTTTTTTATTTACTTTTCCTAATTTTTTATTTTATGAGTGAGCATGAATTTTTAATTACTTTTATATTTGGGAAGTAGACATGATTTTTTAATTACTTTTTATTTTTGGTAACTTTACGTTACAACATCTTCCCTATACTAAGTTGTAGCTATTTTCTAAATTTATAAACAATTTCAAAAGCTCTAAATGTTCTACATGTTCTTCCATTGTGCAGATGAAAAACAAAACATCATTGTTAACAGTGTTATAATTAGCAGTTAAAGGGTTGTGTAGATTAACTTGGTGGATAATAAAATAGAATTGAAATACTATGAGAATAAACTAAAAATATAGCATTCCATTAACTAGTCAACAAAACAACTGAAATCGAAACATAACAAAAAGAACATTTGAATCCAATGACTCAACATCTGAGCGAGAATGCGAGGAGTTGTTTAGTAGATAGATTATGTAGTCAGGAATATGAACTGGATAATTCCTACAGGGATGACCTAAGTATATATACACAATGTTGCTTGAGGTATAACAATTAAAAAATTACAAGCATAAATTCCTATATGCGTGCATGGAGCAAGAAAATACGCCATGATCTTGTTACACAAACTCAATGGGCTCTGGGTGGATGTTGGAAATTGCATCCTCACTATCAAAGAAATGACCCTTTAGTATGTTTGTAGGCTGGTGAGTGTTAACATAAATGAGGATTGACTTTGTCAATTGATGTTAGGATATAAATGAGGATTGACTTTGTCAATTGGTGTTAGATATAAGGCTTATACATTGTAATAAAAGCAACTTTTATGATTTAGTTATATTTATTTTTTATTTATTTATTATCATTTTTTGTGTAAAGCAAATTTATTCCACATTCATAAGTGGAAATGATTTGTTGCACAAATAACTATTTATAAGGAGGTGAACTCCTATATAATAATTGCACCAGTTATAATATCACAAGTTATTGTTGTGTGTATCTTTCTCATGTGTTTATTTAGCTTTTGTAACATGGGAATCTTTTGACATGAAAAAGAAAGGTCTCCTTGAGATCTACAAATTTATTGCTATAAGTTTTTTGAGATTCCTTACAATTTGTTTCAGATTTAGAAAAGAAAAATTTAGGAATCTTTTGACAAATATGATACATGATAGAACTTAGAAGTAAAATACTAGTTAAAAGTGGTCACATTATATTGAATTATATTAAACTATAATTATTATATAGTTATTCTCAGTTGTAAGATAGTATTATTTATATAGTTAAAGAAGTCATTATATATTTTATTATATATTAATAGGTGTGTGCACAATAATCTAAGTTTATCATTATTATCTTTAACTTTCACTTCGTAATTCTAGATTAAGCTAGCTTGCATGGTAGTGTGATGTGGCATAAATGGATTTAATGTGGGATATATAGCTTAATGTTTTATAATTTCATTAGGAGGCCCATTTTTGGGCCAAATTTCCTCTAATGAGAGCGGGAACGAGTTTTTTGAAAAATTAAGTATGCTCTTCTCTTGCATCAAATGATGATCTAGAGAATTAGAAGGGCTTGATAGAAAGATTAGTTTCTCACAAAATTTCATCAAGGAGTTTCCTTGCAGTGTTGAAGGGGTTGAATTCTTGAGTCAACTTTCATGTTATGGAGCCATGAAAGAAAAAAACACACTGTCAAGACTCAAGACAACTACCATCAAATGCCAAGGGAGGCTTCTTCAATTCATCATCACTGATATTTGTCTTATAATTCCTTTTTAGCATTTCTTCTTACAACATGGATACATGCAACAAATCTAGTATAGTTTTTTCTTTTTTAGAGGGATGAAATTATAAAGGTTGGGGTTTATAGAAGTTAACTATGTTCAAACATTTACAGTTCAACAAATTCTGTTAGAAATTTGAGTTTTTATATCAAGCAAAATAATATTTTGTCTAATACATTTCTCTAGTTAGGATGTTAAGCATGGAAATGTCATTAGAGAAATACTTGGGTTTCAATTTCTGTAGTTGAAAAGTAAAAATTTAGATGCACATAATGAACAAAAATCTATGGGGAATAGTAAAAGGGATTGTGCAATCACTTACAGATCCTAATAAATTATTGGAATGGCAGAGCAAAGATGGTAAATCCAAAGCCATTATTAGCCTTGCCCTTTAAGATTCAGAATTACATCATATAGATCTAGAAAAGTCATCCAAGGAAATCTGGATAATCTAAATTCATTTTTTGTAGCAAAAACATTGAATGCAAAATTTTCTTTGAAGCTACAATTATTTTTAGTTAGGATGTTTGTCAAAGTCACTATGTCTACCCACATAAGCAATTTGACACCTCTCCTTAAACAACTAACAGAAGTCAAAGTATAGTGGAGGAAAATGATGCCAAATCCATCTTGTTAAATAGCCTACCTTCTAAATACAACACTGTTATTTTTACTCTTAGTCAATTTCTTCACAAATTCTAGAAGACATGATTGCTTTTCTCTTAGCTGAAGAAAAGAGAACCATTGCAAGAGATATTGTACATGATTCTCAACTTGAGACTCCATTATACTCAAGATACAATTGTAGTAGATCAACTTAAGACAAGGGGGAGATGGAATGTTATTAATGCAAGCAAATGGCTCACGCAGCTTGGTATTGAAGGTTTCGAGCCAATGTTGTTCTCAAGGACAAAATGCATGTAGCTAATGTAGTTGTCGTGGAAGATTCAGTGGATGCAGACAAAGGTGATGACCCTGTTATCACACATGTAGTAGCTGGAACTTCCATGATGTAGGAGGCCATATTTTGTCCCAGTTCAGTGCCATTCCTTTACAGTGATGAGTAGTTTATCAGTGATCATCAGTAGCAGTCTTCTCTTGAGCTAGCCAAAGCCTACCGAGCAGCATTGTAGAGCCCCTTGTCAGGACTTAGCCCAACATAACCCCATTGAGATGATTTTGATTTAGCCATGGTTCACTTACCAGAGTAGCAGCGCAGGCATCTAGTATATCTACTCTGCCCCCATTTAGTCAGTGGTGTTTTTCAGAGGTATTGTTAGACAAGTATATTGTTGGGCAGGTATATATATTGCATTTGGGTGCTATCCTTTGTCTCTCTTACTGATCTTAATAACTTTAACTTGGCATGATGATGTACGATGATGATGTTGTTTTTTGGTTGATATTATAGACTTGTTACTACGAGTGGGTCTATGGTCTTGAATGCTAAGATTTTTGTATATGCTCACTGGTATTGCATACCTTACACAGACTTTAACTTGGCATGATGATGTACGATGATGATGTTGTTTTTTGGTTGATATTATAGACTTGTTACTACGAGTGGGTCTATGGTATTGAATGCTAAGATTTTTGTATATGCTCACTGGTATTGCATACCTTACACAGACTTAACTATACCGATGCTATATTTGGCACAATGTATCATTGCTTTCATTCATCCATTGCCTTCATCCTTGTTACTTTACCCCTGGCTTAGACCTGCACTTGTGATATCAAATATTTCCCCCCATTTAAACCTTTGTGTTGGATAGAATCCATGTTGTTTGTGTCTCATCTCTGAAGTCGTGAATGGCAATGCTATCATACCTGGGATCTCATTCGTCATGCATCCAGGATGTTTGAGTGCAGTATAGGATGGCATATGCCCCTGAAGTTCTTCCACTAGTCCTCAAAGCAAGCTATTATTTATGAAATGAAATGCATCGGAACGCATAAATACTATATCTAAAGGATGCAAGGCCAACTACGATTAGTTGTGTTTTTAAACACTAGGCCTAAATAAATGAGTTTAATTAAATCTTTTGTAGCTAATCAGTGGCCAAGGGACGGGCACTCATCCTTTGTATGATGTAAGGCCATTTGCCCCTACAGGGCAACAGGGTGGTAACTCCATCGCACCTATGGATGGTGGCGGGCAATGGTGGTAAGACCGAGTCATTATTTGCGGCCTGCACGGGTATCCAGGGCATCTTCCTTTGGAGGATGGCTAGTGAAGAAAGATCATCTAAATGTATTATTGAAAGTGAAATGAAAGTTATACAATGAATCAAATATTGAATACTTGTTAGAGTCTGTTGTCCGCTGATTGCACACCAGCAGCAGAAATCTAATGAAAGCTGTCTCCTCACTTGGGAAAGTGGGAGAGGTGTGACCTTGGGGGAAAACACAGAGCTAGGTACTGTCACCTACTCCTAGCTCCTCCGTTTAGGCTAACTCCTAACGAAGCCAAGGGAGATAGTCCCTAACAAAGAATTATCTAAGGCTCAATGTGGTTAAAGTGTTTTAATTGGTTGCGGATGCGGATGCGTGTTATTTAGGAGTTGTTATGATTAGAATTATGAGTATGACACTTAATCAAAAGCAATCCACGTTGCTAACAAGAGATTAAAAGATGAGTAATGATTCCAGACTTTAATTATGCATTTAGAGAAAGAAATTATAATAAACCACAGACAATTGATCAAAATAAGATAATTATGCAGATTTAACAAGGACCAGTGCCTTATGGAGTCAATAATACTGAAATGCGCAAGAGAATTAAACCCAAGTCTAGAAATCAAACTAATAAGTATTAGATTGTGCGAGTGCTCTTGGTAGGTTTTAAGAATTTTATGTGCTCTTGATTAAGGTGTCAACGGAGGTTTGTCAAAAGCAAGGAGAATATTCTAAGTTCACTCCGTTGAAGACATGTCGGGCCCGCCCAGTTTCCCAGGTTGGTATCGCGAAGATTGACCAGCTAGCTGAGAAGCTTAGACAGCAGGATTCCGGCGCCTCTACTAGGAAGTACTTTGGAAAATTCCCTACAACGCCGGTGCGTTGGTTACAGGGTGTTAAATTTTATTAAGTTATTCTTGCAAGATTAAAGATCCAGTGCCGTTTCTGGGTACTCCGATCTGAGATAGGTTAGAGCATACTCCGGCAAGGAGAGAACGAAGTTAATTAATTAAGGGGTGTGTGTTGCAAGTTTTATTAAATTAATTGATTAGGACTCTCCAACAGAGAGCGCTCTTGACCCCGCCTTATGACAGTGGTTCAAGAGACTTAGCTAATCTAAGATGCCTAATACAGGGGTATGCAGTTCTATGAATGCTCTCCGATAGAGAGTGCTCTTGACTTGTGTTACTGCAAGTTCAAGAGTCTTACTTAGATTGTTAAACTTAAAAAAGAAATAAAACATAAACAATTTAACTACCCAAGAGTCTCTTTCAGGCTTTTTAGGGCCCTAATCGGGAAAGAAAGGAGGTAAGTATACACCAAGAACTTATGCCAATATTTAATCAAACAATCAAATCAATACTTTTACTTCATTTTCAAAAACATAATGAATTAATCAAAACATGAACTACTTGATTATGATTAAGCATTTTATCCTACCCTATTCTACCATTAGCAATTTAAACCAAAAATGAAAAGCATGACAATGAGACGATACAGGATTCCCCTAAATGGGGGAAGAAGGGTGTGGGAGCCATAATCCCACTCGCTTTTTATTAATTTTTCAATTTTTTGATGACTTGTTCTTTGCCTTTTTCCTGAAAGAACAGAGAGAGAAAGGAATGGAGAGAAGAGGGAAACTTGTCTTTTTGTTCTTGCTTGCTCCCTTGCTTGCTTAAGGCCTTTGGGATTTTCTCGATTCTTCCTGCAAATAAGAGCTTTAAACAGTTCAAACATTATGCATTAATCAAAATTTTAAAAACAAAATTACAAACTAGACTCTGAAAGAGGGGTAAAAACCAGCGATGAAAGAGGAGGAAAGAGAGAGGAGAAAAACCAAGAAAAAGGGAGAGAGAAAAGGTAAAAAGAGGGTTGTAAAACAATAAAAGAGGGCAGCGAACTAAGTGAAAAGAAGGCTGTCCAAAAAGAAGAAAAAGAGGGTTGTCCAAAGCTAGAAAGAAGGGTGAAAACTAAGGAAAAAGAGGGCTCTCCCAACGGAAGAAAGAGGGCTGCAAAATAACGTGAAAAGAGGGCAGCGAAGAAGAAGAAGGAAAGGCAAGCCAAACAAGGCAATGGGAAGGAACCCTAAGGATTGAACGAAGTAAACTAGGGCCTCCTAAGTAATCGGTAACCAAAAGAACATTATCTTGTGGATGGAACACAAGAGAGAGAAAGTTACTCCCAGCTTTCTTTTTGAAGCAAAAGATGACGAACCCTGTAGGTCCTGCAATTAAAAATGTTAAATTCAAATGGTTGTTTTGAAGCATGGGATAGAAGCAGCTGAGCTCACACCCTTCTACAATCTGTGAAGCCTGAATCACATCAAAACTTAAATCAAGAAGTGAGATAAAATATATGCTAGTATGTTAGGCAAATCAAATCAAGATCAACATTTTGTATTACTTACTACTCATGTCCATCAAAATATCGATTTACTTTGCATAAATAACCAAATTGAAACTACAAATGGCTATTCTACTGTGCCAACAATGGCCTTCTTGAGCTAGCAAAATATTTAATCACATACAAGTATTTAAAAGAGATGAGTTAGAGACAATATCACCTCAACCATGAGGAATCCAGCACAATCAAAAGCCCATAGACCTCCAAAGTCGAATATCTTTATTAACAAAGCCAAATCAAAATGCTTGATACAATTTTCTCAGAGTAAATTTAACCCAAAAGTTCCATCCCAATAGAGCAAAAGAAGCCTCTATTTATACAATGAAAGAAGAACCCAAACCCTAAAACCAGAAAACCAGACCTAACCGGCTCGGCACACCGTTGAAAGACCAGTCCTGAAGAAGATGAGTTGGGAGTGAGGGGAGGCCTCCACCTAGGCAAGGCGCCCCCCACTCCAACCCTAGGCGCTGAAATCAAGCCACAGAAGGAGCCACATGTGGGAAAGACGCCCTCATGAGGAAGAGGGGCGTGAACAAGCTGAAGAGAAGCGTGGGCTAGCTAAGGAAGAGCTGCTGCTAGGTCTGGAGTAGCCACTACTGGTAGATCATAATGTAATCATCAGTCCTTGCCTCGATTAAATCATCAAACCAATGAGTGCTCTCCATCTCATCCAATTCGGGAGTTTAGCTGGACATGACAAGTTCGTTAACTGAATATATCTTTAATGGTCACTGAATGTTGACTGAAGCTGAGTTATGATAACTCCAATCATCAGAAATTCCCATTGACATGTCATTTAGCCTTTTATTTCACTGAATTTGGATTAATTTGGAGAGTTTTGGATTTTCTCCAAAATAATCATTTTTTCCCAAAAATGACTTTTTTGAGAAAATGAGCATTATGTGTCCGATTGATGATCTGAAAGTTGGATCTGACTGGCTGGCTGATCATGAATGATTTTTGTCTTAAGGTTAGAGCCTTCAATCACTGAATTCGGGTTTCGGATGACTGACTTATTACAAATTGAATTTTTCCATTTAAATTATGGAAAAATTCAATTAAAAACTTAGGAAAAATTAAAAAATTAAAAAATTAAAATTTTGACGTGTCTGGTAAAAAAATTTCGGAAATTTTTCTGAGGGTCCTAGTGACTTAGGACATGACCATGCTCTATTCTAACAATGTCTAGTAGGTTTATATAT
Source organism: Pseudotsuga menziesii (assembly GCA_001517045.1). Lineage (NCBI taxonomy): Eukaryota > Viridiplantae > Streptophyta > Pinopsida > Pinales > Pinaceae > Pseudotsuga > Pseudotsuga menziesii. The sequence goes on from LPNX011110925.1 coordinate 456,984, forward strand.
ACTCAGTTGGGCTCTAAGCGGGAGGAAACCTTGTCAATTATTCGGCTATAGGCAAAGCATAATTGTCAAGGGCAAAAAACTCCCTGGAATACCTTAGTTGAAATTCTACGTTTTAGGAGACCGAACCACTCAAACCACCCTACTAGCACATTTTATTACAACCCCCGCGGGGCCATGGTCATAATTATTCAAACAAAAAACTGACTAGCCAAAACAGACTAGACACAAAGGCGGATCATCTGATACACTGGAATCAAACATTTATCATGTTTGTCAACTGGCGGCTCCTCAGCTAATCCAACTATGGTACAAATAAGTGGATAACAGAGTCTAATGGAAACCTTCTAGGCACTTCATCCATGTGCAAGACACCCCCATCCCCTAATGTTATCTATCCTACGAATGTCTAAGGGGATTCCTGTGTCTGTTTTCTCTGAGAGATCACGATATTTGGGTAAACAAGTCAAATCCCCTTTTCCTAGCTTTGTTTCATAAACCTCACCCATCCTAGCATTGTGGTTAAGTTTATAAGTGAGCAATATATGCAACAGACTTCATAAAGGACCATGTACTTACTCTAGCACAAGTCTTATATGTTGTTTGATTGATGTTGATCTCTATTGTTATATTGTTCATGTTTTAAGTTGGTTATTAATATGAATAAGAGAACATAATTCACCCCTTATGCATGCAAGATCACTTAGGGCTCAGTTTGACTAGTTTGACTTGATCAAATCAATTTGACCAGGTCAACCTACAGGTCCCGAGGTAGATGTGACTAGTGTTGTTCAAGATTGCATATTGTCACCTAGATGTATCCATAATATCATTCCAATCTTCAGTTGATGGTTATTGGTGATAGTTCATAGTTATTTTGATGAGCCATATTTTTATTGTTGGAGATGGTTTGGCTTCTAGATGCATATCTAGATGGATCCATGGGGTGCTATAGTTAATATTAGTGGGTTTGAGGTCTCTAATTCCATTAGCATACTCAGTTTGTTGATTCAGGCAAAGTAAATGGAAATATTGGAACGTTTATCCTATAACAAGATTTAATAGCATTTAATTACATAAAATGCAGTGTTGCAAACATCAGTGTGGCGAAAAAATTAGCAAGGTCCAGGAAACATCATTTCGGAATATCTCGGCAGCACATCGACAAACATCAGCAATAAATCGACAAATTTACAAAATAAAAAAATATTTATTTTTTTCAATTTTTTAAATCTCAGGATAAATCGAGAAAAAATCGGCAATATCTCAGGAAAAGATCGGCTTAGAAAACATTGGCAATATCTCGGGATAAATCAGGAAAAAATCGACGATATCTCGGGAAAAAATCAACCTGATTTTTCGGCGATTTTTTGAGAAAAAATTGGTGAGCTGAAAAACTCACGATTTCTCGGCCGATGTTTGCAACACTGATAAAAAGTGACCATGGATACTCTAGGAAAATCGATTTGGCTAATGTTGGGCTAGGAAATGATGTGGGATGCCATATTATGATATATAGTGGCTCTATGGACCATATTGCATGTTCATATCTTAGCATGGGGGTCATTATCATTTTGTTCCATCACCTAGAGAGGACGACTTCCTTGGGGGCGCACTTCATGTTGGCATGAATTGATTATTATGTTGTAGCTTATGTCATTGTACTAGGGGGGTTCCTAGGGTGATTTAAGCCCCTTCACGACCCCCTCATCATGTTATAACATGTTTTAATTATCATTATGATGTATTTACCTTGGCTTCAATGCTAGAGGCAAAAGTGCACCCCCTCTTTTGAGAGTGATCCATGTATCATTTAAAAATCAAATCTCCACCATTGATGATGTTATAATCTCAACCTTTGGATGGCGTTGGTTAGATTTTGGACATCACTCATCTCCTATTTAAGAGAGAGGACTCCACCATTGTAAGTAGACTTTTGGCTTTGGATTTTTGGTAATAAAGAGAGAATTTTTGGAGAAATATTGTGTCTTTGTCAAAGATTGTTCTTGTGTTTGATTGTAGATCTAATTCTCTAAGACGTTCTAGCTATTTGATGATGATTCTGTTGCCCACCTATTTCGACTAGGTGGCAACTCCATGTACATGAAGATGTACATAGTTGTACAAGTTGTACCTTGGAAAAATATGAGGATTTTTCACTTCTGCAGGGCAATTGCCCCTTTGTAAAACGAAACGTCCGCTTCCTTGCGTGGGAAAATTAATGTAATTATATGTGCTAGTGTGGGTCATATGATATGGATGCCACACCATGGAACTGGTTGTTAGGGAAGTCCCCTCATCGAGTGTTTTTTCCCTTTCCAATTGATCTTGTTGAATAAACGATTTTAATTGGTTTGGTTTTTCACTCAAAATCCTCCAAAGTGGTGACGGGCGTTCTAACAGTCAAGTCCATGGGGTGGCTAAGGGTTCAAATGTTATTCATGACCATGCTAGACATTTGTCTAGAGTCTTGCGGAGTTTTGTTATGTTGTTGTATTTTTATTTATTTTTCGAGTTAATTAATTTCACCCCTTGGTGGTTAATTAACTCGGTTTTGATGTAATAATGTAGTTGCTCAAGCACTGGCATTTTGTAATAGGGGCTATGAATGCAAAGTAAATTGCTATGAAACCCCCTAAGCCACTGCTTCGAGTCCCATGTCGTTCTGACAGGTGGTTGAGGAGATAGACCATTTTTGTCTAAGTAAGGCCTATTTCCCCTAGGGAAATTATTAATTTCCCTAAGTCAAAAATTCATATTATTTGATTTTGAAGGAAAAAATCAAATAATGCCATGGTAATTTTGTTTGGGGGTTACTAAGCCTAGGAAAAATTTATTTCAAATTTTTCCACCCCCCCATGGCCAAGATATAATTTTTCCAAGTTTATTTTTAATTTTTCCTGAGTCAAAATTGGAAAATTTAAAAATATTAATTTGAAAAATTAAATCTAAGATGGATAAAATTTTAGCCTAAGTCTAAAGGTTAAATGTCTTTTCTTGGAGCAAAGGCTAGGGTCAAAGCCAAGTTTAGAGCTCATTAAAAGTGGAAAACCCCTGCTAAAGAAGGGCGCCCATGTAAAAGCCACCATAAAAGGGGGCGCTACCATAAAAAATGGCCAATAAGGGAGGCGTCACTTGGAAAGATGGGGGCGCTAGTGTAAAATGAAGGTGCTACTAAATATAGAGAGGGCGCCACATGATAGAAGGGACGCCAAAGATAGAGGGCGCTACCCAATTTAGTGGGGCGTCATACTATATTAGAGGAGGCGCTAAAGATGGAGGCGCTAGCCATAATAGGGGACGTCCACCATATTTAATGAGGACGCTAGCTAGAAGGGGCGCCACACATTAAAAGAGGGGCGCTACATTTAGAGAGAGCGCCATTTTTGGAGGAAAGCGTCAAGTTTGGAGGGAGCGCCTAGCCTATGGGCCCACCTAAAACCCTAAAAGCAGATCTAAGGTGGATTTTGGTCAAAACCCTAGATCTAAGGGTGAAGATTGAATGAGGCATGGATCAAGCACTCAAGCCATTGATTAGAAATTAATCTAAGGGTGTAGATTGATTGAGAAGAATGTAAAGTCAAATACCTAGATCTAGTGGTGGAGATTTAACCTAGATCTAGATCTAATCTCGGCTGTTGATCTTCAAGGGGTTGGGGTATTCCTCAACTATATAATGAGGGTCTCACTCCCTCATTTGAAATCATCTCTCATGCTATTGTTATGCTGCCGGAATACTTCCCCACTCTTCTCTCATATTCTTTTGGCTATTGTAATCATCTTGCCCTAGTTGGGTCACTTAATACAAGCAATCTTTGGAGGAACTTTTGGTGGCTCTTTTGTACATTGCATGCTTCTTTGTAAGGTAACCTACTTTGTATTTGTTTTAGTTGCATTTGTATTAGCTTAGATAGCTCTCCACAAAGTATTTTGTGGAGAGACTTGTAGGTAGAAGTATTTCTATCTGCATTTGTGAGTAGATTAGTAAAATTCTACAAAGTATTTTGTAGGGTTTATTTATGTGCTCACCTCTTTGCTTACATTTTGCAGCTCTTATAAGTGTATTTGCAGGGAACTAGAACAAAGGAGCACCTTCTCCATTGATTAAAACTCTGTTTTTCATTTTCGCACTTTGGTTCACAAGGGTTTTAAAACTCAGTTTTTGTCACTGTATAGTGATAAAAACCTTGGTTTTAAAGCCCCAACCCTTAGTATATTAGTTAAATGCGTTAGATCTACTGTTTTAGCATCATTTAGGTGGCTGGAAACTCAGTTTTCAGCCCTCTAAACATTATATTTCTGTTATTATTACACTCAGATTTTTTACTGTAAATTAGTGATTTTTTGGTACTAAGTTTTTCTGATAGTTTCTTTGAGTTTGCTGTGATTTCCAGCGAACATAGCTTGCTGGTTTGTGACAGGTTTTGCACAGGTGAAGGAGAGGTGCTGCCCAAATAGGCCCAAAAATACTTCAACCTTCAAACAGTTCAAAAGGGGTTCAAACCCTCACCTTTCTCTCATCTCTTTCTGATATTTGTAAACCCCAACGAGAAGTTCTCTTGGGGTATTTTGCAAAAGTTAAATAATCACTTGTAATCTATATGTAAATAGATTAGGAAGTAGAGTAGGAAGTAGAATACCAGTTGCTTAGGTTTCTGTTTATGCAAGTTTTTCCTGTTTACCCACCATTCTTTGTGACAGACCACCATCTCTGTCACAGAGATTGAAGTGAGGTTAGTTTACTCAGTTTTATTTTTCTGTTACCCACCTTTCTCTGTTACAGACCACCATCTCTGTAACAGAGATTGTTGTGAGGTCAGCTTAAGCATAATTTTTACTTCTGTTTCCCACCTATCTCTGTTACAGACCACCATCTCTGTAACAGAGATTGTTGTGAGGTTAGGATTGTTTAGCTAGTTGCATTTTTCTTTCAAGTTCAGTAATCTTTAATTTTCTGTTAAAGGGTAATCACACAACCCATCTATCCTGTGTATCCTCTATCCACTTGTCATCTCCCTTTAGGGACTTCAAGTTGGATATGAAAAGCAGGAGAAGTGGGGGCTTAGGTAATTAGAACAACATTCCTTTTCTGTTACAATCAAACACTTTTCACTTTCAAGTCCAAGATCAAGTACCAGCACCTCCCATAAGGGATACCGCTTGGTTGATCTTGTTGATCATTTTAAAATAAACCTTGTATGCTAATCACCTAGATTAAAATTAACCAACAAAAACTTCACTATTTCCTGCTCCTCTACTCGGTTATCACCCTTCGGGGTACTCGCGAGATACGACAGGGGATAGAGAAGTCTTAGTTTAATAGGCATCCATCTGGTAATTTTTCTGTTAATTAAAAATAGTGACCTCGGAGGCGACTTGGGGTAGTAGACCGTGGGGGGTCTCTAGGCATTTTACGTCCTCCTTGTTGAGCACCAGGCCATTGGGGTTTGACCTGTGAGCTACGGGTGGGATTTGCTCCCACTTTGTTGAGCGCAACAGCATTCCCTCTTTGACTTGAGAAGTACTAGATCGGGGTAGTCACACCACCGGTTCTAAAACTTAACTTCAAGAAGAAAAACTTTAATAAAATTTACTAAAATAAACCAAGAGACATTGCAAAACCGGTTCTACAACACTTTTTCTTTTCAGCACACTTTCACTCCAGCATTGCACTACAACTCTTTACTTTCAGTTTCATTTACTTTAAATTCTGTAATTGTTTATGTGGTGAATGCTTAACACTTGTTTAACTACTTCAAGTAACTTAACTCAAAGTCTTTTTTTTACTATTGGTTTAATAATTTTCATTTAAGGCATTTTCTTTCTGCTATATCTTGTCTAAAATTTGTAAATCTGGTTCACATTTGTGTAAACTGTAGCCTTTTTACCTGTTCATTGTTTATACTGATAAATTTAGATTAATTGTACATTGCTTAAATATCTTGGTTCATTGTTGTTTATCATTGTACCATTTATTTGTTTATTTATCACATTGTTAGACAACTTAATCTGTGGATAATTAACTTAGATTTGCATCCATTTAAAGTTGTATTTTCTAACTCCATTCTTTAGGCACTGGTTTAAAATAAAAGGACTGACTGTCATTTAAATCTTGCATATTGCATCAGTTTGACTGTCATCTCTCAGAACCTTAGCCTCAGTCTTAATAAAAGATCCCTTTAGTTAATTTGTAATTAATTAATAAATCTGGAACTTAGTTTTCCTGTAGGGACTACCCCCTTGGCTCTGTTGGGATCTTGCCTAAACGGAGGAGTTGTGGACTGTGGTGACAGTGGTCCCCAGCTCTCTCTTGCCCCCAAGGACACACATAACAGGTTGTGACTTTCCTGTGTCTTAAAGTGTGAATTAGGCGGCAACAGATTCCATATTATATTTCATAGAGACAGAGTGATTACAGGAGGGTGATTTTTCTTGGGGCGATTTTGTGGAGAAACTCCATATCTCTTCATTTGAATGAGTTTAATAATCAGGGAGTTATTGCATTGTATTTTTTTATCACTTTTAACTGCTTCCTGATTCATCTTGCATCATTTATCTTTTCTTATTGTGAATCAAATCTCATTTGCAGTTTGTATTGGCAAGAGGGAGGGCACATTGGCTCCATTGGGCAAATCAATTTCACTTTGGATCTCATCAATTTGGCTCGAAATTGATTCGAAGAGGTTGGAGAATCATTACACTTGAAATTTGCAAGACATACAGGTATGTTATTCTTTTTTTCTCTTATTTCATGTTCTACTCCACTAGTCACTTAATAAAACCCTAATTGTAGTAACTATTAAAAATTCTCGGGGTCACACTTCTTGGAATTTCGGCAAATCCTTTTTGGATATTATTCTTCACCCCTAGGCCACAATATCCTCCAGGAGGTGTCATCTTCTAGGACTCCATTTTCCCTACATCTAAGGCACTATTCAACTTGGCAATTCGCCCTTTGAGGTTTTTTTTATCATTTTTCTTGTTTTATGATCCTGCTCTTGCTTATGGTCTTAGACATTGTTATATCTATCATCAAGCAATCCATATCAAGGTGTTAGTAACTCTCCATTAATAGTCTAGCTTGCATCTTAGGATATTTCTCATTTATCCACGCATTCCCCCAGGGTATTGACTTGACCACCATACACCTAACACTTTAAACCTGGATCAATATAATTAATTTAGATAGTGGATCAATATTTTATTATTATTATTGTTGGTCACCATGATTATGAATAACTGACTCAAGTTGGGTTTTGATATACATCATTGGAGCATGTCTTACCTTGGAATGTGGCAGGATCATACTAGTACAGTATCTCATTTTGATTTTGGGTACTTTGACCTGGTCAACTTAGTTGACCAAGTCAATCACGAGTCCCAAGGCAGTGACTCAAAAATACAACATGGTCCATATTTGTTTGAAACATGCCCAGGACCAATACTGCAGTTTCAGTTTTGAGAGTTTGGCCCTGGTTCTCCAGAAAAGTGATTATTATCACTTAATTATTGGTCAAATGATCTGTTTTTATTCCAGATGGCAATATGTTTGGTTCTCCTAGAGCAGAACAGTGTTCCAGGGGGTATTAGTAGTCACTTATACCATTCTTCTATGTCTCCAGATCATCCAGAGCAGTCAGTTTGCCCCAGTTTGCATCCTGGAGTGAGTTATGATGGATTTAGCAGTTTCCAGAGATTGTACCAGCAAAAAATTAACTAGAAATTCACTGAGAAAATCGATTTGGCCTCCGGAGTCAAGGAAATGGCTTGGAACTTTGACAGATAATGTTTCTCGGCATTTCGGACAGTCGTCCAACAGTTTTCAGTCAGCAGACGTCCGAAATATTTATTTATGGCTCAGCCAATGAGGAAAGCCCCCCAGGGGGCGCCCCCTCTAATTGGATTTTGATGTATTTCATTGTTATATCTTATATTATGAAGTTGTAAAGGGGCCTAGGGTGAATTAAGCTCCTAGTGACCCCCTCCTATGATGTATCATGTCATATCTTATGTTATGTTGTGATATTTCACTTTAGAGGGGCGTCCTTGAGCAAAGTGCGCCCCCTCTTTGACTTAGTCACTTGATCCATGTATTGATTGATAAATTTTGATCTCCGCCGTTGATGATGTTATAATCTCAACCGTTGGATGATAAACTGAGTTAGGGTTTTTGTCTCTCTCAAACTATTTAAGAGAGATGACCCCCCCATTGTAATTCATGAGCTCTAGCACCGGAATATTAATAAAGAGATTTTTGTCTAGGATTACTTTTTTGTGTATCTTGTGGACGTTCTGATCTAATGACCGGCATTGCTATTCTTTCATATTGAGCTTCATTCGGGACAGATATTGCATTTTACTTTACCCATCGCATCTGCAGGAAAAGGAGGTGCGCTAGGAGAGAGGGCGCTTTTGTGGGGCAACTCACCTTCGTCTTGGCTTCGGGGTGTTTGGTTCAGGGAGTATCTTTTTCTTAATGATTTTTTATTCCCTTTCATCTTTGTATTTTGCAGATCATGTCCGTTTGTCTGATCGGTTGATTTTCTCTGATCTGTTAGGTTGAAGGGGGCGCAAGGGTGACTGACTGTGGCATAACAACAACAAGATCCTACTTGAGAAGGTTCATTTTGATGGGAGATTGGCATTCTTCATCATTTCTCAATCCATCTACGACATCCAGGTACATCTCACAGGTAAGTTTTTCTTTTATTTTCTGTACATGCATTGCTCATCATTCTATAATATTAAAACCTTCGTTTCGTAGATCCATAAGTTCTAGCTTGCGGCAAGATATAAAATTAAAAACCCACTTTTGATTTAACAGGAAACCCCTAGATTTAAATTTTCGGCTTAATCGGACTCCATTTACCCATTCAAAGCACTGGTCGACACTAGGGGAAAACACCCCCTTTGGGGAAGTGGTCTTTTTCACAAACCGCAAACTGGGTATTGTTGGTTTCATTTCCATTCACCTAATCTTGCACCCAACAACCAATCCGAGCTTCCAATTTTACTTAATTTCACCATTTTGCCCTAGATCCCAATTTTCCTTAATAAACCCTCGGGCAAAATTGGGGCTTTTCACTTGGATGCTCTGAATCTCCCGATTTTTGTTTTAAAATCTAATCGACCATCTAGCTAAGAGATTCAACCAAGTTTCCCTCGCCCATCTATTCAGTATCCTTAATTTTAGGATTTCTTGGTCATAGGGACACCCCTTGGGCTTAGTGTTTCACTAGGTCCAAAGTGTCGGTATCCTCGACTGGTGTGACATTCGATTTCTTTCGGAAGTCGTGGATATCGTAGGTCACGACTTTAGTTGCCTTTCCTTTGTCGTCCTGAATAGGATCATCTCACGGGGCATTTACAAGATTCATGATAACAACGCTGAATGGGTGTTGAGTAGAAGCGTGGAAGCAACGATGGGATAGAGGGGCGAGGGAGGAGTTGTGGATGGTGTTGTCCGCCGATTGCACACCAGCAGCAGAAATCAATTGAAAGCTGTCTCCTCACTTAGGAAAGTGGGAGAGGTGTGACCTTGGGGGCAAGCACAGAGCTAGCTACTGTCACCTACTCCTAGCTCCTCCGTTTAGGCTAACTCCTAATGAAGCCAAGGGCGGTAGTCCCTACAAAAGAGTTTCTATGGCTCTTAAGTTGTTAAAGTGTTCTTAAAGGTTGCGGATGCGGATGGGTGTTGTTTAGGAGTTATTATGATTTGAAGGTGTTTATACTTGTTATAAATGTGAGGAGTTGATGATCTAGAGTAGCCCTAGATGTTTGACTCTCCTGAAGACTGCATATTCTTATCAATTTTAATGGCCAAATTTTGAGCTTGAAGTAGTGTGGTTGGCTCCTTGTCTCTAATCTGATACTGGATCTTGCCACTTAATGCTTCTATGTAATAATCCAAAGTGGAAGCTGCAGGAGGAGCATGAGTGGCAGGGATGGAATTTGACAACTCTGTGAACCTATTGCTGAACTCATCCATGGTTTCTGTATCAGACTTCTTCATACTAGTCAAAGCCGCCACTAGATGTCTAGGTTCCTTTTTGCTGCCAAATTTTTCGAGGAACCCAGCCTTGAAGGCTTCGATGATAGCGAAAGAGTTGTTCGGCAAGTTGTCATACCAGGTTGCCAGGCTTGCCATCCAAAGATAGAGCAAAAAGGGTCATGTATACATCTTCATGTTTATCAGCACCCCTAACATAAGACCCGCAGTGCCTGGAGAAATTTCTGAGATGTTGCTCAGCAGAGACAGAGGCATCAGTGCCATTATATGTCATAAGTTTGTCGATAGCCTTTTCAGGAATGTCATGAGGTTGACCTGCTATCTGAGTAAAGTTGAGTTGAGTAAAAAACTCACCCATTGTGTCAAGGAAACAGTTATTGTTTTGAGAATTTTCTAAGTTTTCTGGAAATAAAAGGTGGATGTCTGAAACAGACTCAGATCCAAGTTCTGCAAGGATTCTACGAGAAGCTAGTTTGTTCAGTCTCCTCCTATAGACTTTTTCAGGGTTAGGGATGAAATCGAACAAACCTTCAAAGTTTCTTCTAGTAGAATACCTTAAGGTGTTAACTGAGAGTGGAGTCGCCAGGTGGACTTAAGTCTAATTTCGGATAGTGATTGGACTAAAAATCTACCAAAAAGGGAAAAAAGGTAAAAAACTAAAAGAAACAAAGGTCGTCCAAGAACAAAAAGATTTGTCCCCGGCAACGGCGCCAAAAGATGTTGTCTGCCAATTGCACACCAGCAGCAGAAATCAATTGAAAGCTGTCTCCTCACTTAGGAAAGTGGGAGAGGTGTGACCTTAGGAGCAAGCACAGAGCTAGGTACTATCACCTACTCCTAGCTCCTCCATTTAGGATAACTCCTAACGAAGCCAAGGGGGGTAGTCCCTACAAAAGAGTTTCTATGGCTCTTAAGTTGTTAAAGTGTTCTTAAAGGTTGCGGATGCGGATGGGTGTTGTTTAGGAGTTATTATGATTTGAAGGTGTTTATACTTGTTATAAATGTGACACAAAAGCAAAGAGCAATCCACGTTGCAACAAGAGATTGAAAGATGAGTTTAAATTCTAGACTTCAATTAAGCATTCAGTTATAGCAATTATAACAAACCAGAGACAATTGATCAAATAATTATGCAAATTAAAACAAGGACCAGTGCCTTATGGAGTCAATGAAGCTAAAATGCGCTAGAGAATTAAACATACGTCTAGAAATTAAACCAATGAACGTTAGATTGTGCGAGTGCTCTTGGTAAATTTTAAGGATTTTAAAGATGTTCTTGCTTAAGGTGTCTAGGAAACCTAACCGAAAATACTTTCAGTGGCTCCGTTCGAAGACATGACGGACCTGTCTGGAATCACAAGCTAGGTATTCAGATAAATTAACCAGCGAGTGTCCAGATAGGGTTTCCCGGCACCCACACTTGGAATTTGTCCACTACCTGAATATTTATCGAGACAACGCCGGTGTGTTGGTTATGGGGTGAAAGTTTTATTATGTTATCACTTGCAAGATTAACAAATCCAATCACCATTCTGAGTACGAGTCTAACTTTTCAGGGTCGACAGAGCATACTAGGTGAGGGATAGCAATGAGGAAAGTTTTAAGTGGGGAAATGTGAATTGGGAAGATTTTATTATTATGAGCACACAGTTCAACTCTCCGACAGAGAGCGCTCTTGACTTCGTCTTATGATGGAAGTTCAAGAGACTTTAACTAAACTATATGCTTGATGCAAGGATAATGCAGTGGGAATGCTATCCGACAGGGAGTGGTCTTGACTTGTGTTATGGCAAGTTCAAGAGACTTTAGTTCTTTGTTAAAAGACAGGCAGCTTGAAATAAGAAAATAAAGATGAAGTAGTTCAAATAAACAAAAGATGAGATGACTAAACTAACAATTAGTATCTACTTTGCAAAAAATGAAACTATTCTAAGTACTTGAACTAAATCTAAGCTAAGAACAAAAACACTCTTCCCCAATTGGGGAAGAAAAACCAAGTATGGGAGGCCTTATCCCACTTAGCCTTGTTTTATTAATGAAGTACAAATGCCTTGGGAATTTAATCCTTGTAAGGACTTTTGAGAACTAACTTAAGTAAAAATGAAAAGCAATTATGAGTTTGTACAAAGGAGAATGACTTCTTTTTGGTTTTGGATCCTTGTCTTTGGATCTAGTTCTGCTTGCTCTTTCTTGCTTGGTTTTGCTTTTAGTTCACCTGTGGATAAGAGCTGTAAACAAGGACTAGTAAGAGTGTTAGGAAACCAAATTTAACTTGTGATTCGAAAAAATTAAGTGAATGAGAAGACAAGTGCCTTATGAGATGAAACAAAAGACCAAAACAATGGAATGAGACCCAAAATCAAAACTTGGAAAGGACCAAGCAAGCTCACCGATTTTTATGTAAAAGGCACGATTTTTGAAGAAATGACTTGAGACTTTTTGCGAATTTAAATTTAAAGATTTTTTAATATTTTAGGCTAATTTGCAGAATCTGGGAAATAACAGAAAATTGCAGAAAATCAGTAAAAAACAACAAGTACAAAATTGCATGTTTTTCGAGAAAAAGTCAAAAAATTAAAAAAATAAAATTTTCGAATTTTTTCATCTTCTGATTTTTAGGCTAATTTCCAGAATTGAAAAATAGCAGAAAAATGTCAAAAATCAGCTAAAAAACAGCAAGCTTGAAATGGCACGTTTTTCGAGAAAAAGTACCAAAAAGTTTGAAAAATTAAATTTTTGGAAATTTTTTTGATTTTGTGAATTTCCAGAATTAAAACAAAAAAAACGAAAAAAATGAAAAAACACAAAAAAAACCAGCAAGCCTAAAAGTGGAAAATTTGCACGTTTTTCGAGAAAACTCATGCACGTTTTCCAAGGCAAAAAGAAAGATGGATTTACAAAAATGGAAATGAAACTAGATCTTTAAAAGTGGGCCTTTAGAAAGATGGATCTAGCTTTGAAAAAGTAGATCTAAGGCTAGAAAGCCTAGATCTAACTTAGTAGAAGCCAAGCAAGCTTGAAATAAAGATTTAAATGACTTCTACAAAAGTGAAAAAGAGGTAGGATAGAACCTTGAAAATAGAGATCCACTTGTAGCAACCAGTGTAACCAAGAGAATTTTTTGAAGTTTGTTGGAAAAGGCAAGAAAGATCCAGAATCGCTTGCAACCCTGCAAACAAAATATATTAATAATGAAACACTTGTATGGTGAAGGTATTAGATGTCGAAAGCTCCTACTAGATGCAATCCCTGAAGACACAAACACTCAATGCAGATTTGATTAGAAGTCTAAGTACTAGATTGTTAATCTTCAATAAACATAATAATCAAATCGCAATACAAGAGTAGGGTGAAAGAGATATTACTTCACATAGGATGAAGACACAATGCCAAAAGCCCATCAAATGACCTCCAAAGTCTCAATATTTTATTAACAAAAGAAGCCTACAAAATCCAACAGAGTTCCTATGCCCAACTCTCCATTTGAATAGAGCTGAAGAAGCCTCTATTTATACAATGAGATCAAGCTAAAACCCTAAAACCAAACTAAGAGTAACACCGGAGTAATTGAATGAGCTCGGCATGATCATTTGGAGTTGAACTAAGCTGCAACTGAGTTGTAACTGAGTGCTGGAGTAATGAGTGGGGGTGAGGTGGCTCATCCTCCCTCGTAATGATCACGCAACCAATAGATAACCCACACTTCAACCAAAAACGGATTTGACCAAAGAGGGCAAATTTCTGACTGATAGTTCAACTGCTACACTCCGATACTTGATCTGAAACTGACCGATATTGATTGGAATCATCATAAATGCTCCGTTCCATGTCATTTAGCCTTTTATTTCGCTGAATTTGGATTAATTTGGAGAGTTTTAATTTTCTCCAAAATAATCATTTTTTTCCTCGAAAATGACTTTTTTGAGAAAATGAGCGTTATGTGTCCGATTGATGATCTGAAAGTTGGATCTGATTGGCTGGCTGATCAAGAATGATTTTTGGCTTAAGGTTAGAGCCTTCAATCACTGAATTCGGGGTCCGAATGACCGACTTATTTCAACCGGCATTTTTCCAATTAATTTATGGAAAAATTAATCAAAAAACCTAGGGAAAAAATTAAAAAATTAAAAAATAATTTTTTAACCCGTCCGGAAAAAAAAATTTCGGAAATTTTTTAAAGGTCCTATTGACTTAGGACATGATCATGCTCTATTCTAACAATGCCTAGTAGATTTATATATACTCAGTTGGGCTCTAATAACCCCCCAAGGCCCAGAATTCAGAATCGGGCATTCCAGCTTTGGAGGAAGTGGGAGAAAACCTCGTAAATTATACTCGGCTATAGGCAAAGCATAATTGTCAAGGGAAAAAAACTCCTTGGAATACCTTAGTTGATATTCTACGTCTTAGGAGACCGAACCACTCAAAACATCCTACTAGCACATTTTATTACAAACCCCGTGGGGCCATGGTCAAAATTATTCAAACAAAAAACTGACTAGCCAAAATTGGCTAGACACAAAGGCGGATCATCTGATACACTGGAACACAAACATTTATCATGTTTGTCAAATGGCGGCTCCTCAGCTAATCCAACTATGATACAAATAAGTGGATAACATTTGGCTTCAACTGTGGGACGTGTGCTCGATCTAGTCTCTTATGCAAGGAGATCATACGAGAACCCCAGAATCTCTGGTTTCCATATCCTGTAAAAACATCTCAACTTGACAAGAAAACCTTAGTAGCACAAGTTTCATGAAAAATGGCCAATATCCAAAAGTTACTTTATTCAAAGAAAAAATTTCACTGAAAAATTGATTTATTTCTAAGTACATAAAGAAAATGCTAAAGTAAACGCTCACTTTAAAGAGCCTATTTTCCTACTCTAAGCATGATACACAAAAGGTTATGTGTAATCATAAATCCAGTGTAGCCACCTAAGCATTTTATTAATATAAAAAAGTTTTGCCTTGTCTTTGGTTATCAGCCAAAGTAAGGACACAATTTCCAGAAAATGCAAACCTGCGTGATGATCCAGAATGGGCGGGCTGGATGGGGAATCATAGGCATGAATACTGTCGTCAAACTTCTTCCCAAACTGGTAGGTGCTCGCGCAGGCTGCTTCTATCCATGACTGGATAGCGCTGATATACAGATCGAGATAATGCAGCAGGTCGACTACTCCATCGTGATGATCATCAAGGATTATCAAATAATAACTCGTTGTATAAGCCCCATGCTGCTCCAAAACATAAGGAACATCTATATGTGAAGACGATGGTCGAGAAAAAACTTCAACTAGTTGTATCCCATCTGATTCTTCACTGCACTACTTTTTCAAGTCCTTATTATAGATACTCAGATACAATTCTGACTGATCATATGAAAACTCTAACTGTTCTTCTTTACAACTTTCATAAGTCTCAGAATAAACACTCCCCTCGCTGGACACATCATAGATGAGACTCTCAAAAATATTTTCAAAAATATCATAGGTTGTATTTTCAATAAAAGTCCAATAATCATCATCGCCATCTATGTCGGATATGGGAGATGCCTCATCACTGTTATCAAGTCCCTGGCTACACTCTTCATTCTGCTTAAAACAATCTTTTTCAAAAAGCTGGGTTTCAAAGATATCATAGGGGACCCAACTTTCCAAATACTCGTCATCCGGTGGAGAGCATGGAGGACTCTCATCACATGAAACTTCTAAGATTTGATTTTCCATTAAAGTCTCGTAGTTATCATCCATCTCAGAAGAAAGGGATTCTTCGTCACTTGTATCACATCCCTGGCTATATCCCTCCTCATGATCATAGTCGTCTTTTTAAAAAAAAAAGGTCACAAGGTAGTAAACCTTCCAAACTATCATCATTATGCTCATTTGTAGGATTAGTACCAAAGTTTTTAGTGAGGTTATCCTATTGTTGACTATAATCTTCGACTTGACACAAGGTTTCTGTGGTGACAGGATGAAGTTGTCCAACTGCGTTAATGTACTCAAGCTCTCTTGAATATTGTTTTGCCTCTCTCCAACTTTCTCCGGAAATATCATGCATGTCACCTACATAGTTTATGTACTCAGGCTCGCTTGATGATGCTTTAGGACCACAACCCTCTGGAAAACCATGCTCCTGAATATAGCATGCATGATAGCAAGAAGATTCCTCATGGAAATCTCTGCACGCCCTACAGAATGGTTTGTAAGTCTCAACCATATTATCAACCTCTAATTGATGGGGAGGCCTCTGTTCATGGCTGGGATTTCTTCTTTGCCGTGTTGGTTTTCCAGGAAAGGTTATAGGAGGTGGCGGAGGTTGAGTTCTTTCAACAGTTATGACCCGATTCTGAACCTCTTTAATCTGTGCTAAGTACTTCCTTTCCATGTCTTGCATTTTTTCTGTCAGGTCCATGAGCTTCTTCTCATATGCTTCGTTTGATGACTCTTTTCCTTTAGGTTCAAAAGTTTTTAGAGGAGTTGATGATCTAGAGTAGCCCTGGATGTTTGACTCTCCTAAAGACTGCATATTCTTATCAATTTTAATGGCCAAATTCTGAGCTTGAAGCAGTGTGGTTGGCTCCTTGTCTCTAATCTGGTACTGGATCTTGCCACTTAATGCTTCTTTGTAATAATCCAAAGTGGAAGCTACAGGAGGAGCATGAGTGGTAGGGATGGAATTTGACAACTCTGTGAACCTATTGTTGAACTCATCCATGGTTTCTGTATCAGACTTCTTCATACTAGTCAAGGCTGCCACTAGATGTCTAGGTTCCTTTTTGCTGCCAAATTTTTCGCGGAACGCAGCCTTGAAGGCTTCTATGGTAGCGAAAGAGTTGTTCGGCAAGTTGTCATACCAAGTTGCCAAGCTTGCCATCCAAAGATAGAGCAAAAAGGGTCATGTATACATCTTCATGTTTATCAGCACACCTAACATAAGACCCGCAGTGCCTGAAGAAATTTCTGAGATGGTGCTCAACAAAGACAGAGGCATCAGTGCCATTATATGTCATAAGTTTGTCGATAGCCTTTTCAGGAATGTCATGAGGTTGACCTGCTATCTGAGTAAAGTTGAGTTGAGTAAAAAACTCACCCATTGTGTCAAGGAAACAGTTATTGTTTTGAAAATTTTCTAAGTTTTTTGGAAATGAAAGGTAGATGTCTGAAACAGACTCAGATCCAAGTTCTGCAAGGATCCTACGAGAAGCTAGTTTGTTCAGTCCCCTCCCATAGACTTTTTCAAGGTCAGGGATGAAATCGAACAAACCTTCAGAGTTTCTTCTAGTAGAATACCTTGAGGTGTTAACTGACAGTGGAGTCGCCAGGTGGACTTAAGTCTAATTTCGGAGAGTGATTGGACTAAAAATCTACCAAAAAGGGAAAAAAGGTAAAAAACTAAAAGAAACAAAGGTTGTCCAAGAACAAAAAGATTTGTCCTCGGCAACGGCGCCAAAAGATGTTGTCTGCCGATTGCACACCAGCAGCAGAAATCAATTGAAAGCTGTCTCCTCACTTAGGAAAGTGGGAGAGGTGTGACCTTGGGGGAAAGCACAGAGCTAGGTACTGTCACCTACTCCTAGCTCCTCCGTTTAGGCTAACTCCTAATGAATCCAAGGGGGGTAGTCCCTACAAAAGAGTTTCTATGGCTCTTAAGTTGTTAAAGTGTTCTTAAAGGTTGCGGATGTGGATGGGTGTTGTTTAGGAGTTATTATGATTTGAAGGTGTTTATACTTGTTATAAATGTGACACAAAAATCAAAGAGCAATCCACGTTGCAACAAGAGATTGAAAGATGAGTTTAAATTCTAGACTTCAATTAAGCATTCAGGTATAGCAATTATAACAAACCAGAGACAATTGATCAAATAATTATGCAAATTAAAACAAGGACCAGTGCGTTATGGAGTCAATGAAGCTGAAATGCGCCAGAGAATTAAACATACGTCTAGAAATTAAACCAGTGAACGTTAGATTGTGCGAGTGCTCTTGGTAAATTTTAAGGATTTTAAAGATAATCTTGCTTAAGGTGTCTAGGAAACCTAACCGGAAATACTTTCAGTGGTTCCGTTCGAAGACATGACGGACCTGTCTAGAATCACAAGTTAGGTATTCAGAGAAATTAACCAACGAGTGTCCAGATAGGGTTTCCCGGCGCCCACACTTGGGATTTGCCCACTACCTGAGTATTTATCCAGACAACGCTGGTGCGTTGGTTATGGGGTGAAAGTTTTATTATGTTATCACTTGCAAGATTAACAAATCCAATCACCGTTCTGAGTACGAGTCTAACTTTTCAGGGTCGGTAGAGCATACTAGGTGAGGGATAGCAACGAGAAAAATTTCAAGTGGGGAAATGTGAGTTGGGAAGATTTTATTATTATGAGCACACAGTTCAACTCTTCGACAGAGAGCGCTCTTGACTTCGTCTTATGACGGAAGTTCAAGAGACTTTAACTAAACTATATGCTTGATGCAAGGATAATGCAGTGGGAATGCTCTCCGACAGAGAGTGGTCTTGACTTGTGTTATGGCAAGTTCAAGAGACTTTAGTTCTTTGTTAAAAGACAGGCAGCTTGAAATAAGAAAATAAAGATGAAGTAGTTCAAATAAATAAAAGATGAGATGACTAAACTAACAATTAGTATCTACTTTGCAAAAAATGAAACTATTCTAAGTACTTGAACTAAATCTAAGCTAAGAACAAAAACACTCTTCCCCAAATGGGGAAGAAAAACCAAGTATGGGAGGCCTTATCCCACTTAGCCTTGTTTTATTAATGAAGTACAAATGCCTTGGGAATTTAATCCTTGTAAGGACTTTTGAGAATTAACTTAAGTAAAAATGAAAAGCTCTTATGAGTTTGTACAAAGGAGAATGACTTCTTTTTGGTTTTGGATCCTTGTCTTTGGATCTAGTTCTGCTTGCTCTTTCTTGCTTGGTTTTGCTTTTAGTTCACCTATGGATAAGAGCTGTAAACAAGGACTAGTAAGAGTGTTAGGAAACCAAATTTAACTTGTGATTCGAAAAGATTAAGTGAATGAGAAGACAAGTGCCTTATGAGATGAAACAAAAGACCAAAACAATGGAATGAGACCCAAAATCAAAACTTGGAAAGGACCAAGCAAGCTCACCGATTTTTATGTAGAAGGCACGATTTTTGACGAAACGACTTGAGACTTTTTTGCGAATTTAAATTTAACGATTTTTTAAGGCTAATTTCCAGAATCTGGAAAATAACAGAAAATTGCAGAAAATCAGTAAAAAACAGCAATTACAAAATTGCACGTTTTTCGAGAAAAAGTCAAAAAATTAAAAAAATTAAATTTTTGAAAAATTTTCGAAATTTTTTCTAATTTTTAGGCTAATTTCCAAAATTGAAAAATAGTAGAAAAATGTCAAAAATCAGCCAAAAAACAACGAGCTTGAAATTGCACGTTTTTTAAGAAAAAGTATCAAAAAGCTTGAAAAATTAAATTTTTGGAAAATTTTTGGAAATTTTTTTGATTTTATGAATTTTCAAAATTAAAACAAAAAACCGAAAAATGAGAAAACACAGAAAAAACCAGCAAGCCTAAAAGTGGGAAATTTGCATGTTTTTCGAGAAAACTCGTGCACGTTTTCTAAGGCAAAAAGAAAGATGGATTTACAAAAATGGAAATGAAACTAGATCTTTAAAAGTGGGCTTTTAAAAAGATGGATCTAGCTTTGAAAAAGTAGATCTAAGGCTAGAAAGCCTAGATCTAACTTAGTAGAAGCCAAGCAAGCTTGAAATAAAGATTTAAATGACTTGATAACTTCTACAAAAGTGGAATAGAGGTAGGATAAAACCTTGAAAATAGAGATCCACTTGTAGCAACCAGTGTAACCAAGAGAATTTTTTGAAGTTTGTTGAAAAATGCAAGAAAGATCCAGAACCGCTTGCAACTCTGCAAACAAAATATATTAATAATGGAACACTTGTATGGTGAAGGTATTAGATGCTGAAAGCTCCTACTAGATGCAATCCCTGAAGACACAAACACTCAATGCAGATTTGATTAGAAGCCTAAGTACTAGATTGTTAATCTTCAATAAACATAATAATCAAATTGCAATACAAGGGTAGGGTGAAAGAGATATTACTTCACATAGGATGAAGACACAATGCCAAAAGCTCATCAAATGACCTCCAAAGTCTCAATATTTTATTAACAAAATAAGCTTACAAAATCCAACAGAGTTCCTATGCCCAACTCTCCATTTGAATAGAGCTGAAGGAGCCTCTATTTATACAATGAGATCAAGCTAAAACCCTAAAACCAAACTAAGAGTAACACCGGAGTAATTGAATGAGCTCGACATGATCATTTGGAGTTGAACTAAGCTGCAACTGAGTTGTAACTGAGTGCTGGAGTACTAAGGGGGGGTGAGGTGGCTCATCCTCCCTCGTAATGATCACCCAACCAATAGATAACCCACACTTCAACCAAAAACGGATTTGACCAAAGAGGGCAAATTTCTGACTGATAGTTCAACTGCTACACTCCGATACTTGATCTAAAACTGACCAATATTGATTGGAATTATCATAAATGCTTCGTGCCATGTCATTTAGCCTTTTATTTCGCTGAATTTGGATTAATTTGGAGAGATTTAATTTTCTCCAAAATAATCATTTTTTAATAAATAATCATTTTTTTTCTCGAAAATGACTTTTTTGAGAAAATGAGCGTTATGTATCCGATTGATGATCTGAAAGTTGGATCTGACTGGCTGGCTGATCAAGAATGATTTTTGGCTTAGGGTTAGAGCCTTCAATCACTGAATTCGGGGTCCGGATGACCGACTTATTACAAACGGCATTGTTCCAATTAATTTATGGAAAAATTAATCAAAAAAATTAGGGAAAAAATTAAAAAATTAAAAAATAATTTTTTAACCCGCCCGGAAAAAAAAATTCGGAAATTTTTTATAGGTCCTATTGACTTAGGACATGACCATGCTCTAATCTAAGAATGCCTAGTAGGTTTATATATACTCAGTTGGGCTCTAATAACCCCTCAAGGCCCAAAATTCAAAATCGGGCATTCCAGCTTTGGAGGAAGTGGGAGAAAACCGCGTTAATTATACTCGACTATAGGCAAAGCATAATTGTCAAGGGCAAAAAACTCCCTGGAATACCTTATTTGAGATTCTACGTCTTAGGAGACCGAACCACTCAAAACACCCTACTAGCACATTTTATTACAAACCCCGCGGGGCCATGGTCAAAATTATTCAAACAAAAAACTGACTAGCCAAAACTGGCTAGACACAAAGGTGGATCATCTGATACACTGGAACACAAACATTTATCATGTTTGTCAAATGGCGGTTCCTTAGCTAATCCAACTATGGTACAAATAAGTGGATAACAGATGGAATGGAAGCAGGGAGAGAGACGCGTAGGCTTTTGGAGCATTGTGCAGACGTAGATGGGTTGGGTTGATGGGGCATAGAGGAGATGAGATGAAAGAGCGTTGTGGATGGGTTGGAAGGGAGAGTGCGTGAGGAAAGGAAGAGAGAATAGCGATGGAGTGGTGAGGGCGTGTGAGAAAGAAGAGGGGAAACATTGGGCTGCGTGGGTTGGAGGGCCCGCAACAATGTGGGGAATGAGTGGAGTGTGGAGGAGGTGCTGGAAAGTAGATAAGTGTGGTCATGAGGGTATAGATGGGAGTTGGGAGAGAGTGCGTAGGAAGTAAGGGGGACCATTAGAGTGGGATGTGATGAAGAGATGGGGATGCATGTAGGGATGGGGTTGAGTGTAGAGATGGGCGTTGGTGAGAGCAAAAGCAGATGGGAGAGTGAGCAAAGAGTAGATTGAAAGGAGGTGGAGCATGCCGAGAAGATGTTGAAGATGCATGCAAAGTAGACAGTGAGAGCTTGAGTGAACCAATGCTCTGATACCACTTGTAAGAGGAAACCTTACATGTTGGAATCTTATTTAATAAATATGTATTTTGAATTATTGATTGATGCTTTACAATGGAGAAATTACATTGAATATATATGCATGAATGTGATAGGTTGGCATCTCTTCAAGATGGTGAATAACCCTTAACCTAATAGTAGTAATAATTAATAATAGTAATAACCAATTAGGTTTATTACACTCCTCCTAGGATAGTGATAAAGCTGCACCCATAGTTCTTGTAAACTTAGCATTCAAAGACATGACCATTGCCTGAACAAAGCCCTCGTTAGAGCATTTGAGAGGAATATATCCAGGAGGAGAATATTTTCAAGAATGATCACACCTCCAGTTCATTGAGTATTTTCCCTAATTGGAAAACTAAGCTCAACCTCTAGAGGAAACCCTAGTGGAAACCCTAGTGGATGGCAATTTTGGATGCATTGGAGATGAGTAGAATCGAGTGATAGTTTGAGTTGATAGTAGATGGTTTGAGTGTTATGTTTCTTCTTTTTTGTAATAGATGTGGGAGTTTTTGTATTAAGGGGGGTGTGTGAAATTTAGTAATGTTGAAATAAAATTAATGTAATAAGAGTTGCAATTAATAATCAGGTGAACCAAACTAGTGTTGGTATGGCAGTGTGTTCAATAAAAGACATAATGTCCCAACCTTAGTATTAGAATGCAAGGCTAGTGTTTTTCATAAGGTTCACGTATGATGTTAATGGCCCAAAAATTGTTAGTGAAGACCTATAGCTTGGCTATAGGGTACATGAATAAGGCAACGAATTGCATATGAGACATGAGTGGATGAAAATATATCATTCTCGTATCTCTCTTTTGTATGTGTAAATACAGTTTTAATTCCAATTTTTATGTTAAGGGGGGCGTATGATTGAAATAAAATTAACGTAATAAAAGTCATAATTAATAACCAGGTAGCCTAACCTTGTGTTGGTATCAATGTGTTTAATATAATGACGCAAACTTAGTATTATAATTTATTTTGACCATGGGAACTTAGCAACCTCTTAAGGGTATATCCAACAACCTGCAAGCCAGATATACCAGTGACTTGTGACTCAGCAGGGGTCGAGACGTTCCGAAGCCCATCAAGGTGAGCCTCTATCCTAGGGCTCGCCTACCCTTCAAGCTTTGTCACAACGAGCCAATGAGCAACCCTACCCCCCGCTAGTATTAGAATATTAGATTAATGTTTTAAAAAAAATGTCCAATTGTTAATGAAGACAGATAGCCTGACTACAGGGTACATAAAGAAAGTCGAAGACTTGCATATGAGTGGATGTAAACATATCATTCTAATATCTCTATCTCTATTGTATATGTGTAATTCCAATTTTCTATGTTTGAAATAAAATTAATGTAACAAGAGTCACAATTAATAACCAGATGATCCAACTTTGTGTTGGTATCAGTTTGTTTAATAATGATTATAATGACTCAAAGTTAGTAATAGAATATTAGGTTAGTGTTTTTTTTTAAAGGTTCACATTAGTTGTTAATATCAAAAATTGGTTAGCGAAGACAGATAGCCGAACTACAGGGTACGTGATTAAAAGCAAGGACTTGCATATGAGACAGGAGTGAAGATATATGATTCTCATATCTCTCTCTGTTGTATATGTGTAAGCATCCTCTCTATTTAATAGGCATAATCTGTAAAACACAACTTATAATTTTAGAGTGTGCTTGATTAGCTTCGTTTAATCATGCAATTAACGTTTCACATATATTTTTGTCCTTTCATACTAAAGGAGACCCTGCCCTTCAGCTTTGAACCCTGTAAAAACGAATGTTATATGGCATGTCAGGCTGTGATTGGCAGTAGTCTAGAATCTAGATTACAGTTTCTATGTGAATACTTGAAGTCTAGCTGAAACATTTGTATTTGGCAGTTTATTTGTAGTAACAGGGAGAAGCTGCACTACCAAAACTGTGTGATTTCTTTATTTATATGCATATAAGTAAAAAGTTTATAGAAAGGAAATTTCTCCTCCCGTTATCATTTTCTTCTTGCTTTTGCAGTGGCTCACAAAACACAATAAGAAAGCGCTGTATGAAGCACTCGAAAAGATTAAAGCAGGTTTGCATTTTTAACTCTCTTTGTAGATGCAGATTCTTTGAAAACGTTTTGTTGGTGTAGTTACCAAGAATTCCTCCATAAGACTTCATCTGAAGTTTATGACTAGATCTTAACTTCTTTCTCATAATTGATGACATCGACATGTTGATACTTTGTAGAGGTTTTATTCACTCAGTTACCAAGAACGGACCTTATGAATTTATCTGAATTCTGGCAAGATTATCTAATAAACATTACCTGTTTTAATTGCAGAATTGATGCTCCTTGGTTTTATATCGCTGTTGCTTACAGTAGGGCAGACACGTGTTGCCAAGATTTGCATATCAGAAAGCGTGGCTAACACTATGCTTCCATGTAAGCTTCAGGAAACTGAAACTGAAGACTCATCGGTAAACCATCGGAAGCTTGTGTCAGGAGCCTTGTTTTCCGGTCAGGAGGGACCACATAGGCGAATTTTGGCTGCTGCTAGTACTAGTTCTTGTTCTGAAGTAAGGATATAAACTTTTATGGTTCGAACTGTTTTCCCGTCTTCCAAGTTTATTGATTGTTTGGTTTAAATACTTTTTAGCTGTTTCCCCAGGTTATATGATTTTTTAAGTCTGCATAACAAATGGTCTTGGATAGGATGGAATCTTGGTTGTAAAATAGAGTGTATTATGAATTCCCCCAAAAGAAAGGAGCCAGAGATCAGACAAAACATGAAAGAATAAGAAAGAAAGTTAGTAGATATGTAGCTTCTTTATAGAAGTTCATAGTATTTTCAGTTTAGCAAAGTGTTTTAGTGGTCCAGAATTGTAGATCTAACATAATTTTTTTCTTCTTCCCCTTCCCTTCTTGGGCTTTCCACCACATAACTTTGCATCAAATTTTGAACTAAATATGGTTAGTTAGATTACTTGTTCTATAGTGCAACTGCCAAGTAATACTAAGCAAATCTATTGACCTAGAAATTCCCTTTGAACATCACCATTCTCTGTTCTGCCTCAAGGTATAATTAAAGGGGAACAACAGGGAAACTCGCTTCATGATGATCGGCAAAAGATTAAGGCAAACTCCACAATATTGCCAGTCTATGGCTGTTAGAATGTTAGTTAGCATGACCAGGTGTGTTATATCATCCCTATCATCTCCTTTGGTTTTCAGAGTCCAGACTAACAGTACCATGAAGTGATGATAAGGCATGTTGCTAACAAGCAATCTGGTGTTACTTCTTGTTATCACATATATAGTAGCCGGGATACCATATTCTATTTTTCAGATTCCAGTACATTTTTCAGCCAGCTCCCTTACATATGAGATGCTAAGATGAGCATTTATGATGGATCATTATTTTGTTTGATGGACTATAGTACTCTCCCATGCCATGACTGAGTCTCAGGACACTCAGATCCGAGGACTGATGTAGTCATTTAGCCATTTGCAGAGCAGTTTGTAGTGCCCAGATTTGCATTAGTGTTTGCTCATTGGACAGATGTTGGTTCAGATGGATTATTTACATGTTTATGACTCGACTTATATTATCTTGTGTTATGGTTATCATTGCTCTTATACTCATTTTTATGACATGTATTAGCATTTAGTGTCATGATCTGGCGGTCATATAAATATGTGGACTTGGATGTATCTATATTATGTATTGATGTCCCTACTCAGACCTGGAAGTTCCTGATCTATACTCATTGGTTTTACCCTCCTTAGGGAGAATAGAGGTAGTCATTCCCACCATACTTTGGCTTGCTAGTGTTGGTTTCATTATTCACTATCTCCACCCATCCATTACCTTCCAGTTATGTTTTCAACCCGATCTACTACTTGACTTGTGGCATGGAGGACCTTTGTGTCTCGGCTCTAAGTTGCCTAGGTTGTGTTGGCTAACCTGAAACAAGTAGCGCTGCCATCAATACAATGTATTTGGAAATGAAATGAATATCTTATGAAAAAAGCCCATTCATGAAAAGTAGTGTTTTTAAACATACGTGAATGCAAGGCTGGCCTAATGAAATTGGCTTTGAAATATATTGAAATGAATATCTTAAAACATTTATGAAAAGAAGTGTTTTTCAACATACATGAATGCATAAAGCCTAAAACAATAAAAGTCCGTATAATAAATACGTGGACCAAGGCTATGGAAAATCAAAGGCCCAAAAAGCAATGATTCATAAAAGTTCTATCTGAATATTGTTGGCCTTGTATTTGATTTGGATTGTGAGCATTTGTCAAGGTGAATATGCACCTCTGAATGTAACTTACCCATTTGTGAGACACTGCCATCCCCTATGTTGTTGCTTGTCCGACATATGCTAGAGTGAGTATTCCCTTTCCATATTTGAAGTGTTACAATGTCAAATTGGTGGTCATCCTTTGGCCTAGCCCTATGAACTTTAGCCTTCACTCTTTACTAGCAAATTGATTACAACTATGAAGTGAGTATAGTCTTGAAAGTCTGGTTTGAGTTGTAATAAATAAATGAAACCCTATACATTTGGTTGATAGATCGCCAGTGAATGACTGCTAATTGTTATAACTGTTACTTGAATGATTTGTAGAGCATGACTTAACCTTTGAACACTTGCAACAGATGGATGTCAGCCTGAGTTATATTATTGGTTATCTGGTCATTTACAGATTATTATTTTGTCTATCTTGGTATATTGGATGTTGTAGATGATCATGCAGAGACCTATAGGGTGTATGAGTATACACCTTAGATGGATTTGGACTCCTTGAGTCCAATGAGACAGCTTGTTTTCAGTTTCGGGCACTTGCAGAGATGATTTAGCTCATTGTACCTTTTTGGTGCAGTTTTGCCATACTGGATGGCCTGTTTGAGCAGGGAGATGATTTTCTTGGATCTCCTAGGGCGCTATATGAGGGATGGAGGGTCCAACCACTTGTTTGTACCATATTACCCCCCTCCCAGACATCCTGGTGGGCTCAGTTGGATAACGCAGGAACCCTAGGAGACTATTTTTGGCATATCACGTTTCCGAAGGCAGATAAAAAATAATTAAAATGGCTACTAAAGAATTCGATTTGGGCTACTAAGGCAAGGAAATGGCATGGGATGAGTTATGATGATGAGTGTGATGTCTTCCACTCCTCCAGCAGTTGTAGCACTTGGGTGGGCCCACATCCATTGTTCAGACATATTTTATTATTCTCTGGAGCTTTTGGAGGCTCACGATTTCCTCAAGGAGGCACAATTTCACAGTTTAAAAATTATATTATTTTTATTGTGCCATGGGGACACCCAAAGGGAGTTAGTTAACACTCTCTGGACCCACCATGTGCTTCATTTATTTTTTGTTTAGTGGGATCCCCTCTTTTAGGGTGATTTAGTTCACTTTTATATTATATTATTGTATTGATCCATGTATTGTATGTTGAGCTCATCTCAACCGTTGATTACAACATTTGTATCTTTTAATCTTAGTCACCCATTTGAAAAGTGGTTAGTATTTTGGTTCTCCCATTCCTATTTAAAGGAAAGAGCTTCTCATTTGTAAAGGGTCTTTGACTCTTGGATCTAAATAATAGAAAAACTATTCTTATGGAAATTTTTTGGATCTCCTTTGCATCTGGTGTTCTTCGATGGTGATTGGAAAACCTATTGCTTCCTAGCATTTGGGTATTTGTTGTGAGATCTATATTTTTTGGAAACATTGTCTTGTCTACAGGAGGGCGACTTCAACTTGGGTGTTTTTGCAAGGGTTCCTCAACTCGCTTAGATTGGATGTGCTGTTATCGGGGGTAGTTCATTAGTATCATTGCGATCTATGATTTCATCTTGTTATTTTTCTGTAGCATTTGTTCTTTTCTCGTGATGTATCAAATATGATATGGTTGACCTTTGTTGTGCAGGAGAGAAGGCGCATTGGCTTCCTTGGGCAAATCGTTTTACATAGAATCTTCCTCAAATCTTCTCAAATTGATCGAGACGACATAGATCATCATCATCAAGGCATCTACAAGGTTTTCCAGGTAAGATCAACAGGTTAGTTCTTTTTCTAAATCTCAATCCATTGACATCTTTATTTTCATGTTAAAACCCTAAATATTAAAAAATAAAAAAATATTATAGATCAAACCGCTTGATCTCGGGGCAAACCATTTCTGGGTTTTGTAGATCGGGTCAAACCCTAAGTGGGTCTTCAAAAACGTTTTGCTAAAGTGACTCCATTTGGCCCAAATCCCAAGGCACTGTTCTCTAAACTTTAAATATTAAAAATAAAAAATATTATAGATCAAACCGCTTGATCTCGGGGCAAACCATTTCTGGGTTTTGTAGATCGGGTCAAACCCTAAGAGGGTCTTCAAAAACGTTTTGCTAAAGTGGCTCCATTTGGCCCAAATCCCAAGGCATTGTTCTCTAAACCCTAGCACTACCCTTCATGTTGCCTCCTCTTGCGATTTGATCTTTTCCGGCAAAACCACTTTTTGGGTTTGTAGATCGGGTCTAAACCCAAGTGGGTCTTCTTCAACGCTGGGCAGAAAGTGACTCCATTGCCCTAGATCTAAAAGGCACTGATCTCCAACCCTAGCGCTACCCCCTCTTTTTCCTTTTTCCCTTGCGTTTTGACCTTCTCCTGTTGACTCGGGTGCCTTAACACTGTCATACCTTCCTTCGAGTCTATCCCTTGGTACTAGATAGCCCCAATCCCGTTCTCACCTGTTCTGCATTGGTCACATTTCCCAAGGCAGTGGATATCTTCACCTCTTGCTAGTACCTTAACCCCAGATCTAATATTTACCTCATAGGTCATCCATGTCCCAACTTAGATCAAATCTCATATCTCCTAAACCCTACTCCAAAGCCTTGGTTCACCTAGTGACGTCATCCATAGATCTAGGGTTTCATTCACCTTACACCTTACGTACCTCAAGTCCATTTGATCTGATCTAGTGTCTAGGTCTGATCTCTCTTGTTGAGAGTAGATCTGGGTCTCCCCCATTGTTGTCTTAGGCTATGATAACATAAAGTGAAGACTACCTCGATTAGCGTGACAACCATCCATTTGGGAGTCGAGGCAATCTTGGTTCCACCTCCTTAGTTGCTTATTCCTCTACCGTCCATCCTGGATCCATCTCACATAGGCAACTACAAGGTTGGTGATAACACTTCTCATAGTTGTGCTTAACTAGAATTTGTTAATATTTTTTATGCTTGCATATCCAAGCACATATGAATAAATTGAACCAACTACAAGAATAAAAAATGATAAGGCAAGTCGCAGTGGGCCTAATGGTGAAGAATATGACACTGTGTTCTCTTTGAAGGTCACAAGTTTGGATCTTGAGGTGGGTTGGGTATGTACACCTTCCTAGATGAAGCAGTCAAATCATTGTGTGTTGGTAGTCTCATAATCAATCTGGCATTTGGCTAGGATGTGTTACCAACTCTTTTGTACAATAGTTGAACTTCCTATTGAGCCACCAATTATTGAGCATAATGAATGCTCATCTCTAGAGTTCAGAAGTTCAGTGCGTTGTAGAGTTAGCCAGTGTTTGGCTAGCCTTTTTTTGTTTGTAAATACATGTTCATACCCCCTTGGGAAAATTGTAAAAAATGTCCTAGCATTTAAATTTTTATAAAAGGCTCGGCTTCTCGGACTTGAGCATTAAGCCGACTAGCCCAAAGTGTTTGGGTTGTTGAACAAACGACTAATAATTTCTGAGTTTTTCACTCACACCTCCAAAGTTGGGGTAGTTGTCTTGGTGTTTGAGCCTTGGGAGGTTATTAGAGCCTTCGTGTCGGTGTTTTTCAACATGCTAAGCATTCTAATGGAGTCGTATGAACATGTACTAGGTCCCCCTAGAGTTTCGTTGGATTCTGAGAAAAATAATTTTTTTTCGTTTTTTAAGCCATTTTTTAATGGTTTAAATGGAAAAATTCAAAATGTAAAAAAAGTGTGATCCGGATTCCGTTTTTGGCATGGTTGGGTTCATTTTCAAGACCGGAGCAACATCTTTATCCCGGGGGCCACTTTCACTATGTTTCGGCCAGCTGAAGCATCCCGAAAGACATCATTTGGCTAACAGAGCATTAGAGTAGCATTTAAATGCTAAATTTGGACAAAATGCACTAAGGTCCAAATATTAAAAAGTCAAATTCAAAGTCAAAATTGAATATTTTATTGGTGGAGGGTGACATGGCATGTGGGCCATATTGACTTACGACCCTCTTAGCATGAAGTGGAAGTTAAAACATTGGTGTAAGGTATGGTTACGAATTTATTTAAAGATGGAAAGTGACGTGAAGATGAAGCTCACGCTAAACCAAAGTGAGGGTTGCGCTCATGTGTAGTGGGCCTCTCTTCATGACTCTTTCTAATGAAGCATATGATTTAAACCATGGTATGTTAAAGCTAGCGAATGATGGAATATGGGTGACGTCAACATGGATTCACCTCACGCTAACCCTTGCATGCATGCGATTGGATGTAAGTAAGATTGGGTGGACCCCCTCGGCACTTTAAGAAATATTATTTCAAACAATGGTATTACTTCATGATATGGTTACGCATGGTGGAAGGTGGTTGGCGTCAACTCATGTATGGCTCACGCTACCATGGAGGTGGGTGCCAATGTGAAAAATAATATAGAAAGAAGAATACAAAATATAATGGACTGAGAACGCTACAATTGATCTCTTATTAATGTATTAAATAGCATACATTGGACCATTTACGGTTGGTAACGGAAACAACTGAATACAACAGTTTGAAAACTGTCTACAACTAAACATAAAACTAAACATCTAACATACGAGATTAATTATTTATTTCTAACACTCCCTCTTAATCTCGAGGGTTACATTATTAACTATGCCTAGATTTTGACGTTGATACTGAAAAACATCTCTTCCCAAAGGCTTGGTGAAGATATCAGCTAGTTGTTCTTTAGAACCACAAAACTTGAGAGAAATGTCACCACCTTTGACAAGTTCATGAATGAAGTGAAATCGGGTGTCAATATGTTTTCTTTTTTGATGAAATACATTGTTCTTTGACAAGCAAATGGCAGAATTATTATCACAAAAAACCAAAACAGGTTCTTTTGTTGTATATCCAAAATCCATCAAAAGTCGTTTAAGCCAAACTGCATGACATGCTGCCATTGTTGCTACTATGTATTCTGCTTCTGCAGAAGAGATAGAAACTATGGGCTGCTTCTTGGATGCCCATGAAATCAAATTCTTGCCAAAGAGAAAAGCATATCCTGAAGTGCTTTTTCTGTCATCTATACTGCCTGCATAATCACTATCTGTGTAACCTGTGAGCATACTATCCAGTGAAGCTGTGTACCACAAACCATAAGTGGTTGTACCTGCAATGTATCTTAAGATTCTTTGACCAACTTTCCAATGAGAATCCTTAGGAGATTGCATAAACCTGGAAATGTAACTTGTTGCGAATGCTATGCCAGGTCTTGTAGCAGTAAGATACATAAGACTACCAACAAGTTGTTTATACAAAGTAGAATTAACTACTGTGCCCAAATCTTCCTTGCTTAATTTTGTGCCAATAGCAATAGGAGTGTCAGCAGGTTTACACTTTTCCATCTTAAACTTTTTAAAAATATCAGCAGCATATTTCTGTTGACTAATACATATACCATGATTAGATTGTTCTACTTCAATGCCTAAGAAATACTTCATTAATCCCAGATCTGTCATTTCAAACTCACTTTTCATGGCTGCTTTAAATTCATCTAACATCATGTTTCCTGTGTAGATCATGTCGTCAACATAAAGACATAGAATAAGAATTTTACCTTGCTGATTTACCTTGATATATAAAGTAGGCTCATTGTTGCTCCTACTAAAACCATCTTTGAGTAGATACTAATCAATTCTACTGTACCAAGCTCGCGGAGCTTGCTTCAAACCATACAATGCTTTCTTCAATTTGTACACTCGATGCTCTTGTCCTTTGACTTCAAATCCAGGTGGCTGGCACACATACACTTCTTCATTTAATACTCAATTTACAAAAGCAGACTTTACATCCATTTGATAAATAGGCCACTTATTTTGTGCTGCAATGGCCAAAACAAAACGAACAGTATCCAATCTTGCTACAGGTGCAAAAGTTTCACCATAACCACTCCATTTTTCTTCAGGTACCTTACCGTGAACACTGGAAGTTGGTGATCTATTTAGTATGTAAACAGAACATGCAACTGCTTCAGCCCAATAATCTTTGGACAATTTTCTTGCTATAAGTAAACTCTTGGCCATGTTCATGATGGTGCGATTCTTCCTTTCTGCCACTCCATTTTGCTGTGGAGTATACCTGGTAGTTGTTTGTTTTTTTATACCATGTTGTTTACAAAAATCAACAAACTCTCTAGAATCATATTCTCCTCCTCCATTTGATCTCAAAACTTTGACAAATTTGCCACTTTGTTTCTCTGCTTTAGCTTTGAACTCTTTGAAATATGTGAAAGTATCTGATTTGTGTTTGAGAAAATAAACCCAAACTTTCCTGCTAAAATCATCAATAAATGTCAAAAAATAAAAACTTCCACCAATTGACTAATTTTGCATAGGTCCACATAAGTCTGTGTGAACTAAATCTAAACAATCTTTGGCTCTATAAGAAGCTGATGGAAAACTATCTCGCTGATGTTTTCCTACTATGCAACTTTCACAAGAAGGAGTCTCATTAATTGAAGAAGGCAATCCTTTGACCATACTCTCTTTTTGTAACAAACTCATACTTTTCACTGGTAAATGACCATAGCGATAATGCCATAATTCAGTTTCATTTGCATTAGCAACATTACATGCATACATATTTCCACTTCGCATTTCGAATGGAAACAGTCGGTTCTTCGTCATATATATTTTTGCAACAAATTCTCTATTTGGATTAATGATTTTGCAGTAAGTGTCGTGGAAATTAATATCATAACCATGCGCCATTAGTTGTCCTACACTTAACAGATTGTGCTTGAGATTTGGTACATAAGAAACATCATAAATATTTTTCACTTCATCATGCTTTGTTAAAACTGGCACAACACCATTTCCTGAAGCTTTGACTAAATGATTATCACCCAAACTAATTGTAGTAGTAGTAGATGTATCAAGATTAGAAATCAAATCTTTGTGGCCAGTCATATGATTGCTACATCCACTATCTAGCAACCAAATATTTTTGTCAAGAACTTGCTCAGAAACTTGACATGAAAGAAACATTGCATCAGATGTTTCACTTTCTGTAACATTAGCTTTATGTTTATACTGCAACTTACGACATTCAGATATATGATGGCCATACTTCTTACAATACCGACATTGAATTTCCGATTTGTCTGTCCATCTTTGGCTATGATCTTGTGAAGATGATCTTGACTGCTCTGACTTTTCCTTTGTTTGTTCTGATTTATCTCTTGACTGAGAACGTCCTCTACCACGTCCTCTTTTTCCACGAAAACCTCTGCCTCTTCCTATGTCCATGGAAATTTTAGACTGAAATGCATGTTCTAAAGTACCAACATCCAAGTTCATCCTTGCTTCATGAGATAACAGTGAACCAGTCAATTCTTCTATAGAAAATTTAGTTAAATCTTTTGACTCAAGAATAGCAGTGACTACCATTTCAAATTTCTTGGGTAAACATCTTAGAAATTTTTCAACAACTTTTTGATTAGTCAATTCCTTTTCACCATTAATTATAAGTTGATTCACAATACCCATAACTTTAGTCATAAACTGATCAACACTTTCTGATTCAACCATTCTAAGAATTTCAAATTGAG
Organism: Pseudotsuga menziesii; assembly: GCA_001517045.1. Taxonomy (NCBI): domain Eukaryota; kingdom Viridiplantae; phylum Streptophyta; class Pinopsida; order Pinales; family Pinaceae; genus Pseudotsuga; species Pseudotsuga menziesii. The sequence continues at coordinate 490,794 of LPNX011110925.1, forward strand.
TTCTCAGGGTTTGAAGTCTAATAGTTTTTACTTTATCATTACCCTTATAAGCCATTTGAAGAATATCCCAAGCCTCTTTAGCACTTTTAGAACCAATGATTTTAGGAAATATAGAATCATCCAATGAAACTAAAATGCATGATTTTGCTTTTCCTTCCTTTTGTTTAAGTTCTTATAATTTGTTTCTTTGAACAGCAAACATGAGTGCAATAATATTTGAATCAGGTTCTGTAAACCCTGTTTCAACGCAATCCCAACATCCTTGACCTTGCAAAATAGCTTTAACTTTCTCACTCCAAAAATCATAGTTGGGACCAACTAAAGTTGGTGCCTAAACTGACCAAGAACTAGAAGACATTGGTTTTATTCACAAAGATTAGCCACAATAAAAATTTGATATAACTTTCAGGTTTAAATAAACCAATCTTTCATAAATTCCAATGTTAACTTTCAAATTTCAACCAATTTTTTTTTCTTATAACTCCCGGATTAAAAAAAACTTTGTTTAATCACTTGCAAAGTAAAAACTTTTTGCAACTCCAAAAATTCACAAAATTTTATTTTCCAAATATAACCAATTTATCCATGTAACTTTCTCTCCACAGTAGCTTTACATTCACATAATGTTGTAAATATCTATTTTGTACTCACTCATGATAAGAAAAAATTATCTTTCAAAAAATTACCGAACAGGCTGATAATTATTGCAGCAGTCCTCGGAACTTTATATTGCAACAGTCCTGGAAACTTTATGAGCAGTCTTGGAAACTTTATGAGGATCACCGAAACGTTTCAACTGTATTCTTCACACAAGGTCAGCAAGTGGGCGCGTGCAGCAGCAATCTCTGCTTGCAACCTAAAGCTCTGATACCATGAAAAATAATATAGAAAGAATAATACAAAATATAATGGACTGAGAACGCTACAATTGATCTCTTATTAATGTATTAAATAGCATACATTGGACCATTTACGGTTGGTAACGGAAACAACTGAATACAGCAGTTTGAAAACTGTCTACAACTAAACATAAAACTAAACATCTAACATACAAGATTAATTATTTATTTCTAACACAATGGGGGGAGGGTGGACCCCTCCCCCTTCATTTTTAAACCTTTGTTATATCATATGTTGGATTCGTACCTTCTATCGAAGCCTTCATTTAAATTTTTCATTCACGCCAATGAGACGTATGGTTTGCATTAGGAGGGATGACTCGTTTGGTTGGCGAGTTTGGTGATCTGTTGGCACTTGTTGGGTGAAGAAGGTCAATTCCTCTTCACTTCAACTCTGGTTGTAACTCAGTTCAAGCTCACTTCAGCTTAGCTTAACTTTGGGTTGATCTTCAGTTCATTAATTCCCCCCTTGGGGCTGAGTTTTGTTATAAATAACATGTCTCTTCTCCCTTTTCAAGGTGGATGATTTTGCAGAGGATCTCTGCCCGTATGATTGTAATTTTCTATCTTTCTTATGAATAAAATTGAGTCTTTGGAGGACAATTTGATGGTGCCAGAACTTTCATGGTGAATATTCGGCTTATAACCGAGGTGATATCTGTGTTGCTATTTTATTATTTATGCATGCTATGTTATCTAGCTTAGAAGGTTATATTCTAATCCATAGAGTAGGCATTTGAAGTTTCAACTTGCTTGCTTATGTGTAGTTATACATGATCTAAGAATTGCATGTTGTATTTAGTTATACTTGTGCTTTTCGGTTCTTGTTTTGATTTATGCATACTAGATCTAATCACTTGCTGGAATCTTTGCTTATCTATGTGATCTCTTGTTAGCAACGTGGATTGCTTTGATTAATCATCATCCCCTTAATATTAATTATTTTAAATCACAATAACTCCTAAACAACACCCATCCGCATCCAAAACATCCAAAACTTAACTTAAACATTAAGCCATAGAAAACTCTTTGTTAGGGACTACCCCCCTTGGCTTCGTTAGGAGTTAGCGTAAACAAAGGAGCTAGGAGTAGGTGATAGTACCTAGCTCTGTGCTTGCCCCCAAGGTCACACCTCTCCCACTTTCTCAAGTGAGGAGACAGCTTTCGGAAGATTTCTGCTGCTGGTGTGCAATCGGCGGACAACAGGAGGCTTGACCCCACAAGCCTTCTTTATTAATGAATTTACAATGATTGGGATTTTAACCCTTGAAAAGAAAGTTTAAAAAAATAAGGAAGCCTTAATGGCTTTTACAAAGGATGTGTTTCTTGGTCTGTCTTCTTAGTTTTGGAACTTCTCTTCAATCTCCTCAAGTCTTTGGACTTGTTTTCTTGGCCTACTCTTCTGTACCTACACAAAAGAGACAAACAATCATTTACCCATTATTTGTTAATAAACCAACTTAATCTAGATACAAAAATAACACTACTCTAAGTGCAAAACAAATCTTTTTAAATGCAACTTTTTGAGTCTTTTTCGAAACAAAACTAAGAAAAATTTACATGCAACAAGGAGGGAAAAGAAGCTGAAAATGATGAAGAAATGGGGCAGCAAACAAAGGGGTAAGATGGATGCAAAAAATGAAGAAATGGACAACCAACAAAGGAGTGAAAGATGACTGCAATAAAGTGAAGAAAGAAGGCTCAAAAAGTGAGGAAATAAGGCTTAAAAGAAAGTGGAAAAAGGCTGAAAATAAGTGCCCAAAAAATGGCTGCAAAAAGTGCCAAAAGTGAGGAAATAAGGCTGAAAAGAAAGTGGAAAAAGGCTAAAAATAAGTGCCAAAAGTGGTTGAAAATGATGGAGAAAAATGACAGCCAACAAAGAGAACAGTTGGCTGCAAAAAATGGGTAAATGGGGCAGCCAAATAGAGAGAAAGATGGCTGCAAAATTTTGGGAAAAAGAGGGAAGCGAAGAGTGAAGAAAGTGGGCTAAAAAGCAAGAGAAAAGAAGGTGGAAAATGAGGTAAAACAGTGAGGAAAAATAGAGGAACAAAGCGAGATGAAGCAGCGAGGAAGAAGATCAACAAAAGGGCAAAAGCAAGAGTGGAGAGAAGAAGGAAAAAATGGATCTCGTAACGAAGAAAAGTTTTTTAAATTTTGAATTTATAAAGGATTAGAAGAGAGCCCCTTTTAGTTGTGTTTCTTGACTGGAATAGAAATGCTTTGTATGCCCTGCATGGTGAAAGTGTTAGATAAAGAACTCTTGCTTCATGAAGAGGTGGTTGAGCTTCAACCCCTTCTCCACCCTTTGGTGATCCCTGAAACACAACTCTCAATCAACAAAACACAAGATCAATTTCCAGAATGCTTAATCAAGTAAATATCTGAAAAACAATGGTATAACTAACTACTTCCTGTTCGATTCAGACATTCAATAGATTTTGCATAAATAACCAAATTAAGACGCTAAATGGATACCCTACTGTGCTAGATTGATAGCCCTCCTAAGCTAGCAATGATCATATACTTTGCAAAAGAAAGAAAGGTTAAGAAGGATGTCACCTCACACAAGATGAAAATCAAGCACCAAGAACCCACGCATAGACCTCCAAAGTCACTTTTTATTCCATTAAACAAATATGAGTTACAAATTGTGCAGAGTTCTCTTTCAAATTCTTCATATGCAAATGGGAACAAGAGACCCGCTTTTATACAAAAATAGAGAAGCTAAAGACCTAAATCAGACTCAGCATCAGAAGAGGCACACTAGGGTGATTTCCTTGATTGAATGAGCTTGGCATAATGATTTGGAGTTGAACTACAAGCTACAGTAGGAAAGAGTGGGGAGGTGGCCTCCACCTAGGCAACGCGCCCCCCACTCCCAACATTGGAACCTTCACCAACGAATGAGCTTCTCCCACCTCAGATAGCATGAGCATGAAGGAGAGGGCACAACCCTGATTGATGATGAAGACTGGAGCTTGATTCATTGATAAACTGAACCCTGACTGAGATGCAACTGAGTTGGAGTAATGAGCGGGGGATGAGGTGGCCTCAATCCCCCTCGGTCTTATCACCTCCCCCTCGGTCTTATCACCTAGCCAACAGATAACCAACACATCTCCAAATTCGTGTGCCAGTTGAAAGACGACGCAATTGCTAAATGAAGGTGATCTGCTACACTTCAATACTGAGCCGACCCTGATTTATGGTGATTGGAATCTTCATAGATGCTCTGTGCCGAGCTAATTAGCCCTTTATTAAATCAAATTTGGTCTTTTTTGGAGATATTTTGATTTTCTCCAATTTAATATTTTTTATTATTTTAATTAATATATCTCATTTATTGGGTTTTTTGAGAAAATATTAATTACAAGGCCAAATGATAGTCTGAAACTTAGGATAAGTGTGTCTAGGGGTTAAATGAGTGTTTTGGCTTAGAAAACAAGTCTTTACTTGCCAAAAACACCCCCCTGACCACTTAATTATTTACAATTTGAAAATTTTCAATTAAACCATAGTAAAAATGATTTAATTAATTGAAAAATTTAATTATTTCTCTATAGTCAAAAAATTAAAAATTAAAAAGTGCTACGCGTCTGGGAAATTTATTTTCGGACAATGTTTTAATGCATCCCGGGGCCTAGGAAATTACTATAGAACATACAACTAGTGTCTAGTAGGTTCATATTCAACAGTTGGACTCTAATAATCCCGCAAGGCCCAAATTTTAAAAATTGGACATTCCAGCTTTGGAGGAAGCAGGAGAAAAACTCATCGATTATACTCGGCTAAAGGCATAGCATAATCGACAAGGGAAAAAACTCCCTAGAATACCTTAGTTGAAAATTAAGTCTCGGGGGACCAAGCCACTCAAAACCCCTACTAGCACACTTTATTACAACAACCCTAGGGGCATGGTCATTTCAGCACAAAAATAAAAATGACTAGCCAAAATTGGCTAGGCATAAAGTTCTGAACCTCTGATACACTGGATACGGACATGGACCATGTTCATCAATTAGCGGCTCAATGGAAGGTTCAACTATTGTACAAAATAGTTGGTAACACAGGGTAAAACAATTTTTCAGTCTGCATAACACTTTTGATGCCAATAAAGTCCCACTTGCATCCTTTCATTTGGAACATGAAGCCCTTCAATGGTTCCGTTAGTACATCAAGGCTCATGCAGAGCCAAACTGGATAGATTTTTGCCAACTCCTTTTGCAATGATTTGGCCCTAGTGCTTTTGATGACTTCACAGGAGCAGTCACCAAACTTCGCCAAACTGGCACTGTGAGGGAGTATCAGACATAATTTGAGAAATTGGCCAATCACACAGAAGGATTGCTTGATGCATTTTACAGGAGTATTTTTTATCAGTGGTCCGAAGGATGCAATCTGATCTGAGGTTAAAATGTTCTGTCCCAACACAATGATGGAAGCCCTAGGGTTGGCTAGGTTGTTGGAGGACAAGATCATGGCTCAACAACGCTCCAAATCCACTTTTGTTCCATTCAGAAATATGGTTCCCCAAAGACTTGCAATCCCTCCAGCTCCTAGAACCACTCCTATCAAGCATTTGTATGAAGCCGAGATGCGAACACGTAGGGAAAGAGGGCTTTGTTATAATTGTGACGAGAAATTCACCCGGGGACATCGATGTGTTGAGCAAAAGATCTATCTCTTGGATGTGGATTCTCTGCATGCACTTGAAATTCCTGATGATGCTCAGGATCTAGTAGATGATGAGGATGACATTCAGCAGCTGCCTGTTGACCCTCCTGCTCAGGATGACCATCCACAGATATCTTTCCATGCATTATCCAGAGTCACCACCCCACAAACCATGCAGGTCAAGGGTTTCTTCAAAAAGTTCCCTCTTACAATACTCATGATTCTGGTAGCACTCATAACTTCATTGATTCCAGGACCACCAAATAGGCTGATTGTTTTGTCCATCATTGCTCCGGCTTTGAAGTCATGATTGCCAATGGGGGCACCTTACCTTGCAAAGGGAAGTGTCGTAATGTGTGAATATCTATTGGGGATTATAACTTGTGCTCTGACATGTTTGCCTCAAGGTTTTAAAAACGGAACCGAGAATCAAATCGGTCAAGGGTCAACTCGACTAGAACCGGAATCGGTAATGAACCGGAGCGGTTTGATTTCAATGAACCGGACTATTAAAATATACATGAAAAATTAAAATTTTAATCATAAAAATTATATTTAACATTCCAAGCCATGATTTTAAACAATTAGATAGATAATATGCAAAGTGTATTGAAGTCTACTCGTATATATATACCATAAACCATGTATGGGTCACAAAATGGCACCAAGTGCACTACATAGATGATAGAAGATAGTATTGTAGTACAAATCAAAATCTCATAGCATGTATATCAGAGTCTGAAACAAAATACAATATCAATGAGGTCTATCGTCAAAATAGCCTCTAGAATCCAAAAAATATGATCAATGATGAGTCATGAGTCATGGCTAATCAATCATCAAACTCAACACCACTGCTGGAAATGCAATGCTCAACATCAACATCTGGATCAGACTCCTCTAAGGACCCCCCCTCAGGGACATCGACAACCCTAGTAGAAGCACGGGCTGCACAACTATGTCGTCTAATGCCACTAGTACTAGTACCACCATTGCCTGCAATGTCTGGATCTGCCCCTGTATCCCTTGGAGTTGGTACTAGTGGATCTGCATCCAAAGCATCCCACCTCAACTCCTCCTGAACTTCAATATCAAAATCAGATTGAAACTCTGCTAGTTGAATCTCCACTACCCATTCTAAGTTTGGATCAATATCCTACAACATAATGGGATCTGTATCAGGTCTTTTGTTTAGCAACTGGTTGTGCCTTAGCCGAAGGTTGTACTACACGAAGACAAGATCATTAAATCGTTTTTGTTCCAAACGATTTCTCTTCTTTGTGTGAATCCGCTCTGTTGTCCGCCGATTGCACACCAGCAGCAGAAACTTTCCGAAAGCTGTCTCCTCACTTAGGAAAGTGGGAGAGGTGTGACCTTGGGGGCAAGCACAGAGCTAGGTACTGTCACCTACTCCTAGCTCCTCCATTTAGGCTAACTCCTAACAAAGCCAAGGAGGGTAGTCCCTAACAAAGAGTTTTCTATGGCTCAATGTGGTTAAAGTGTTTTAAATGGTTACGGATGCAGACGGGTGTTGTTTAGGAGTTATGGTGATTAAATGTGTTTGTTTATTATGAACTTGATGCATAAGATAAAAGCAATCCACGTTGCTATCAAGAGAATTAAAAGATGAACAATAATTCAAGACTTTATAAAGATGCATTCACAGATAGAAATTAAAATGTTCCAAAGACAAGTGATCCAGATATAATAATTATTCAAAGATTAAAAGATTAGTGCCTTTATGGAGTCAACACTCTGCAATGCCTTCAGAAATTAACAGCAAGTCTTGAAATAAAGCTAGTAAATATTACGTTGTGCAAGTGCTCTTGGTATGTTTTAAGTATTTTAGGTGATCTTGCTTATGGTGTCAACGAAGGTTTGTCAAGAGCCGGGAAAATGTTCCAAGTTTAATCTGTTGAAGACATGATGGCCCGCCCAGTATCCCAGGCTGGTATCGCGAAGATTGACCAGCTAGCTGAGAAGCTTAGATAGTGGGGAGTTCTGGCGCCTCTACTAAGAAGAACTTAGGAAATTCTCTACAACGCCGGTGCGTTGGTTATGGGGTTTAAATTTTATTATGTTTCTCTTGCAAGATTAAAAATCCAATGCCGTTTCTGGGTACTCCGATTTTGAAGTCGGTCAGAGCATACTCCGGCAAGGAGACAACGAAGTTAATTAATTATGGGGGAATGAGTTGCAAATTTTATTAAGTTGATTAATTAAAATGCTCCGATAGAGAGCGCTCTTGACTTTGTTTTATGACAAAGGTTCAAGAGACTTAGCTAATCTAAATGCCTAATGCAAGGATATGCAAGTTTAACTATGCTCTTCGATAGAGAGTGCTCTTGACTTGGGTTATGACAAGTTCAAGAGACTTAATTAATTAATTGATTAAACTTAAAAGAAAAATAAAGATCTAAACTACCCAAGAGTCTTTTTCAGGTTTTTTAGGGCCTAATCGGGAAAGCAAGGGGATAAGTAAATGTCATGTCCCCAATTTTGGCCTAAGGAAAATAGAACAAGGTCACTCAAGAAGCATTTAGAAAATTATTAATGGTGACAAATAAGGAGAAAATAATTATTGGCTAAGGGGAAGTAATAATTACCCAGTGCATGGTTTCTGCTGTTCTA
>LPNX011110925.1:507358-539004 GCA_001517045.1 Pseudotsuga menziesii
TGTCTAGTTTCGGTGGTATGACGGATCCACCCTAGTTGGACAAAGGGGGAGGATCCATTCAGGGTCTTCATTGGAGCTTCATCATCCGGGTTGGCATTACCTTTCAGGTTCTTGTTGACTATATCTTGGTAGCTGATATCATAGCCATAATTATTGTACTGTTTACTCATTGCTGGTCATAATAAAGGTGCCAATATTATCTCGCCATTGTGATGTGTTATGGAATTTGTCTAAAGTGTTTGATGAAATGTCTATGAGAATATATGTTGCTGGTGAAAGTTATAAATCAATGTAAAATTGATTAAGGTTGACAAATTCATAGATTTTGTGATCATCCCGGATCGGGGATATTACAGTAAAATTATAACAAAAAAAGTAAACAAACTTTGTATTAGCTAAGTAAATAAACAAAGAAGCCCTTTTTTACTTTTCTATTTTATGAATGATAAACTAATAAAAAATGAACTATCCAACTTTAATGAGAAAACAAAACTCTAACAATTGAAACTATTCTATCCTACTTTTAGCAAAATATGAAACAAAGCATGAAAATGAGGAGCCGATACAAATTTCCCACAAATGGGGGAAGAGAGGTGTGGGAGCCGTAATCCCACTTGCTCTTTATTAATTTGTTTACAATGCTTTCCTTTGCATTTTTTTTGCTTCTTTTCTTATTCCTGGAAGGCCTTTGGAGCAATTTGCAGAAGGAGAAAAGAAGAAGAGGAAGTTTATGGTTTTTTAGGGCTTGATTCTTCAGAATTTCGCCAGCATTTCTGCTGTATCTGTCATAGAAGTAAAAAATCAGCAAGCATATATTGTTTAAAGATGGTAGGAAAGACAATGCAAAAATAAAAAATTTTATACTTAGAATTTTTTTTGAACATTCACATGCAAAGCATAAATTTTTCCCTAGATCTAATGAAGGAAACTAGTTCTAGCAAAAGCCCTAAAAACAGATCTGAATAATGAATATTGAAACTTGGATCTATTTCATGAGCAAATGCAAAAATTTAAAGAAGAATGGTAGAGAAAGAAGTTTCTTGTGGATGGAACACAAGAGATGGAGGAAGACTCCAGCTTTCTTTCGAATGAGAAAAGAACAATCCTTGTAAGCCCTGCAATCACAAAATGTTAAATGGTCGGTTGCTTGAAACTTGGGCTAGATGTAGCTGAACTTGCACCTTTCTTCAACCTGTGAACCCTGCTAATACCACAACTCAGATACAAGTGAGATCATATATATGAAAAGTATGCTAAGATAGTTCAATCAAGATCAATATTACGTATACCTAACTACTCATATTCATCAAGATTAGAACCTACTTTGCATAAATAACTGATTTGAAACTACAAACAACTACTCTACCATGCCAACAGTGGCCCTCTTGAGCTTAACACATAAATTGATCTCATTCAAGTAAAAAGGAGTAATGGGTTAGAAGCAGTATCACCTCAACCATGAATCATTCACCACATGCAAAGAGAGATGGACCTCCTGTTGCCAACTTTTTTGTACCATAGTTGGGTTACCTGAGGAACCGCCAGTTGACAAACATGATAAATGTTTGCTTCCAGTGTATCAGATGATCCGCCTTTGTGTCTAGCCAGTTTTGGCTAGTTAGTTTTTTATTTGAATAGTTTTGACCATGGCCCCGCGGGATTTGTAATAAAATGTGCTAGTAGGGTGTTTTGAGCGGTTCGGTCTCCTAAGACGTAGAATCTCAACTAAGGTATTCCAGGGAGTTTTTTGCCTTTAACAATTATGCTTTGCCTATAGCCGAGTATTATTGACGAGGTTTTCTCTCACTTCCTCCAAAGCTGAAATGCCCGATTTTGAATTCTGGGCCTTGGGGGGTTATTAGAGCCCAACTAAGTGTATATAAACCTACTAGGTATTATTAGAATAGAGCATGGTCACGTCCTAAATCACTAGGACTCTCAAAAAAATTTCTGAAAATTTTTTACTGGACGCGTAAAAAATTATTTTATTATTTTTTTCCTAAGTTTTTAATTAAATTTTTCCATAATTTAAATGGAAAAATTCAATTTGTAATAAGTTAGTCATCTGGAACTCAAATTCAATGATTGAAGGCTCTAACCTTAAGCCAAAAATCATTCTTAATCAGCCAGCCAGTCAGATCCAACTTTCAGATCATCATTCGGCCACATAACGCATATTTTCTCAAAAAAGTCAGTTTTGGGGAAAATATTGATTAATTAATAAAAAATGATTATTTTGGACAAAATCCAAATCTCTCCAAATTAATCCGAATTCGGCTAATTGAAATGCAAAATGACATGGCAATGGGCATTTATGATGAATTGAGTTAACAGAAGGTAGCTTCAGTGAGCATTCAGTGAGTATTCATGACACCTCTACTTAGCAAATTCGCCCTCTTCAGCTGGCTCATGAATTGAGGGAGGTGGAGAGCAACCATTGGATTGATGTTTTGATCGAGTGGGACTGGCTCTTGCACTGATGATTACTTGGCAGTGGATCCTCCATACCTAGCTTACAGCTCCTCCAGACCTAGCAGGTGGTTCCTTCACAAGCTCACGCCCTCATCATCTAGCTCACGCCCCTCTCTCCTCAAGAGGGCGTATTCACACGTGTGGCCTCCTCATCTGTTTGTTTTCAGTGTTTAGTGTTGAAGTGGGAGCGCCTTGCCTAGGTGGAGGCCTCCCCTCACTCTTAACTCTTGATCTTCAAGTCTGGGCTCTCAGTCAGCTGCCAAGCTGGTTAGGTCAAGGTTTTTGGGTCTTCTCTCATTGTATAAATAGAGGCTTCTTTAGCTCTATTCGGATGGAAATTTTGTGCTGGAGTTACTCTGCAAAAATTGTAATAAGCTTTGCTTATATTTGATTAATAAGATTTTTGACTTTGGAGGTCCATCTCTTTTTGCATGTGGTGAATGTTCTATGGTTGAGGTGATACTATTCCTAAACCCTTTACTCCTTTTTACTTGAATGAGATCTATTTATTTGTTAATCTCAAGAGGGCCACTATTGGCACGGTAGAATAGATGTTTGTAGTTTCAATTCAGTTATTTATGCAAAGTAGGTTCTAATCTTGATGAATATGAGTAGTTAGTTATACGTAGTATTGATCTCGATTGAGTTTCCTTTGCATACTTTTTATATATATATGATCTCACTTGTATCTGAGTTTTGGTATTAGCAGGTCACAGGTTGAAGAAGGGTGCGAGTTCAGCTACATCAAGCCCAAACTTCAAGCAACCTACCTTTTAACATATTGTGATTGCAGGGCCTACAAGATCGATATCTTCCAATTCAAAAGAAAGCCGAAGTCTTCTTCCATCTCTTGTGTTCCATCCACAAGAAACCCTTCTTTTTCTACCCTTCTTCTTTAATTTTTGTACTTGCTCATTAAATAGATCCAAGTTTCAAATCTTTATTATTTTAGATCTGTTTTTAGGGCCTTTGCTAGATCTGGTTTACTTCTTTAGATCTAGGGAAAAGTTTTATGCTTTGCATGTAAAAATTCAAAAAAATTTCTAAGTATTCAATTTTTTTTTTTGCATTGTCTTTCCTATCATATTTTAAACAATACATGTTTGCTGATTTTTCTTTTTTGTGACAAGTACAACAGAAATGCTGGTGAAATTCTAAAGAATCAAGCCCTAAAAAACCATAAATTCCCTCTTCTTCTTTTTCCCTTCTACAGATTGCTCCAAAGACCTTTCAGGATTAAAGAAAAGAAGCAAAAGAGGCAGCAAAAGGAAAGCATCGTAACAAATTTATAAAGAGCAAGTGGGATTACGGCTCGCACACCCCTCTTCCCCCTCTTGGGGGAAGCTTGTATCATCTCTCCATTTTCATGCTTTGTTTCATGTTTTTCTTAAAGTAGGGTAGAATAGTTCATAATTTTTAGAAGTTTATCTTTTCATTAAAGTAGGGTAGTTCACTTGCTAAATAAGTTATCATCCATGAAAAGTGAAGTAAAAATGTCTCTTTGATTATTTACTTGGTTAATGCATTGTTTCTTTACTTTTTGATAGAGTTTTGCTTACCCCCTTGCTTTCCTGATTAGGGCCCAAAAAAGCCTGAAAGAGACTCTTGGGTAGTTTAGATCTTTGTGTTTCTTTCAGTTTTAACGAATTAATTAAGTCTCTTGAACTTACAGTTCACAAGTCAAGAGCACTCTCTATCGGAGAGCATTGTTAGAATTGCATCTCCTTGCATTAGGCATTTTAGATTAGCTAAGTCTTTTGAACCGCTGTCATAAGACAAGGTTAAGAGCGCTCTCTGTCGGAGAGTCCTAATCAATTAACTTAATAAAATTTGCAACGCACACCCCCATAATTAATTAACTTCGTTTTTTCTTTGCCGGAGTATGCTCTGACCGACTTCAAAATTGGAGTACCCAGAAACGGCATTGGGTTTCTAATCTTGCAAGAGAAACGTAATAAAATTTAAACCCCATAACCAACGCACCGGCGTTGTAGGGAATTTTCCTAAGTTCTTCTTAGTAGAGGCGCCAGAACCCCTGCTGTCTAAGCTTAACTAGCTGGTCAATCTTCGTGATACCAGCCTGGGATACTAGGCGGGCTGTCATGCCTTCAACAGATTAAACTTGGAATGTTCTCCCGACTTTTGATGAACCTTCGTTGACACCATAAGCAAGATCACTTAAAATCCTTAAAAATATACCAAGATCACTTTCACAACCTAATATTCACTAGTTTTATTTCAAGACTTGCTGTTAATTTCAATACACATTTTTAGTATTTTGACTCCATAAGGCACTGGTCTTTTAATCTGCATAATTGTTATATTTGGATCAATTGTCTTTGGCCTTTTTAATTTCTATCTGTGAATGCATATTTGTGAAATATGGAATCATTACTTATCTTTTAATCTCTTGCTAGCAACGTGGATTGCTTTGTTTTATGTGTCGAACTCATAATAAACAAACACACTTAATTATCAATAACTCCTAAACAACACCCATCCGCATCCGTAACCATTAAAACACTTTAATAACTTAAGAGCCATAGAAACTCTTTTGTAGGGACTACCCCCCTTGGCTTCGTTACGAGTTAGCCTAAACGAAGGAGCTAGGAGTAGGTGACAGTACCTAGCTCTATGCTTGCCCCCAAGGTCACACCTCTCCCACTTTCCTAAGCGAGGAGACAGCTTTCGGAAAGTTTCTGCCACTGGTGTGCAATCGATGGACAACACCTCCAAAGTCGAAAATCTTATTAATCAAATGTAAACAAAGTTTAATACAATTTTTGCAGAGTAACTCCAGCGAAAAAGTTCCATCCGAATAGAGCTAAAGGAGCCTCTATTTATACAATGAGAGAAAGAAAATAGGGCTCAAATCCCTAAATCCGAACTAAGAGTAACACCGAAGTAATTGAATGAACTTGGCATGATGATTTGGAGTTGAACTGAGCTGCAACTGAGTGCTGGAGTAATTGGGGGGGTGAGGTGGCTCATCGTCCCTCGTAATGATTATCCAACCAAAAGATAACCCACACTTCAACCAAAAACGGATTTGACCAAAGAGGGCAAATTTATGACTGATAGTTCAACTGCTACACTCCGATACTTGATCTGAAACTGACCGATATTGATTGGAATCATCATAAATGCTCTGTGCCATGTCATTTAGGCTTTTATTTTATTCAATTTGGTTTATTTTGGAGAGTTTTTTTATTTTCTTCAAAGTATTCATTTTTAATATTTTAAGTAATAATTTCTCCGTAAATGACTTTTTTGAGAAATTATTAATTATGAAGCTGAATGAACTTATGAAACTTGGAGATAGGTGGCCGGCTCATCATGAATGATTTTTGGCTTAAGGTTAGAGTCTTCAATCACTGAATTCGAGTTTCGGATGACTAACTTATTACAAATTGAATTTTTCCATTTAAATTATGGAAAAATTTAATTAAAAACTTAGGGAAAATTAAAAAATTAAAAAATTAAAATTTTGACGCGTCCGGTAAAAAAATTTCGGAATTTTTTCTGAGGGTCCTAGTGACTTAGGACATGACCATAGTCTATTCTAACAATGTCTAGTAGGTTTATATATACTCAGTTGGGATTTAATAACTCCTCAAGGCGCAGAATTCAAAATTGGGCATTCCTGCTTTGGAGAAAGCGGGAGAAAACCTCGTCAATTATACTCGGCTATAGGCAAAGCATAATTGTCAAGGGCAAAAAACTCCCTAGAATACCTTAGTTGAAATTCTACGTCTTAGGAGACCGAACCACTCAAAAACACCCTACTAGCACATTTTATTACAAACCCCGTAGGGCCATGGTCATAATTATTCAAAACAAAAACTGACTAGCCAAAACTGGCTACGCACAAAGGTGGATCATCTGATACACTGGAAACAAACATTTATCATGTTTGTAAAATGGCGGCTCCTCAGCTAATCCAACTAAGTGCAAAATTAGTGGATAACATGCTCAAAGACATACCAATTGCACTGACACACGAAGCACTGCAAGGTTGAGTAAGGATTCAAATTGCAAACCTTTGCAATTGAGAACATTGGCTACCAAATGATTCCCACCAGCTGGCTACAGAGACAAAGTTAGTTCAACAAATTAGACTGCAAATTGAACTTAAACAACTTAAAGGCTAAAGCTTAAACAATTGAACTTAAAGGTTTGAAATTAAAGCTTAAACTAAAATAATTGAACTTGAACTTAGTCAAGCTTTTGATTGTTGGGAATTTGAAATTGTTTACCTGGTTGGTCCTCATCTCTTGCCTTCTTTGCTAGGGTTTTTCCAAAGGTGTCGTGGATCGATCAAAAGAGTTGATCTATCTATGTATCTCCTTCTGCTCACTCTCATCAACGACCATGCGCTCTAGGCACTCATACAAGCCATCTTTGACCTCACCCGTTACATCATCACCTAACTGAACTTTGTAATGATACCTTGGGTTCAAGAAATACTCAGCTGCATGCATAGGGCGATGAAGTTGATTGTTCTATCTGTTGTCAATAATCTCCAAAATAGGGCCATACTTGGCCACTCTGTCTTTGTATGCTGCCTTTATTTGCTGCTTTGCCTAATCCATAGCCTCATAAATGTAACCCATGGTCAATCTTTCTCCATCCACCAGTCGCAACACCTTCACAAGGGGCTCAACATTTTTCACAATCTCTGCTGTTTTTTTCCAAAATGCACTATCATTAGCTTTCGTTTTGGTTTCCTTTGCATCTTTCCTACGAGCCCACTTAAATGAAATCCATTCATCACATGAAAACATCTTTTGCAAGTTCTCCTCTTGGGAAATGAGAGATTGCAGTGTCAAGAAGTGAGTTGCAAATCTCGTGATGGCAGGCCTAACAAGTTCCTTGTTCCTAGTGTTTTTCCTCATCAGATTCAAGACCCATGAATGGTTGTAGATATAATTTGTAATACTCTTGTCCTGCTCTATAACATCCTTGACCCAATCCTGTTTGCCTATATCCTCACGCATGAGGTCTATGCAGTGTGCAACACACGGGGTCTAAAATATGGTTTTGTGTTTGCTCTTTAACATCTTACCAGCAAGGACATACTTAGAGGCATTATCTGTGATGACTTGAACAACATTTGTCACCCCCACCTCTGTAATAACTTCATCCAACAGCTGAAATAGTAGGTTTGCATCTTTCACCTTATCATATGCATCAAACTATTTCAGAAACATGGTTCCTTGAATGCAAGAGACAAGGAAATTGATTATTGTACGGTTCCTTATATCACTTCATCCATCTGACATGATGGTACATCTTGTAGTGGCCCATGACTCCCTAAAACCCTGCAAGTATTCATTTATGGACATAACCTCCTTCTTCAAAAGTGATCCCCTCAAGTCATGCATACTGGGGCCTTTGAAGCCCTTACTAGCAGCATAAATGGAATCCCACGTGGGTTGATAATAAAGTGAGCGAGCAGCATTAAAGGGGATATCTGAATCATACCACCATCTAGCAATGTACTCATAAGCAACATCTTTGCATTGCTTTTTCCAATGCTCATCTAAGGTGGACTGAATTTGGGTCGGTCGATCTTGAGATTGAGAGGCATTGGCACTTGCAGAAGGGGAAGGTGTTGAAAAATAGTGTTGAAGGGTCTTCTTCTTTTTAGGCTGAATATCACCAATGTTTAGACGAGATGGAATAACATACTGGAAGGGATCCTTACCAACAGAAGAAGGGACAGAGGAAGAGCCTTCAAACCATAGTTTTAAAAATCAGAATCGGACTCGGAATCGGTCGAGGGTCAACTCGGAATCGGAATCGGAATCGGTAATGAATCGGTCATAAATCGGCCAATTTGAATTTAATGAGTTGGTTTGCTAAAAAATACATCAAATATTTAAATTTTAAAGAAAAACAACATTTTCAAGATTATAATCCATGATTCCAAGGCATTGAAGACAAAATATCCAAAATATGCTCATGTATATACCATATAAGAGTCAATATATCAAAATGGCACAAAGTGTACTGTAATCTGGAGTCTGTGACTGTACTCTGTGCAATACATAAATGATAATACATGTAACATATCTAGGATACTAGAACAAAATATATAATCCATGAGGCCTAGGCGGCTAGGCCCTATATAGTAAAGGTTATATGACCTAGAGAGTCCAAAAAACATGCTACATAATCAACTACATAATACATCATCAATGATCATCATCAAACTCAGCACCATTGCTAGAACTAGAACTAGAAGAAGAACCAGAAGGACTAGCAAATGCATCATGATCTGGCTCAGTCTCGGGCTCCTGAGGATCAAAGTCATTTGCTAATGAAGTTGTAGTACTCGCTGAATGTCGACGTCGTCGACGACTATAAGTACGAGGTCCCGATCGGCTAGTGCCTGTCATGCCTGGCACTGCTCTCTCAGCATCTACACCTGTATGGACTGATGGCATCGGCAATAAAGGATCTGCATCCAACGGAACATCCAGCAAGTCCTCCAGCTCAACATCTATGTCATCACCAAACTCTGGCGGTTGGGTTTTCACTACCCAATCTGAGTTTGGATCTATATCATCCAACACAATGGGATCCGTATCAGGTCTTTTGCTCATCAATTGGTTGCACCTGAGTCGGAGGTTGTACTGCACAAAGACTAGATCGTTTAACCATTTTTGCTCTAAACGGTTTCTCTTCTTTGTGTGAATTCGCTCAAACAAAGACCAATTGCACTCACACCTAGAAGAGCTGCAGGTTTGACTCAGGACCTGAATTGCAAACCTTTGCAATAGTTTAGTATGGTTACCAAATTCCTTTCACCATTGTGCTGCAAATGTGAAGAGTCAAGGTAGTTAATAACTTAATTCAACAATTTCGATTGTAAATTTGGCTAAGAATTGCAGTATTTACTATTTACTATTTACAAATTAAGAATTGTAGTTTAAACTTTAAACTTTAAAAACATAAGTTAATCAAACAATGGAAATGTTTACCTGGTTGGTCATCCTCTCTTGAAATCATAGCAACATTATTGGCAAAGGTACCTATGGCGGCGGTGAAAGAGTTGATTTGTCGATGTATCTCCAATTGGTCTGCCTCATTTGGGAGCATGTGCTCAAGGCAAGAATACAATCCATCTGCTACCTCCCCAGTTGGATCTCGATCAATATGCGCTCTATACTGATACCTTGGGTTAAGAAAATACCCAGCTGTATGTATAGGGTGATAGAGTTGATTGTTCCATCTCCTATTTGTGGTCTCCCAAATAGGCCCATACTTGGCCACTCTATCTTTGTATGCTGCCTTTATCTGCTCCTTTCCTTGATCCATAGCTTCATAAATGTAGCCCATGGCCAATTTTTTCCCCTCAACCAACTGCAACACCTTGACAAGTGGCTCAGCAATCGCCACAACCTCTGCTGCTCTTTTCCAAAATGAAGAGCTTTTAATTCTTTTCTTGGTGTCTTTTCCATCTTGTTTGAGGGCCCATTGGGATGAATTCCATTCATCACTTGAAAACATTTTCTCCAAGTTTTGTTGCTTGGGAAAGGAGAGATTGCAACATAAGGAAGTGAGTTGCAAATCTAGTAACTGTAGGCCTAACAAGCTCCCTGCCCTGTGTGTGTCTCCTCATCAAGCTCAATACCCAACCGTGGTTGTAGATGTATTTGGTGATGCTTTTGACATGCTCTATAGTGTCCTTGATCCAATCCTGTTTGCATATGTCCTCAAGCATGAGGTCTATGCAATGTGCTGCACATGGAGTCCAAAATATGGTTTTATGTTTTTCCTCTAACATCTTGCTAGCAAGAACATAGTTAGAGGCATTATTTGTGATGATTTGTACAACATTACTTGCCCCCACCTCCTCAACAACCTCATCCAAAAGATGAAATAATAGATTTGCATCTTTCACTTGATCAGATGCATCACTTGATCTCAAAAACATGGTTCCTCGTGGGCAAGAGACAAGAAAGTTTATGAGAGTATGACCCTTCTGATCGGTCCATCCATTTGACATGATAGTGCATCCTGTTCTGACCCATGATAGTGCATCCTGTTCTGACCCATGTCTCCTCTGAATCGTTTTGAGATTTCAGGGTTTGAACTTATTGAAGCTAACCAGGACGCTGCCAAGAGATTCGAGAAAATGGGATGGGTAAATTTCTTTAGGTGTTTTGATGGTCACCATGTGGAAATTACTAAGATGTTCGCAATGAGTTTTGAAGATGACAGGGTGCGAATTGGGGGTTTCGAATTTGTTATCAACGAAGATAAAATTGCTGAAGCCACGAAACTCCCACAAGTGGATGAACGCTGGTTCAAGGGCACTATGGTCAACAAGAAGAAGTGTTTGGCTTTGTTAATGCCATTACCAGATAAAACGAAGCTGAGGATAGGCGTACCTGTGAAATTTCTAAAGCCCGAATGGAGAGTCTACTATGAAATCTTAGTAAGGTACGTGACATGCTGTGGACGCTATTCCCATTTGCACTTGTATCATTTACGGTTGCTGTTAGCAGTAAAGGGTTGTAAACTTAATTTGCCCTTCTATCTTTGGCAAAGTCTTAAGAAAATGTCACAATCTGTTAGGAATTTCAATAACCCTGACAGTAGTCTGTGTCATCATGGATTGATAAAAAATTTACTGCAATTCCAATTATCTGCTAAAGGTGTGTCATGGGATAAGTTTCTAGTTGATTGTCAATTGGGACCGACACAGTATTGGCCCAATCCATCTCCTCGAACTCGTAGAAGACGAAAGGTCATAAATCCCGAGGTTAATAGCTCAGAGGTTAAGAAACCAGAGGTCGTAAACACGCCCATAGATAATGAGATTAATGAAAATGCTGATAGGGTTTCAGTTCCTTGCGATTCTAGGGAAATATTGGATAAACCCGAACCTGGTAAGAATGATGGCAACCCTGCAAAACTAAAAGAAGGATTAGCCGAAGGTGAAATTGATAAACCTGATGAATGTGATAAAGATACTATGCATAAGTTGAACCATTTGGCTCAGGTTTGTTGTGACAAGGAAGGGTTGAATTTTGAAAACTTATCGTTTTCGCGTAGAGTCACTAGGAGCATGCATAATCTTCTTTCGATTCCAGGATATAGGTCTGATCAACAGACTTCCAAATCTAATGCAGGAAGTTTCATCATCGCCCTTTTTCAGAAATTCAGGACGTGGTTATACGATGGCATGGAGATGTGGCTGATTTGTTACAAGATGGAGTTTTATCAATGGTCAAGAACTTTCTAAGATACCTCGACTCAGGCCAGTCGATTTCTATTTCTAGTAATAGGTGTAATTAGATGCCCTTTTGGTTAAATAGTCCCTATAATGTAGCAGGCAACTTTTATAGCAAAAAACCGACTCTTAGTAGTATATAAGTGAAGAGTTTTGATGAACTCGACAAGGATGGAGTGTGTGAAGAAAACTCATTTGAAATATATTTTGTTACTAGTACTACATTATACTTGAAGCTGAAGCTTTCATGTGAATGATACTGGACATCTGCAAATGATACTGTGACTGGTATTTCATTTTTTGGATTTATATATATATACATATATTTCAGTTTGTTGTCTTCTGTTTATATATGAACTCTGTGTGCTGTGACACATTGATGTTTAAATAATTTTCTCACTTTATCATCTCAAGTTAGTTGTTGAATAAATATTTCATTATAGTTTTGTTTATTAGTGTGTTCACTATAAACATCAGTTTTAATGATATACTTTTCTGTTTATTTAAAATTTCATTTGTATGTTAACAGTGAATTTTAAATAAGCATTATTTCAAATTCAAATGACTGTCTTGATAGTTAATTATTAATCAGTTTTGGAAGTTGAAGTTGACTGTGTGATTATAGGTTAAATTTCATTTCTATTATTACATAGCAGAGTAACTTTTGTTATGATTTAAATATGTTTGTTTAGATCATACTTCAGTTTTCTGTTATTGATTAATAATTAATATAGTCTTAAAATTGCTCTCAGCTGATATAGGGTTAAATAGGATAGATAGATTAATTAGTTTTAAATTTTATTTTATTTTTTAATTAGCACTGTTAAATCATACTGCATATTATAAGTAAGTTTTCATATTTAGAAAACTTCCCAAAAATTGAAGTCTTTCCTTAAGAAAGCAACCTTAGGATATTTTAGGTATTTAGGTAAGATAGGTATTAGAATAGGTTAGATTTTGCTGGTTTTAAGTTCTCCTTAAGAGACAAACTAGCTGGTAGCAGGACCATAACCTGCGAGGTTTTGTTAAACCAAACATACCGGACGCTGCTCTAAGCTGATTGTGTGGACAAAACCTCCTTATTGGCTCTGATTCATAAAATCAGGCCAACAGATCTACAAAGTTGGGCTTTGTCCAAGAGGAAAAACATAAGGAGATCTTACTCCAAAGCTCCATCTTCAAACTTCTACCTCTACCTTTCCATTCTTTTTTAAATTTTTTGCATTTGCTCATGAAATAGATCCAAGTCTCAATATTCATTATTTAGATCTATTTTTAGGGCTTTTGCTAGATCTAGTTTCTTTCATTAGATCGAAAATTTATGCTTTGCATGTGAATGTTCAAAAAAAATTCGAAGTATAAAAATTTTTCCAAATTTTTTTTAAAATTTTTATTTTTGCATTGTCTTTCCTACCATCTTTTAACAATATATGCTTGCTGATTTTTTACTTCTGTGACAAGTACAGCGGAAAGGCTGACGAAATTCTGAAGAATCAAGCCCTAAAAAACCATAAATTCCCTCTTCTTCTTTCCCCCTTCTGCAGATTGCTCCAAAGGCCTTCCAGGAATAAGAAAAGAAGCAAAAAAGGCAGCAAAGGAAAGCATTGTAAACAAATTAATAAAGAGTAAGTGGGATTACGGCTCCCACACCCCTCTTTCCCAATTTGGGGGAAGCTTGTATCGTCCCCTCATTTTCATGCTTTGTTTCACAATTTATTAAAAGGAGGATATAATAGTTTCAATTGTTAGAGTTTTGTTTTTCATTAAAGTTAGATAGTTTATTTCTGAAAGGTTTATCCTGCATAAAATAGAAAAAGTAAAAAGTTTTCTTATTTATTCACTTAGTTTAGTTTTAATTCTGTTCACTTTTTTGATATAATATTGCAAAAACCCTAAAAATTACCAAAATCTCTTGAATCTCACCATAAGGTGGATCAAGAGTGCTCTCTATCGGAGAGTTGTTTTTTGCTTTCTTTTGATTTGTTACTTACCCCCATGCTTTCCCGATTAGGGCCTAAAAAACCTGAAAGAGACTCTTGGGTAGTTTAGATCTTTATTTTTCTTTTAAGTTTAAACAATTAAGTAATTAAGTCTCTTGAACTTGTCATAACCCAAGTCAAGAGCACTCTCTATCAGAGAGCATAGTTAGACTTGCATATCCTTGCATTAGGCATTTAGATTAGCTAAGTCTCTCGAATCTTTGTCATAAGACAAGGTCAAGAGCGCTCTTTGTCGGAGAGTTTTAATTAATCGACTTAATAAAATTTGCAACTCATTCCCCCATAATTAATTAATTTCGTTGTCTCCTTGCCGGAGTATGCTCTGACCGACTTCAAAATCGGAGTACCCAGAAATGGCATTGGATTTTTAATCTTGCAAGAGAAACATAATAAAATTTAAACCCCATAACCAACGCACCGACATTGTAGAGAATTTCCTTAAGTTCTTCTTAATAGAGGCGCCGGAACCCCCCGCTGTCTAAGCTTCTCAGCTAACTGGTCAATCTTCGCGATACCAGCTTGGGATACTGGGCGGACCGTCATGTCTTCAACAGATTAAACTTGGAACATTTTCCCAGCTCTTGAAAAACCTTCGGACACCATAAGCAAGATCACTTAAAATCCTTAAAATATACCAAGAGCACTTGCACAACGTTACATCCACTAGCTTTATTTCAGGACTTGTTTATTTCTTAAGGCATTGCAAAGTGTTGACTCCATAAAAACACTGATCTTTTAATCTATGCATAATTGTTATATCTAGATCACTTGGCTTTGGTGTATTTAAAATTCTATCTGTGAATGCATCTTTTATAAAGTCTTGAATTATTGTTTATCTTTTAATTCTCTTGATAGCAACGTGGATTGCTTTGTCTTATGTGTCGAATTCATAATAAACAAACACATTTAATCACAATAACTCCTAAACAATACCCATCCGCATCCGTAACCAATTAAAACACTTTAACCACATTGAGCCATAGAAAACTCTTTGTTAGGGACTACCCCCCTTGGCTTCGTTAGGAGTTAGCCTAAACGGAGGAGCTAGGAGTAGGTGACAGTACCTTGCTCTGTGCTTGCCCCCAAGGTCACACCTCTCCCACTTTCCTAAGTGAAGAGACAGCTTTCGGAAAGTTTCTGCTGCTTGTGTGCAATCGACGGACAACAGTATGTTGGACTTGAAATCCTCAAATAATGTGATGTTCTCTGGAATCACGAAGAAATAGGATCCATTGGTCACACTTCCATTACAACATCTATGCCATGGATTTACACACTGTTGAAGTGTGTTGAATCATTGAAGAATTAGACTGTATTTACAGCGAGCAACTTAAACTATATTTATACAGGATGAATTGTTATTGCTGAGATTTATAATATTATTATATTTTTTATAATTCTTATGACCTCAACGTCCCCCCATCCCCCTTGAATTTCCCTAAAATTTGGGGGTGGTCTCCACACATCCCCAACGTGCGTTTCCTCGCTCCCGCGTCCCGGAAACTTGGGGGAACATTGAAAAAAATGCTAAATTATGACGAAGTGCACCAAAGTCAAAAATTGAAAAAAGTCAAAGATCAATAAAAAAGGGTGTGAATGTGACATGGCATGTGGTCCCTATTGATATGCAAACCCTCTTCCATGTGAAGGAAACTTAAAAACTTTGGTTAAGAAAGGAAGAGGTGAATGGTATGAAGGGTGACGTCAACCTCCATGTGACTCACACTCCACCATGTGAAGATTGCGATGGAGTGGAATGGGGGTGTGTTATCCACCAATTTTGCACTTAATTGATTTCCAGTAAGCCGCCGAAGTCATGAACAAGCCAGTGGTTCGTTATCAGTGCTTAGAAAATTTCGCAGTTCATCAGGGCCTTTTTTGGGCCTCTTTTTTAATAAAATGCATGTTCATACCCCTTGGGGGCGTTGTAATAAAGGGTCTAACACGACAAATTTTTTGTAAAGGACTTGGCTTCCTAGGAATGGGCTATTAATCCGATTATTCCAAGGTCTTTTTTCCCTTGCCAATTATGCAATTTTGAATAAGGGATGTATAATTTTCGAGTTTTTCACCTCTCC
This sequence comes from Pseudotsuga menziesii, assembly GCA_001517045.1. Lineage (NCBI taxonomy): Eukaryota > Viridiplantae > Streptophyta > Pinopsida > Pinales > Pinaceae > Pseudotsuga > Pseudotsuga menziesii. The sequence continues at coordinate 523,153 of LPNX011110925.1, forward strand.
TCCAAAGCTGGAATTTTTTTCTTGGTGGTTAGGCCTTAGGAGGTTATTAAAGTTTATGTGTCGATGTATATAAGCCTGTTAGGCATTGTTTTTAATTTGTATGGACATGTACCAGGTCTCCATAGAGTTTCGTCTGATTCCTAGAAACAAAAATTCTGGTTTTTAAGCCATTTTAAATGGTTTAAACTGAAAATTTCTAAATGTAAAAAAAGTGTGACCAGAGTCCGTTTTTGGCGTGGTTGGGCTCATTTTCAAGCTCAGAGCAGCATCTTTACCCCAGTGGCCACTTTCACTATGTTTCGGGTAGTTAAAACAACCCGGAAGGCGTTATTTGGCTAACAGAGCATCAAAATGGCATTTAAATGCTAAATTTTGAGAAAGTGAACCAAAGTCAAAAGTAAAAAAAGTCAAAAATCAATTTACAACAAAAGGAAATGACATGCCATGTGGGCCCTTATGTCATGCGATCCTTTTTAAGTTGTGATGGTAAACAAAACTTTGGATAAAAGTGGAGTTTACAATTTGTTTATTAAAAGGATGACATCACCCACATGAGAGACTCACACTAACCCAAAGAGAAGCTTGCGATTGCAAGTGAATGGTGGACTCCTCTCCACATAAAAAATGTAAAGTCAAACCTTGGTATATATTATGTATTTCCAAATGCAAGTGAATGGTTGAGTGTGGGTGACGTCAACATGAAGGTTTCACGCTAGCATTTAAGTGGATGTGAATGGGTGGACTCCTCTCCACATAAAAAATGTAAAGTCAAACCTTGGTATATATTATGTATTTCCAAATGCAAGTGAATGGTTGAGTGTGGGTGACGTCAACATGAAGGTTTCACGCTAGCATTTAAGTGGATGTGAATGGGGTGAGGGTGGACCCCTCCCCATTTGTTAAGTATCTTTTATTATCTTATATACTTCGATTTTAGCCCAAGTTTGGATCAAACGAATCTTTAAATTTGATCATCACATCATTTACGTCCGTACAATCGCATGAGGAGGAGGAAACTCGAACGTGTGGGAGTTTGGTGGAGTTTTGGGTGTGTTGGCAGGTGTTAGACTTTTATCATTTAAGCAATATGATCTAGGATCTTATCTGAGAGAATAACATGCACAGCTATAATCACAAGAGACAAGAGACAAAGAATTTTCCTCGGGGAAACCATAAAGGAGAAAACCCTGCAACTTCCTCAGAGATAGAATGAGCACCAGTAGCAAAAGTAAAACCTGAAAACATAAAGATGATCTCTCTCACTTATGCTAGCACTTCCTCTCTCACTCATGCGCCCCAGTTGAGTGAGTGTGTGTGACAAATAGAGAGGCTCACTCTATTTATACTAGTTTCCGACTTGACAATTACTTACCAGGGCCGACTTCTCTATGAGAGTCTAATAACCCTAGTGCCCCACAACTACGGGGACTTTGCCTCCTTGATCAACAAGGAGGGTTAACCTCAACTCAATTGTGGGGACTATTTCCCCGACTTACAATGGAGGGTTAACCTCATTAACTTTACATGACTTTATTATATTAATGACTCTCCCGATAGGAACATTGGGGTACAATGAAATACAAATAATTCTCCCGATAGGAACATCGGGGTACAATATAAGATATACAAGTGAATACATTCCGAAGTTACAAATACATCAACACTCCCTCTTAACTAGGAAGGTATTATTTTGACACAATTCATTAGCACAAGTCTTCATCACTGGATCATCACCAAAGTTGGATCATCACTGCTTTCGCTATCTCGAACAAATGGTGCTATCTCTCAATTCTACTCGTCACAGGAAATTCTACAGAGCCAACCCTTTTTCATGCTGGTTGTAGGCCTAGCCTCCATGTAGGTCTTTATCTTCTTCAACACTTATATCTGACCATAGGAGGAACACATCCAACAACCATGTCAGAAAGGCCCATCCAACACTCACATCCATCGGCATGGTAGGACACACCATCTACCATCCGAGGAAAGGCCCAACACTCACATCTGACCATGGGAGGAACACATCCAACAACCATGTCAGAAAGGCTCTGCACTTACATCTGACCATGGGAGGAACGCATCCAACAACCATGTCAGAAAGGCTCTGCACTTACATCTGACTATGGGAGGAACACATCCCACAACCATGTCAGAAAGGATCTGCACTTACATCTGACCATGGGAGGAACACATCCGACAACCATGTCAGAAAGGCTCAGCACTTATATTTGACCATGGGAGGCCCAGCCTGCCACCATGTCAGAAAGGCTCAGCGCTTACATCCGACCATGGGAGGCTTGACCTGCACCATGTCGGAAAGGCTCTGCACTTACATCTGACCATGGGAGGAACCAATCCTACCACCATGTCAGAAGGGCACACAGACTCATTACTTCCCCTTGGAAGGAACCTCGATCTGGAGAACACCAAGCTTCTCCCTGAAGTACTCAAACTTCACTCTGGCCATTTCTAGCATAGAATCACATCAGGGCTGATTACATCCAAGGATAACCTGCGAGCTTCGCCAGGACTGATTACATCCGAGGACAACCTACAGGACCATTTACATTTGAGCAACCTACGAGCTTCTCCAGGATTTTATGCTCAAACAACCTGTCTCACCGGCTATGCTAGAACTCTCTCTTTCGAGAGATCTCGATCTGGATCACATATAGGAGCTTCATTGCTCCTCTCCCGACTGTTCTCAGTGCCATGCAGGACTCCTTCCTGCTAAACCAAGAGATCACACCTGACCTCATACTGAAGCAACACCTCGAAATGCTCTTCATATTAATGGCACTGCCTGCCCAATCTGAATCCACATAACCCTCCAAGTTAATCTTTTGATTCGTATCATACTTGAGCCCATACTTAACTGTACCCTTCAGGTACCTCAGAATATGCTTTGCAGCAATCAGGTGAACATGTCTCGGATCTGTCAGGAACTGGCTCAATGTGTTCACAGCAAAGCAAATATCTAGTCTCATATTCGTCAGGTACATCAAGGACCCTATCATTTAACGATACATCGTAGCATCAACCGACTCTCATGAAGCATCACTCAATAGCTTTAGGTTCGATGCCATAGGTGTGGTCATAGCCTTGCAGTCCATCATCCTGAACCTCTTCAGGATCTCTATTGCATACTTCCTTTATCCGAGGGAGATTCCATCTGTATTCTGCCACACCTCCATGCCTAGAAAGTAGTGCATCATACCCAAGTCCTTTATCTCGAACTCGGAAGCAAGTCTCCTTCTTGCAACTTTAATGAGTTCCACTTTTTCTGTCAGGAACAAGTCATCGACATATAACAGGAGCATCACTGGTCTTCTTCCTTCAACCTTGAAGTAAAGGTTGGAATCCGCTTTACTCTCAGTAAAGCGTAGAGCCATCAGTAAGCTGTCCATCCTGTTGTACCATGTCGAACCTCAGGATCTTCTGCATTCAATACCTTTGAAATGGAGCATCATTCTCCCTCTGTCTTTCATACTCTATGTATTGAAACATTCTGTACTGGAGTGACAAGTAGCTTCCTCTGCTACTGATATTCTATGTATCCATCTAAGATCACTGGATACCAAGATCCTCTATCTTGAACCTTTTCAAAAGTTCTTCTCGCACCCATCTGTGAGCTTGTCATCCTCTATAGGCTTTCATCTTCAACCTTGTAGCAAAGGTTAAGATCTTCATCACTCTAGGTGATCTTCAAGATACTCATGTATGTGTTATCCCATGGGTTCCTTCTGAGCTCATACAAGGCCTTATTTCATTTGTACACATGATTCTGCTTGTCATGTGTCTTATCTTCCAGTGGCTGCAAATGTCTCTTCATAGTCTATGCCTTATTTCCGTGAGAAGCCTCGTGCTACGAATCTTGCCTTGTATCCCACGATGTTTCCATCTACTGCATGCTGGATCTACGGACTTCCCTTCAGGTCTCAATACTGCATCCTAGACATCATTATTCTTGAACTGGTACTCTCCTTCCTTTCTTCTTGGCTACTTCTTCATAGCTGGAAGGTTCTGCATCAATGATGTTGCTCAACAGTGTCACATAACTGTCGTGTTTGAGACCTCTTTCTTTCTTTGAAAGTATCGTCATATTCTTCTTTATCTTGGATTATTTCTCGAACTGTCGTCACTTGTTCTTCGGAACAAGTTTCATCCTTCTTTTCTTGTAGGCGATTGTACGCAATCTTTCCTACAAGTCAAATGCATTTGTATGGTTAGAAACATTTCATAAGGCATATTCATAATGGGAAATTCTTATGCATAAATATATGATCATGCAACTATTTTAGCCAATACAATATTCATGCATATCTCCCGGAAACTTTCTAGATGCCTTCCATCTCTACCATGACATCATTGAAATTGTGCACTAATCCAATATGTCAGCAAAAATGTTTCATTCTAGATAAGTAGCAATGGAGAGTTGTATGAGCTACTTACCCATCACATGCATATTAGTAGTATACTGTCATTAATGCAAACATTCTATCATGCATAACACATCAACTAAATATAAACAAATGCATAACAAAACAATGACAATTGAATACTTATCTTTATTTGTTTCGTGGTTAGACTCCTTTCAGCTTCATCATCTTCTTCATTCATAATAGCACCATTTCTTATCCAAATGCTAAGATGGATAAGAGTTTTTTCAAGAATTGAGTCCTTCATACTCCTCATCGCTTGAGGGATCTTCTTTGAATCGTGAGAGCTAGATCTTTAGTGCTCCCATCTTCTTTTCTCTTATTATGAGTCGAGTTTCATCTTGTGTGTGCTCTTCCCATATTCTGATGAAGGTAATTACTTCCTCCTGGCACACATTCCTCGAATGAATGAATCCCATGATCCTGGGAGGCCATTCAAGGTGGTTATCACAACTTCTGCATTCTCCACTTCTTCTTCTATTGCTTCAAGTTGTTCTTTGATTTGAGAGATCTTTGTAAAGTATGATTGTATGGTCTCTGCATTCTGGATCTTCACATTCTTCAACTAGTTTCTCAAAGTCATCTTCCGATTTATGTTATTCCCTTCAAATAGCTTGGTCAACGAATCAAACATCTCTTTAGGTGTCTTTAGGGAAGACACTTGTGGTATAAGGTGATCCTTGAATCAGCAATGATCTTCTTGGCCTTGACAAAGTTCTTCTTATGTAGGGATTTTAGCCTCATCTCCCTCTGGAACTGGAATCTCTCCACTTATGTAGGTGACCAATTCATTTTCTTCAAGAACCAGTGAAAACTTATACTTCCATGCTCGTAAGTTTTCAGCTTCACCAAGCTTGTCATCAAGCTGGTGTGATAGGTCATTTTGAAATGAGAACCTCAAATGTAAATAGCAAAAGATTAGATCTTACCGATTTGAGGTGTCCATCTTGGTTCTGGATCTGGCTGATCTAGGGTTTGTCAGAGAAACCCTAATTTTTAAAACTTGGAATCTTTCAGATTTGATTGGATAGAAAGATGGGCTTCTTCAAGGCGAGTTGTCCAATGTACTCCTTTTCTGAAAACAGTGGAGGGAAGCTCCTGGGACAGGAAGCCCTAGTTTTTCAATTTCCTCTCCAGAAATGTCTGATATTGTTTCTGTGGTATCTCCGAAAGTACTGCTCCTCTGTGTTTGAAATTTCCTACTGAGGTAACCTCATCTATCTTCTTTCCAACACAACAGGTTTTACCAGAATTGGTTTCACCAATTACGACTTACGAGAGTTTTCCCAAGGTGACTTATTTCAAGACTGTTCAGCGTAGCAAGCTTTTACGGAATTTCACATGTCACTGTTTCATCTTTGGTGTCTGAAATTTTTACCACAGAAAGTACAGTTCATTCCCTATCTGGAACATCTTGCAAAATTTCATTTGGACCTTTGTAGCCCAAGATATAGCAATTCTTCCAAAGTGTCATGTTTAGGGATGAATCCTAGAAGAGGTTGGAACCCTGATTTGGAGGAATCATATCTCCTAGAATATAGCGAATTTGACGCTAATTTGTTTACACAGGGTACATCAGGAATTTATCTTATGCGTGTGAAAATTTGGGCTCCTGAGCCTTCTTTAATCCCGAGATATAGTGAATGTACCAAAACTACCCATTTTAGTATTTTAGGGTTTTTCAAGCCCGGGGTCAAACTAGGGTTTGACTTTCTCGGAGTTTTACTCAACCAAAAATCTCGACCTTAGTCTCTAAATTTCGATTTTGAGGAGGAGAGAAATCCTATGCTTGGCTCACTCAAAAATTCTACTTCTGTGAAAAGCCCTAATTTCCCGATGTAGAAACTGAAAATGCCCGGAATTAAATTCTGCTTCAACAGAAAGATGCGCTCTTCAATGGAGAGTTGGCCTAGCCTTCTTTTGCTGATGATCCGTGGATAGAGACCCAAAAATTAAGAAGCCCTAGCTTCTGCAGCTGCACAGTGTCTTCTTCTCAGGTTAGCTCTTATTACATGTTAGATTTTTATCATTTAAGCAATATGATATAGGATCTTATCTGAGAGAATAACATGCACAACAATAATCACAAGAGACAAGAGACAAAGAATTTTCCTCAGGGAAACCATAAAGGAGAAAACCCTGCAACTTCCTCAGAGACAGAATGAGCACCAATAGCAAAAGTAAAACCCGAAAACATAAAGATGATCTTCGACAGCTGATCTCTCTCACTTGTGCCAACACTTCCTCTCTCACTCATGCACCCCAGTTGAGTGTGTGTGTGTGACAAATAGAGAGGCTCACTCTCTATTTATACTAGTTTTCGACTTGACAATTACTTACCAGGGCCGACTTCTCTATGAGAGTCTAATAACCCTAGTGCCCCACAACTGCGGGGATTTTGCCCCCTTGATCAACAAGGAGGGTTAACCTCAACTCAATTGTGGGGACTATTGCCTCGACTTACAACGAAGGGTTAACCTCATTGACTTTACATGAATTTATTATATTCATTAGAGGAAATTTCAACTCAAAATGGGCCTTTTAACTCTAATTCAAATTCCATGTCATCATGTGTTAGCCAATGAAATTGATTTAAATTTGAAATACCGTATAGGTCTTAAACACTTTTTTAATATAAATTTTGGGATAGGTATAAAAAAGAACTACTTTTTTTGTTTGTATTTTCCACATATCTTCCCGTGTTTTTACTCAAATTTCGATCGGGAGAGATCGTTAGATGCAGAATTAAATTCCGCATCCAACGAGTAACCCACTCGACATACTTTTGACAGACCCCGCTACCCCAAAAACAAGAAATACCTAAAAAAACGTGATGATGATGTCAACGAGCTCTCCCGATCGAAATTTGAGTAAACACACAGGGAGATATGTCGAAAATACAAACAAAAATGTAGTTTTTTTCTTTTCTTCCTCCAAAATTAATAAATATTATTTTATTATTTAACTATTATTTTATTAATTTTTTTAGTAGGCCCATTTTTGAGTTGAAATTTCCTCTAATGAATGACTCTCTTGATAGGAACATTGGGGTACAATGAAATACAAATGACTCTCCCGATAGGAACATCGGGGTAGAATATAATATATACAAGTGAATACATTCCGAAGTTACAAATACATCAACAACAGGTTGGTAGCTAGTTGCTGGAGTTTAGTAAGAGCTGGGAGAATGAGAATGAGTTTAGTAAGAGAAGTGCCTCATACTCCGCCACATTGTTTGTTGCTTCAAATTCTAATCTGAAAGCAAAGTTGAAAACCTTACCCTCCGGTGAAATAATGACAACACCAGCCCCCTTGCCTGTTTTAGAGTAAGCACCATCAAAATTCATCCTCCATAATTCACTAAGTTTTTCATTTTTTATTTCTTCTTGGAGGAGTTCTAAGAAGGTGGAGTTGATTTGATAGGTCCCATGTTCATCAATGTGGTAAGCATACTCATTTAAAGGTCTTTGAGGGTTTTCAACATGGTGTCTTTTTTCTTTTTTCAAAATACAACTTTACGAGTGAAAACTCCGATGCTGGTACGGTGGCATAGGTCCAATCCATTTGAATTGATCCTCCCAAAGTGGCACCCCATTTCCTAGAAAGCAACATCCCCCACTTGTCTGGCACATCAATAACAAGGATGTCCATGGTGATCTGGATATCTGGATACTTAGCCAATCTAACTAACTGATTTTCAATCATCCCTTCAACTTTAACCGGTCTAGAGTCCATGGCACATACATTTTGGTACGGTCTTGTAGTTCTTAAGTCAAGCTGCTGCATGACTTTTTTGGTAATGATGCTGGAACTAGATCCTGAGTCTAACATACAATTGTGTAGAAGAAGATAACCATCATCAATGATACATAAAAAGGGGGATGATCTTCATTTCTTGGGTCCCTAGTATGTAGAACTATAGGCAGATCGACAAAGACATTATTTGAGGTTCGCTCCATGGTATCAGAAAAAGTGACCTTCTTAGGGGTAAGGGGCTTTACAGGATTTGAAGGGCTTCCTTAAGTTTGAGGATCAACATTACTTGGAGGATCTAGGATTTTCAAGAGTCTCTCTCTTTGGCCAGGGATTTTTCATAATTCAAGAACTGGAACAGGAACTTTTGTATTTGCTAGCCAATTACCTAAGTCAAAACTTAAATCAACAATTTTTTTGGTTTCTACTTCTTTGGGAGGATTAGGAGTTGTTACCTTGGGAATATTCTGTGCAGAAGACCCCTCTCTTGCTTTTCTTTAATAAGTTATTCCTTTGAAGTTCTGAGTGTTGTTGATCTGCTCGACTGAAGGCATCTCTCCAAAGTATTGAGTTAAATTGTCAACTTTCTTTTCATAACGATTGGCCTGTGGCCAATTTCCTATGGAGATGCTAGGGATGTCATCTATGTTGTTGATGTAATCAGGCTCACTTGTTAACGTACTAGGACCACAACCTTCAGGGTGACCATGCTCTTGAACATTGCATGCATAGTGGCAACCAGATTCCTCATGGAAATTTCTGCATGCTCTGCAAAATGGCTTATAATGCTCAACCATGTTAGCAGCCTCTAACTGATGAGGAGGCCTCTGCTCATGGTTGGGAGGCTTTCTTTGCCAAGTTTGCTTGGTAGGAAAGGTTCTTGGGGCAGGCTGAGTTTGAGTTCTTTCCAATGTTATCACCCTATTCTGTATTTCCTTCAACTGCGCTAAGTGTTTCTGTTCAACTTCCTCCATGTTTTTCTTCATTTCCCTTTTCATTTCAATCATCTACTTTTCATAGGCATCCTTAATAGCTAATAAAGGATCCTTATCTATGGGTTCATTAATTTTCAAAGGTGTTGAAGACCTTGAATAACCCTGGAGGTTGGATTCACTTGATGACTACATGTTTAAGTCAATTTTAATTGCCATTTCTTGAGCTTGGACCAAGTTAGCAGGTTCCTTGTCTCTTATCTGGTATTGCATCTTGCCACTAAGTGCCTCAATGTAATAGACTAGAATGGTTGGTGCAGTTGGGGCATAAGCAGTAGGGATAGCTTTTGACAATTCAGTGAATCTAGTATTGAACTCATCCATCGTTTCAGTATCCTTCTTTTTTATATTGGTCAGAGATGCAAGTTGATGCCAAGGTTCTTTCTTTTTACCGAATTTATTGGTGAAAGAGGTTTTGAAAGCAGCTAGAGTATCAAAAGCGTTGTCTGGTAAATTGTTATACCAGTCGCTGACTTTTCCATCCAAAGATAGAACCAATAACTTCATGTAGACATCATCATGTTGGCTAACAGGATCACTGACATAGGCATTGATGCACCTAGAAAAGTTCTTGAGAAGCATGGTAGAAGTTGTGGCATTAGTGCCAGTATACATTGGGAGTTTCTCGACAGCTTTGTCTGGAAGATGATGGGGTTGACCTGCTATCTGAGAAAAGTCGAGTTGAGTAAAATACTCACCCATTATGTCGGAAACACTAGTGTTAATGTTTTCTTGAGAATTAGTTTCTAGAAATAAACTATGGATGTTTGACAAAGACTGAGATCCAAGATCTTTAAGGATCCTACGAGAAGCAAGTTTATTTAGCCTCCTCCTATAAACAATGTTCCCCCAAGTTCCCGGGACGCAGGAGCGTGGGAGCGGGGAAACGCACGGTGGGGGTGTGTGGAGACTACCCCCAAATTCTAGGGAAATTCGAGGGGGGCGGCGGGCGGGAGGCGTCGAGTTCATAAAAATTAAAAAAATATATATAAATTAAAAAAATAAAAATTATAAATGCTAGATCCTCTTTGGCTTCAGCAAGCCTCAAATTTCAAATTTGCACTATTCATTCTGCAGCTGATAAATTATAATTAAAGACTAACCTATGATCTATCTGAGCAACTGTGGTTTGGCATTTTGTCAGCCTCAGAGCATCTTTGAAAGCATAAATAATTTTAATCAAACCAGAATACTAATATATGATATATCTTGCTGTTTATAAAGACCCAATAAAACATTGAACTCAGAAAATTTCCAGTGCTTAGAAAAGTCACTTTGGCTAACAATTTGATGTGTTTAAACAAGTGAAGACTTATTATTAACCAGAGTGAAAATTCTAAAATTAAAAGCTTGTTGTCTTAGTGTATTTCCAGCCAAGAAACAAACAAGATACTAGGAGAATTTTCAGATTTCAACCCAAAATTAATTTGCAGAAATTTATAGTTCAAAAAATCTGAAAAATTAAATGCTAGAGGCCAATGAAATTTCCAGAATTAATGTTACTGTTGTAATAATTTTCCAGAATTCTTTAGAAGAGTTATTAACCTCTTTACGAGTGCTACATTATTCTCAGTAACAAACCACTGCTACCAAATAGGTTGTTATTTTCATCCACAGTCTGATGAAAACATGCCCATATTTGTTGGAGCTGAGTTCAAGGCCTGGAATGACTTTCAGAATTGATCCTGGGCAGTTTTCTCATTATTCGGAGCATGCTGCCGGTTCATTTATTAAAATTTTGAATTGTACACATTGTGGCGTGTATTCCTTGCAGGCTTATGCTGCTGAATTCGTTTTCACTGGTGGTGATGAGTACAGTCACACTGTACGAGAGATTTATAAGGGATTTACAGCCATAGAACTTCTGTAAACCTCTAGGTGATTTAGTTGATGGTGACTTAGTTGATGGCTGAGATAGAAGGGAATTTGCCATTTATTATGAACAAAAGTTAAAACTCATTTTCTATCGCAGAAACCATCAACTGCCCGAGAAAGGAGAAATAGTAAATACTATAATAAAGTTGGACAAATATTTAAAATGAAGTAGCTTACAGTCGATTAAAAGCCGGCGACCCACGAGCTCCTTCAAGGCTGCGACCCACGAGCTCAACCTCTGCAAACTCCACTCCTGCAATTGCAAACTCCCATTCACTCACAGGCTACAGCAGTCAACAAGGGCAGCCTCCATTCACTCACGCGGCAGCCTCACTCACACGGCAGCGGAAATGAGGAAATGATTCATGAATGACTCACGAGTAAGGTAAGAAGGTAATTTAGGGTTTAGTTTTTTATTTATGCTTTTTGTTTTTGTTTTTTTTTTGGTATTTTTTTAATTTCGAATTTTAAAAAATAAAAAAATGCAAAATCATGGGGGGGCATGTGGGAGCCCCCCGTCTTCGAGGAGGGGCGTGTGGGCGCCCCCCACAAGCGGGGCGTCATTCAGAGCTAGGAGGCACGCCCCCTCCTGCGTTTCCTGAAGTTTCGCTTTTTTGGGGGCGTGAGGAAACGTTTCTGGAGGAGCCCCCAAGCCCTCGGGGCGTGGGGAGCGAGGGGGGCGAGCCCCTGACCCTGGGGGGCGAGTTTCCGTGGAACACTGCCTATAAACCTTTTCAGGCTCAGGAATAAAACTAAGTAAACCTTTAGAGTTTCTTCTGGTTGAATACCTTGGTAAAATTAAAGACAGTGGAGTCGCTAGATGGATTTCAAGTCTAATATCAGCGAGGTGATTAAACTAAAAAATCTATCAAAAAAGGTAAAAATTAGAAAAAACTAAAGTCGTCCAAGAACAAAAAATTTGTCCCCGGCAACGGCGCCAAAAGATGTTGTTCCCCAATTGTACGCTAGCAGCAGAAACTTTCCGAAAGTTGTCTCCTCACTTAGGAAAGTGGGAGAGGTGTGACCTTGGGGACAAACATAGAGCTAGGTACTGTCACCTACTCCTAGCTCCTCCGTTTAGGCTAACTCCTAATGAAGCCAAGCGGGTAGTCCCTACAAAAGAGTTTCTATGGCTCTTAAGTTGTTTAAGTGTTTTTAATGGTTACGGATGCGGATGGGTGTTGTTTAGGAGTTATTATGATGAAATATGTTTGTTTATTATGAATTCTAAACACAAGACAAAGCAATCCACGTTGCTATCAAAAGAATTAGAAAATAGACAATAATTTGAGAACTCACGAAATGATAAAGCATTCATAGATATAAAATTTTAATCAAAACATCCAATGGACAAATGGCCCAGATTATCAACAATGTGTAAAAGAAAGAACCAGTGCCTATGGAGTCAACTTATCAGAGATGCTTCGAGCGTAAAGATGATGTGAATCTCAAAATGATGCCAGTGAATGTTTATTGCGCTTAATCTTGGTTAATTTTAAAGATTTTAGATGATCTTGCTTATGGTTTCAACGAAAGGTTTTCAATATCCGGGAAAATCTTCCAAATTAATACATTGGAGACATGATGGCTCGCCCAGTATCCCAGGCTGGTATCGCAAAGATTGACCAGTTAGCTGAGAATCTTAGACAGCAGGTAGTTCCGACGCCTTTACTAAGAAAAACTTAAGAAATTTTCTACAACACCGGTGCGTTGGTTATGGGTAAAAATTTTATTGTGTTTTTCTTTGCGAACTTAGCAAGTCCATTCACTGTTCTGAGTAGGAGCCCAACTCGAAAGTTGGCAGAGCATACTAGGTGAAGGATAATCAACGAAGTAAATTAATTAGGGGAATGTGCTTTGCAAAATTTTATTAAGTAAATTAATTAAAACTTTCCGACAGAGAACGCTCTTGACCTTTTCTTATGACAAAGGTTCAAGAGACTTAGCTATTCTGTATGCCTAATGCAAGGAAAATGCAAATCTAACTATGCTCTCCGATAGAGAGTGCTCTTGATTTGGGTTATGGCAAGTTCAAGAGACTTTAGCAATTAATTGATTAATCCTCAAGAAAAATTAAAAGAACTAATCTACCCAAGAGTCTCTTTCAGGTTTTTAGGCCCTGTTGTCCGTTGATTGCACACCGGCAGCAGAAACTTTCTGAAAGCTGTCTCCTCACTTAGGAAAGTGGGAGAGGTGTGACCTTGGGGGCAAGCACAGAGCTAGGTACTGTCACCTACTCCTAGCTCCTCCGTTTAGGCTAACTCCTAACGAAGCCAAGGGGGGTAGTCCCTACAAAAGAGTTTCTATGGCTCTTAAGTTGTTAAAGTGTTTTAATGATTACGGATGCGGATGGGTGTTGTTTAGGAGTCATTGTTATTAAAAGTGTTTGTTTATTATGAAGTTGACACATAAAACAGAGCAATCCACATTGCTAGCAAGAGATTAAAAGATAAACAATAATTCAAGACTTTACAAATATGCATTCACAGATAGAAATTAAAAAGGGCCAAAAACAATTGATCCAACTATAACAATTATGCAAAATAAACGACCAGTGAGTTATGGAGTCAGAATACTGTAATGCGTAAAGAAATTAAGATCAAGTCTTGAAATAAAGCTAGTGAATATTAGGTTGTGCAAGTGCTCTTGGTATATTTAAAAAAAATTTAGTGATCTTGCTTATGGTGTCAACGAAGCTTTGTCAAAAGCCGAGAGAATGTTCCAAGTTTATTCTGTTGAAGACATAACGGCCCACCCAGTATCCCAAGCTAGTATCGCGAAGATTGACCAGCTAGCTGAGAAGCTTAGACAGCGGGGAGTTCCGGCGCCTCTACTAAGAAGAACTTAGGAAATTCCCTACAACGCCGGTGCGTTGGTTATGGGATTTAAATTTTATTATGTTTTTCTTACAAGATTAAAAATCCAATGCCGTTTCTGGGTACTCCGATTTTGAAGTCGGTCAGAGAATACTCCGGCAAGGAGACAACGAAGTTAATTAATTATGGGGGTGTGTGAGTTGTGGATTTTATTAAACAGATTAATTAAGACTCTCCGATAGAGAGCGCTCTTGACCTTGTCTTATGACAACGGTTCAAGAGACTTAGCTAATCTAAAATGCCTAATGCAAGGATATGAAAGTCTAACTATGCTCTCCGATAAAGAGTGCTCTTGACTTGTGTTACTGCAAGTTCAAGAGACTTAATTAATTTGTTAAAATTAAAAGAAACATAAAGATCTAAACTACCCAAGAGTCTCTTTCAGGATTTTTAGGGCCGTAATCGGGAAAGCAAGGGGGTAAGTAAAATTCTATCAAGTAAAGAAACTATGCATTAGCCAAGTAAATAAACAAAGAAACATTTTTGCTTCATTTTTTATGTATGATAAACTAAACAGAAATGAACTATCCAACTTTAATGAAAAGACAAACTTCAAATAATTATGAAACTATTCTATCCTACTTTTAACAAAAATATGAAGCAAAGCATTAAAATGAGGAGACGATACAAGCTTCCCCCAAATGGGAGAAGAGGGGTGTAGGAGCCGTAATCCCACTTGCTCTTTACTAATTTGTTTACAATGCTTTCTTTTGCTGCTCTTTTTTGCTTCTTTTCTTATGTCTGAAAGGACTATGGAGCAATCTGCAGAAGGGGAAAAAAGAAGAGAGAAATTATGGTTTTTTAGGGCTTGATTCTTCATAATTTCGCCAACATTTCCGCTGTACCTATCACTGAAGTAAAAAATCAGCAAGCATGTATTGTTAAAATATGGTAGTGTTGCTGCCGCAACTTTTTCTCCCCGATTTTATCTTTACTTAAACTCTGGGATCCCTCCTCATTATTTTGCTGGAGTTGATTGTTAAAGGCTCTTCCCCTCGATCATATCTGTTCATCTTGAAGTTGAATACCCGCTATTTTGTCTACCTCGTTCAGTTTAGTTCGGGTCGTGTGGTCTGTTTAATACTCATAGAACATAAAAATGTTGCCTTAGCAAAGAAAAATGTTTGTGGCTATAATTGATCCTTAACGCTGTTGGTTTTCACTTTGGATCGGACCTCTTTCGGAAGATGCTGAACCTCAACTCACCCGCTGTTGCGGCTCCCGGATCAAACTTATGCCCGATTGGAGTTACATCCGACGCCCGATTCGTTTGTCTCGACCACTTGCTCCTAAGTTTCTGATTGCTCGCCGTTGCGGCCGGGAGGATAGAGTCAGCTCCCGATTAGAGTTTCACCCGACGTTCGACTCACTACTCTTTTCTCCCACCCGCGTCACTCAGCCTTTGCATCATCCGCCGTTGTGGGTGGTAGAGAAATCTAGCCTCCGATACCCTCCTCTCCGGCGTCCGGTTGCCTTTATCGCCCGTGTTGTCACTTACCTGGTTCTTATGCTCCTCCGCCGTTGCGGCTCCTGAAGCCTTTCCCCATCCGATGCAGAAGTCTGTTCCCGCCCGATCCAAGTATCGCCCGACCGCCGATTTAGTATTGCCGCGAGTTCTCGCCCGGATGAACCAGGCTAGCACCTTGTGAATTTATTATTATGGTTAGAAATTTTCAATGCCCAATATCTCAGTTTAGTGGATAATACACCAATGTTGTTTGCAGGGAGAATTCCATAGATCGCTGAAGCAATTCAGAGCAGGGAAAAGGACAAAACAAACAAATGACAAAGACAACGAGGAGGCAGTTCCAGCCGTTACGGTCAGAAGGTAAACGCCTATGGAAAATGATTGGGAGAAGGCAACGACCAGAGAAGAAACTGAATCGTCAAGGACGCTGAAAGGTCACACGCTGA
>LPNX011110925.1:547408-563829 GCA_001517045.1 Pseudotsuga menziesii
TTGAACCTATGTTCTTATTGAATGTTCTTTGGTATTTTCATGATCGTTCCATGTGAGTAATAATGGTATTCATACAGCAATTGGCTACCTAGTTGTTAAATATTTGTGATTGTTCATGTGTCTGAAAGGAGTATCAGCTAACTGTAGTCCTTCATATTGCATGTGCAAAAATTGAATTACTCACTTAAAATTGATGGCTCGCTCCCTAGTGTTAGATTAGACAATTAGTTTCTTTCTCATTGTATATGATTTGGTTGCCTGCGGGTATAAGACGAGAGGTAAGAACCTGCGCATCACATCGTGACCGCCCCTCGCAGTCTAATCACCTTGCACTTAGTTAGGCACGTGCATTTCATCTCTTAAGTTAAAATACAAAAACTCGGTGGACCGGGCCGCAACCGATAAAGCTTTGTTTTTGTTACTTGACTCACGGTAGCCGGACCGCAAACCGGACGGATTCCCTATACCAAACAGTCAGCGGGCTAGTTGGGAACGCTGATTGGGGAGAATCCCTTACTGTTGCCGCCTGCGATTTTCCAGGCCTCAACAGGTAGGAAAGACAATGCAAAAATAAAAATTTTGAAAAATTTTTTATACTTAGAATTTTTTTTGAACATTTACATGCAAAGCATAAAATTTTTCCCTAGATCTAATGAAGGAAACTAGATCTAGCAAAAAGCCCTAAAAAACATATCTGAAATAATGAATGATGAAACTTGGATCTATTTTATGAGCAATTGCAAAAATTTAAAGAAGGGTAGAGAAGGAAGTTTCTTGTGGATGGAACACGAGATGGATGAAGACTCCAGCTTTCTTTCGAATGGGAAGAGACCGATCCTGTAGGCCCTGCAATCACAATATGTTAAATGACAGGTTGCTTGAAGCTTGCGCTGGATGTAGCTGAACTCGCACCCTTTTTCAACCTATGAAACCTGCTAATACCAAAACTTAGATACAAGTGAGATCATATATATGAAAAGTATGCTAAAGAAATTCAATCGAGATCAATATTACGTATAACTAACTACTCATATTCATCAAGATTAGAACCTACTTTGCATAAATAACTGATTTGAAACTACAAACAACTACTCTACCTTGCCAATAGTGGCCCTCTTGAGCTTAACACATAAACAGATATCATTCAAGTAAAAAGGAGTAAAGGTTTTAGAAACACTATCACCTCAACCATAGAACATTCACCACATGCAAAAAGAGATGGACCTCCAAAGTCGAAAATCTTATTAATCAAATGTAAGCAAAGCTTAATACAATTTTTGCAGAGTAACTCCAGCACAAAAGTTCCATCCGAATAGAGCTTAAGGAGCCTCTATTTATACAATGAGAGAAGACCCAAAACCCTAAAACCAAAAACCCTGACCTAATCGGCTTGGCAGCTAACTGAGAGCCGAGACCTGAAGATGGAGAGTTAAGAGTGAGGGGAGGCCTCCACCTAGGCAAGGCACCCTCACTCCAACCCTAAACACTGAAAACCACCACCAGATGAAGCCACACGTGTGAGGCGCGGTCATGGAGGAGATGAGGACATGAGCACTGTGAGGAGGCGTGAGCTTGTGAAGGAGACACGAGCTAGGTATGGAGGAGCCATATGCTAGGTATGGAGGAGCCACTACCTGGAGTTCATCAATACAAGACCCAGTTCTACCTCGATCAAAACATCAAGCCAATGAGTAAGCTCCAACTCACCCAAACATGGTCATCACTGAAGGAGGCGATTTTGCTAAGTGAATGATAACTCAATGCTCACTGAATGCTGACTGAAGCCGAGTTCTGTTTACTCCAATCATCATTAATGCCCGATGCCATGTCATTCTGCATTTCATTTCGCTGAATTCAGACTAATTTGGAGACATTTGGATTTTCTCCAAAATAATCGTTTTAATTATTTAATCAATAATTTCCCCAAAACTAACTTTTTTGAGAAAATATGAGTTATATGGCCGAATGATGATCTGAAAGCTGGATCTGGCTGACTGGCTGATCAAGAATGATTTTTGGCTTAAAGTTAGAGTCTTCAATCACTGAATTTGGGTTTCGGATGACTAACTTATTACAAATTGAATTTTTCCATTTAAATTCTGGAAAAATTTAATTAAAAACTTTGGAAAAATTTTAAAAAAAATTGACGAGTCCGATAAATTTTTTTTTTTTCTCAGATTTTGTTTTTGAGGATTCTGGTGACTTAGGACATGACCATGCTCTATTCAAAAAATTCCTAGTAGGTTTATATATACTCAGTTGGGCTCTAATAACCCCCCAAGGCCCAGAATTCAAAATCGGGCATTCTAGCTTTGGAGGAAGCAGGAGAAAACCTCGTCAATTATACTCGGCTATAGGCAAAGCATAATTGTCAAAGGCAAAAAACTCTCTGGAATACCTTAGTTGAAATTCTATGTCTTAGGAGACCGAACCACTCAAAACACCCTACTAGCACATTTTATTACAAACCCGCGGGGCCATGCTCAAAAATATTCAAACAAAAAACTGACTAGCCAAAACTTGCTAGACACAAAGGCGGATCATCTGATCCAACTAAGTGCAAAATTAGTGGATAACAAGCCCTAATTGGGAGAACGTGGGGGTAAGTAAAACAAAAGCAAGATAACAAAAGAAAAGCAACTCTACGATAGAGAGCACTCTTGATCCACAAAGTGAGTGTTAGGATATTTAGACACTTAGGAGTTAGTTAAGATCAATTTGTGTAATATATCCGTTCGGTAAAAGTGTGTTTCTTTAGTATGCTTTTGTAAATATTCTAATTCGATGGTCACGATATGTTCTAGATATAGAGTGATCCGACGATTCAACTTCTCTTAGATCATACCTACCATTAATCTGTGGCTTAACACCTGATTGGTTTATGATCTCTATTTAAAGAGCATAGAGGGTCCTTGGCTAGTTGATCGATTATGAGAAGCTCATATGTAACTTTCTTTTTTTTGCATAATAAATTGCTCCAAGTAGCTATTTGGATGGGGCCGTGGACTGTTTTCCTCTCGAGGGTTTTAACCACGTGACAAACATCGGTGTGTTGATCTGTGATCTATTTGTGTGAATCGGTTGCTCAAGGTGTTCGGTCTTTTGGGAGGTACCCTGTGTACCCGAACATGGTATCAGAGCTTTTATGAAGAGCCGCTTTCGGTTTTGATCAAGATCTGGAACCGGTGTTGCCAAAACTTTGAAAGGGTTTCTGGTTCTGGATTTTTTGTGCATTTGTGGCTTGTGGGAGCTGTTCCATTGCGTTCGAAGTGTCGTTTCCATTTGGAAACAGTTTTTGTTTCACCGAAAACCATTTCCATTTGTTCCAAAAACACCAATTTCGACAAATCTGAAGGTATAATGTTACAGTGATGGATTTGTTTAATTTTTTTTTTAAATCTCTCATATTTTATCAGTCTTATTATTAGATCTTTTTTGTTTTAGTCTCGGACTGTTGCCTTCCCTGGCTGCGTATGCTCTTTGCCGTGCACCTTACGCGATCGTGGCGAATCAGAAACAGTGAGGGAAAGTTTTTTTTTTTGTCCTTGTCTTCTCAGCTACATATGCTCTTTGCCGTGCACTTTGTGCGATCACGGCAAATCAGAAATAGCGAGAAAACTTGAAAACGTAGACTTTCCGGGTAAGCGAACCAAGATCTAACCCCATTGTGTGGAAAAAGTTTTTTTTATTTTTGTTTTTCATTTTTTGTGTGATTTGCAGAAAAAGAAAGCAAGCACGGAGAACGAGAAAGAAGAGTAAAAATAAAAAAAAATTAAAAAAAAAGCCCCCTTCCTCTTTCCATATTTTTGCGTACCTTTTAAACTTAGCTCACTTGGTCCAAAGTTGCTTTACTCCTTAATAAGTCTTGAGTTCAAGTCTTATCAAGCTATTTTTTAGTGCATGCAATTTCTATTCTCAAGTTACTTTATTGTAAAAGTGTATCTCACATAAATAAAATAAAATAAAAAGTGAGTTACTTAAGTCTTTAATTTATTGCCGCACTATTTAAAAGTCACATTATTGTAAAAGTGAACATCACTTATTCTACAAAAGTGATTCACTTCAAAGCAACTTTATTGTAAAAGTGATTGTCAAAAGTTAATCTTGGGAATAGAGGGCTTCTTTTTTTAGTTTGTCAAGTTAATATCTGCCACGTCACTATTGGGGACATCTTCAACTTTTTCTTTGATCAAGCATAACTTCATCATCCAGAATCAGTTTTAAGTGCCGTTTTTTTTTAAACTGCATATTTTTTCGAGCTCTTTACATCTAGATAGTTAGTTTATGTTCTTTTAGCCATTATTTTATAGTATGGCCGCCCCTTGTGATATTATACTTACAAGTTCTAACTATTTCTCATAGAAATCTCATATGGAGGATGTTCTGCGAAGTAGGGGACTTTTTAGGATAACCTCAGGGAAAGAAACAGAACCCACTGATGATGATAAAAAAATTAAATGGGCAAATAGATGTGATGAAGCTCGTGGATTGATTGGGATGTCAATCTCTACTGATTTGCGATTCCACATATCTGGAATTGATGAACCTAATTTCGCTTGGGAAAAGTTGGAATCTGTGTTTGGTAAACACAATGAAAGTTGGGGTCATCAACTTGAGAATGGGTTGCTTTCCTTGAATCCAAATGATTTTTCATGCATTCAAGACTATTTATCTAAGTATAAAACTCTTAGACTATTATGTGCAGAATGCAAGATTAAGAAAGAAAACAAACAATGTATTTATCATATTCTTTCAAAACTTGGACCTGCATATTCTGTTTTTGTATCTACATTCTACTCTATGAAAGAATCCTTGACTGCAGTTAGCTATCAAAAGCCTAGTCTTGAATCCTTTTGTGATTCCTTAATTAGAGAGCAAGATAAGTTCATTCATCTTGGAATAATTAACAATGCAGATACATTTGGGAAAGCCTTATTGTCCCAATAGAAAGAAAAGTCCAAGCCTCCCAAGAAACAGAATTTTCGCAATAATAAGCAAAACAACAAGGGTCCCAAACCTTCTCAGTCAGCTCTTTCTTTAAAAAATGACAAAGGATGCAAGCAAAAAAGAAAGAAGACTGAGCGTCATTGCAATTTTTGTGGGAAAGATAATCATGATGAATCTAAGTGTTTTAAGAAGATGGCATCCTTGGAAGTAGCAATGAAGAAGCACCACATCAACCTATATTTGTCTTCAGAATCTACCTCTCATGGACATGCACTTTGTGCTTCTGGTTACTCTTATACTGCATTTTCTTCTTCTACTTCAATTGAATGGCTCATTGATTCTGGAGCATCTTATCATATGGCTAAGGATAAAGCCATCTTTTCTACTATGCATGAATGTAACACCAAACAAATATTTGTTGGTGATGATAGATCTCTAAGTGTTGTAGGATCTGGAACAGTTCCAGTAGAAAATGGTCATTTCAGTGATGTACTATGTGTTCCAAACATTTCCTGCAATTTGTTATCAATCTATCAAATTACTCATTCAGGTGAAGGTAAAACTGCGATGTTTACACCTCACCAAGTTGTAATCAAGGATTTTAAAAATCATCAAAATATCCTTGCTACTGGAACTATTGATGATATTACCAGGTTGTACAAATTTAACAACTTTGGGTCATCACCTTTTTCTTCAGTTTTTGTTGCTCATAGTGATAACTTGAGCAAACTTTGGCATGAGCGATTTGGTCACTTAAATTATCGCTCATTGCAACAACTATGTAAAGACAATATGGTGACTGGTCTTTCGCTGGTATCTTGCAAGGATGGTGTTTGTTCTGGTTGTGTACTCGGAAAACATCATCGGGACAGTTTTGACAAACGTGCCTCTTGGCACGCCTCGGTTCCCTTAGAGCTTGTGCATAGTGACTTGTGTGGCCCTCTTCCATCTGCTTCATTTTCTGGTTTCAAATATTTCTTAACCTTCATTGATGACTACTCCAGACGCACTTGGGTTTACTTCTTAAAACTTAAGAGCGAAGTATTTAACATGTTCTTGGCCTACAAGGCCCTTGTTGAAAAACAATCTGGTCATCAAATTATTAAGTTAAGATCTGACAGTAGAGGAGAATATGTTAACAACAAGTTCACTACTTTTTGCACTGAACAAGGAATCCAACAACAGCACACTGTTCCATATACACCACAACAAAATGGTGTAGCTGAATGGAAGAATCGCACTTTAAAAGAAATGGCTAATTGTATGATCCAATATAAGGGACTAAGTCTTCAATATTGGGTTGAGGCCATAAATTGTGCAAATTACATAGTTAATCGCACACCCACTAAAGTTTTACAGGGTATAACACCAGAAGAAGCATGGAGTAAAATTAAACCAGATGTAAGTCACTTTCGTGTGTTTGGTTGTGAAGCATGGGCTCTTATTTCGGATGAAAAACGGAAAGCATTGCAGCCTAAAAGTGAAAAGTGCATATTTGTTGGATATTCTGAAGATGTAAAAAGTTATAAACTTCTTCAGCCACATTCTCATGATATAATCATTAGAAGAGATGTTAAATTTGATGAAAATCTCTTGGCCTGCGAGCCTAACTTGGCGGGTGTGCCATCTTTGGCCTGCGAGCCTAACTTGGCGGGTGTGCCATCTTTGGCCTGCGAGCCTGATTTGGCGATTGTGCCTTCTTCTTCTTCTTCCAGCTTCCTTGACAGGTTTCCAACTCCAGTTTCTGATGATGACAGGGAGGATGAAAATCCACCTCCGCCTGCTCATGTTCTTCCAATTGCACCAGCACCAATACTTCCTCGATGGGTTCGTTCAACATGTGAAGCAGTTGGTGATCTTGTCGGTGATCCTAGAGATCAATGTCGAACACGTTCTCAGTTTCAGCGAGCCTCTTCTCTTTTGGATCAAGTTTCCGAGAATCATGATGCAGAAAATTTTGCAGAAACTTCAAGAAATCCAGATTGGGATGCAGCTATGGATGAAGAATATCGTTCCTTAATGGCGAACGATACTTGGGCTCTTGTTCCTCTTCCAAAAGGAAGAAAACTTATCAGATGTAAATGGGTCTACAGAACTAAGTATGCATCAGATGGAAGTGTTGAAAGACCTAAGGCAAGGTTAGTTGCCAAAGGTTTTTCCCAAGTTGAAGGGATTGACTACAATGAAACCTTTGCCCTTGTAGCAAAAATGAACTCCATCCGCCTTGTTCTTTCCCTTGCAGCCTTACATAACTTGGAAGTCCATCAAATGGATGTCAAGTCTGCCTTCTTACATGGTGATTTACATGAGGAAATTTACATGGAACAACCTCCTGGATATGTTCAGAATAACTCTAGCCTTGTTTGTCTCCTTAAGAAATCCTTATATGGCCTTAAGCAAGCTCCTAGAGTTTGGTATGCCAAAATGGATAGCTTTCTCCTTGACACTGGTTTTTCTAGATGCCATTCTGACCCCAATGTTTATACCAAGAAAGTAGGAAACCATCTCATCATACTTTTTATTTATGTTGATGATCTGATCCTTACTGGTAGTGACCCTAAACTTATAACCCATGTGAAATCCAGTCTTAAGCAAAATTTTGAAATGTCAGACTTAGGACATTTGCATTATTTTCTTGGTCTCCAAGTCTTGCAAACCAAAGAAGGAATCTTTCTTTCCCAGTCTAAGTATACTTGTGACCTTGTTTGTCGCTTCCACATGGAAGATTGTAAACCAGCCCCTTCTCCCTTCCAGTCTGGAGTCAAACTTCTTGCCACTTGTACTTCCCCTGAAGTAGATGCCACCTTGTATCGTCAGCTTGTTGGTAGTCTTTTATACTTGACTCATTCCCATCTTGACCTTTCCTTTGCCGTTGGTCGTGTTTCCCGTTATATGCAAACTCCTCATGAAAGTCACTGGAAAGAAGCAAAAAGAATACTTCGATATATTCGAGGTGCAATTCAGTTTGGGATTCATTACAGTACAGGGGGGAAACCTTTGTTGGTTGGTTTCACTGATTCAAATTGGGCTGGCGATCCTGATGATCGAAAGTCTACTGCAAGTTATGTTTTCAGTCTGGGATCTGGACCTGTCACTTGGGCTTGTAAGAAACAACAAGCTCTTGCTCTTTCTTCAACAGAAGCAGAATATCTAGCCACAGTTAATGCCAGTCAGGAAGCTTTATGGCTTCGACGGATCTTTTCAGAGTTTGGATTCGAGCAGCAACAGCCTACTCCACTTTGGTGCGACAATCAAAGTGCCATCAAGCTTGCCAAAGATCCAATTCTACATCAGCGCAGCAAACACATTGAGCTACACATGCACTTCATCAGAAATCTTGTTCATGATCGTGTTATTGAAGTTCTCTATTGCCCTACAGATGATCAAGTTGCAGACATCTTCACCAAGTCTCTAACAGAAGCGAAGTTTTCTAAACTTCAGTCTATGTTAGGAGTTCAGGAATGTGTCCTTAAGGGGGGATATGCTCTAATGCCTCCTTCCTTCTCCTAATAGTGTCACTTTTGTAAATCCTTCAATCCTATCCCAAGTTGTTCTTAAGGGGGGATGTTAGGATATTTAGACACTTAAGAGTTAGTTAAGATCAACTTGTGTAATATATCCGTTAGGTAAAAGTGTGTTTCTTTAGTATGCATTAGTATGCATTTGTAAATATTCTAATCCGACGGTCACGATATGTTCTAGACATAGAGTGATCCAACGGTTCAACTTCTCTTAGATCATACCTACCATTGATCCGTGGCTTAACACCCGATTGGTCTATGATCTCTATTTAAAGAGCATAGAGGGTCCTTGGCTAGTTGATCAATTATGAGAAGCTCATATGTAATTTTCTTTCTTTTGCATAATAAATTGCTCCAAGTAGCTATTTGGCCAGGGTCGTGGACTGTTTCCCTCTCGAGGGTTTTAACCATGTGACAAACATCGGTGTGTTGATCTGTGTTCTATTTGTGTGAAGTAGTTGTTCAAGGTGTTCGGTCTTTTGGGAGTACCTTGTGTACCCGAACAGTGAGATTCAAGAGATTTTGGTATTTTTTAGGTTTTGCAATATTATATCAAAGAAAGAAAACAAAACTTTGAACTAACTAAACAATAAAATAGGAAACCTTTTATCTTTTCTACTTTATGAAAGACGAACTTTTCAGAAATAAACTACCTTTTCCTATTCTATTCTAAGCATTTATTCTACAAGTATGCAAAGATGAAAAGGGACAATACAAGCTTTCCGCAAATGGGGGAAGAAGGGTGTGGGAGCCGTAATGCCACTTGCGCTTTATTATCTTTTTTACAATACTTTCCTTTGATACCCTTTTTTGCTTCTTTTCTTATTCTTGGAAGGCTTTTGGAGCAATCTATACAAAGGGGAAAGAAGAAAGGGAGATTCTGAGTCTTTTTAAGCTTGACTCTTCAAATTTTCGCTAGCACTTCCGCTGTAACTGTCACAAAAGTAAAAAATCAGCGATCAAACATTACTAAAAGATGATGGGAAAGACAATGCAAAAATAATTTGTTTTGGAAAAATTTTATACTTTGAAAAATTTTAGAATTTTGCATGCAAAGACAAAATTTTCCCTAGATCTAATGAATTATACTAGATCTAACAAAGCCCTAAAAGATAGATCTGAATATGAGTACTGAAAGCTTGGATCTATTTCTTGAGCAAATGCAAAAAATTAAAGAGAAGGGTAGAGAAGGAAGTTTAAAGATGGAGCTTTGGAGTAAGATCTCCTTGTGTTTTTCTTCTTGGAAAAAGCCCAACTCTGTAGGTCCTAAAAGAAAACAATGTTAGAAGGTTATTATGATGATGGAGATGAAATTGATGCAACTGAGCTCGCACCCTTCTCCAAATGGCAAGATCTGTTAAGACAATCAAACTCGAAACCCAGTGAGATCAAACAAAATAACTAGTATGCTATGTATATTTAAACCAAGATCAATACTTCATATTAATGAATACTTGTACTCATCTAGATTATGATAAACTTTGCATAATAATCCAACTTGACAATTGCAAATGGAAGATCTTATGTTCTAACAATAGACTTCTAAAGCTAGTTATTTGATTCAACACATGAGTAACAAATTGAAAGCAAGGAAAGAAATCACCTCATAAGAGACACATCCACCAATGAAGAAATAATCCCATAGACCTCCAAAGTTGAAAAGCTTTATTCAATAAAATAATGATTACAATTTTGCAGAGTTTCTATGCCCAAAAGTCCATCCCAATAGAGCTAAAGGAGCCTCTATTTATACAATGAGAGAAAACCCAAAACCCTAACACCACACCATGCAAGGAGGGCGCAAACGTAATGATCAAGCCATGTGAGAGAGCCAAACCTAAAATAAACAAGTTAGGAGTGAGGGGAGGCCTCCACCTAGGCAAGGCGTCTGCACTCCAACCCTAACCACTCCAACCACCATCCAAACGTGACCTCCACAAGCAAAAACGTGAGGTTCCAATGCTCCAGTGTGAGGATGAGGAGAGGCACACGTTTTTAGGTTAGGGAGGTAGGCATGAGGCCATAAAGAGGCTTGTGCTAGGTTTGGAGGAGCCAAAACCTAAAAGCAATGGACACATGTTAGTGCTCAACCTCGATCAAATCAACGAGCCAATAAACAAGCTCCAACTCACCCCAGCATGGTCATCACTAAAGGAGGCGAATTGGCCAAGTGGATGCTAACTCAATGCTCACTAAATGCTGACTGAAGCCAAGTTGTGTTAACTCCAATCATCATTAATGCCCGATGCCATGTCATTCTGCATTTCATTTTGTTCAATTCGGATTAATTTGGAGAGATTTGGATTTTCTCCAAAATAATTATTTTTATTATTTAATCAATAATTTCTCCAAAACTGACTTTTTTGAGAAATTATGAGTTATGTGGCTGAATGATGATATGAAACTTGGAGTTAGCAGGCTGGCTGATCATGAATGATTTTTGGCTTAAGGTTAGAGCCTTCAATCATTGCAAATGGACCCCGGATGGTTGACTTATTGCAAATTGAATTTTTCCATTTAAATTATGGAAAAATTTAATTAAAAACTTAGGAAAAATTAAAAATTTGACGCGTCTGGTAAAAAAATTTCGGAATTTTTCCTGAGGGTCCTAGTGACTTAGGACATGACCATAGTCTATTCTAATAATGTCTAGTAGGTTTATACATACTCAGTTGGGCTCTAATAACCTCCCAAGGCCCAGAATTCAAAATCGGGCATTCCAGCTTTGGAGGAAGCGGGAGAAAACCTCCTCAATTATACTAGGCTATAGACAAAGCATAATTGTCAAGGGAAAAAAAACTCCCTGGAATACCTTAGTTGAAATTCTACGTCTTAGGAGACCGAACCACTCAAAACACCCTACCAGCACATTTTATTACAAACCCCGCGGGGCCATGGTCATAATTATTCAAAACAAAAATTGACTAGCCAAAACTGGCTAGGCACAAAGGCGGATCATCTGATACACTGGAAACAAACATTTATCATGTTTGTAAAATGGCGGCTCCTCAGGTAACCCAACTATGGTACAAATAAGTTGGCAACAGACACTATGCAAAATTATATAACTAAATTCAACAACATTGCAAGATATATCAATAATCACAATATGACTATAAGCAAAATAGAGAGTACAAGAATTGAATAAGTGCCAATATGGAGTCACAACACAATGAATGCTATTGAAAACAAGGAAAATATTTTGCTCGTGTACTTGGTCAATTTTAATTATTAGAATGATGAGTAATTAAAGGAAGGGGATTATTGATATACCAAGTGGTACTGGGAATATGTCCAGAATTTGGGAAGAGTGGCTCCGCACGGGAAAATGTGGGCTAGATGGAGTCGTGGGGGGGGTGTTCAACACTACACCACAAGGGTTGTTGAAATATTGTAACTTCGAAGAATATTCTATATGTATTTCTTTGTGGTCCCCGATGGTCCTACTGGGAGAACCACTTGTATTACTTTGTACCCCGATGCTCCTAATCGGAAGAACTAATAAGAGTCATGAGGCAGTCCCCTCTAATTGTAAAGGTGGTTCATTAGCACCCCAGTGTGGTTACTTCAGCCTACATGATTAACTCAAGCCTACATGACAAATGAGTTAACTTAAGTGAACGGATGAATATAAATAGAGATGTAGTGCTCCTCATTTGGAACACACACTCTCACTTGTGTAGCGCATTAATGGAGAAGAGAAGTAGCTGGAGAAGGAGGAGGATCAGGATTTGATCTCCTTGCTGGTTTTATCTTTTATCTTTTTGGGGCATCTATATTGAGGAAGCTTTTGCTGGGTTTTTCCCTTTAGGGTTTTCCCAGGATAAATCTTTGTGTTCCTTTTGTATGGTTGTGCTTGTCTATCTTTCAGTAATCCTGTTTATATGTTTTTGTTATGAAAATGAAATGAAGTATTGATGTCTTAGCTAAGCATATGAAAATTTAACATGGTATCAGAACCACCCTGAAAGAAAACATTGTGCAGCTAAAGAATCTATGGCTTCTTATTTTTTTTTGGTCTCTATCCATGATCGATCAGCAAAAGAAGGCTAGACTGACTCTCCATTGAAGGGCGCATCTTTCTGTCGAAGCCGAATTCGATTCCGAGCATTTTCAGTTTTGGTGCGGAAAATTAGGGCTTTCTACAGAAGAAGAATGTTTGAGTGAGCCTAGCATAAGATTGTTCTCCTCATCAAAATCGAAGTTTAGAGACCTGGATCAAGAAATTTGGTTGGGTGAAACTCTGGGAAAGTCAACCCCTAGTTTGACCCCAATCTGGAAAAACCCTAAATACTAAAACTGCTAAGTTTTGGTACATTCGCTATATCCTGAGATTGGAGAAGGATCAGGAGTTGAAAATTGCAGAGGCCGAAGATAAAATCTTGATTTACACTGTGTCCAAAATGCAGCCTCAGATTCGCTATATTCTGGGAGATATGATCCCTCCAAGTTAGGGTTCCAGCCTCTTCTAGAATTCATCCCTAAACAGGACACCTGGGGAGAATTGCTGTAGCATGGGCTACAGAGGTCCAAATGGAATTCCTGAAGATGTTCCAGAAAGAACACGACCTGTAATTTCTTTGATCCAAATTTCAGAACCTGAAGATGAACCAGTGACACGTGGCATGCCGTACAACTGCACTGTTCTGAACAGTCCTGTAACAGGTCACCTTGGGAAAATGATCATAAATTCAAATTGGTGAAACCAATTCTGATGAAACTTGTGCTGTTGGATCAGGGACATGCGCGGTTACCTCAGTGAGAAATTTCAGACATAGAGGAGCAGTAATTTCGGAGATATCACAAAAACAGTAACAGGCATTTCTGCAGAAGAAATTGGAAAACTAGGGCTTCCTGTTCCGGGAGCTTCCCTCCACTGTTTTCAGAAAATGAGTACATTGGACAGCTGCATTTGAAGAGATCTATATTTCTATCCAATCAGATCTGAAAGATTCCAAGTTTTGAAAATTAGGGTTTCTCTGACAAATCCTAGATCAGCCAGCTCCAGAAGCAGGGCAGACACCTCAAATCGGTAAGATCTAATCTTTTGCTATTTGCATTTGAGGTTCTCATTTCAAAATGATCTATCACATCAGCTTGATGATAAGCTTGGTGAAGTTGAAAACTTCCAAGCATGGAAGTATTTGATCTCTCTGAAGAAAATGAATTGGACACCTACATGAGTAGAGAGGTTCCAGTTCTAGAGGGAGATGAGCCCCAAAGACTTACACAAGAAGAACTTGATCAAGGCCAAGAAGATCATTGTTGATTCAATCACGGATCAACTTATACCACAAGTGTCTTCCCTAAAGACACCGAAGATGTTTGATTCCTTGATCAAGCTATTTGAAGATAAGAACTTAAATTAGAAGATGGCTTTGAGAATACAGTTGAAGAATGTGAAGATCCAGAATGCAGAACAACTTGAAGCAGGGGAAGAAGAAGTATGCAGAAGTGGTGATAGCCACTTTGAATGGCCTCCCAGGATCATGGGATTCATTCATGTGAAGAATGTATGCCAGAAGTAAGTGATTACTTTCAGCTCGACTAATAAGAAGAGAAGAAGAATATGGGAGCAATTCAATTCTTGAAGAACCTCTTATTCATCTTATCATTTGGATAAGAAATGATGATTTCATGAATGAAGAAGATGATAAAGCAGAATGATCAAGATGGAGTCTACCCACGAAACAAATAAAAAATAAGTATTCAATTGCCATTTCATGATATTGTTTTGTTATGCATTTGATTGTATTCAGTTGATGTGTTATGCATGATAGATTTTTTACATTAATACTAATAATATGCATGTGATGGGTAAGTAGCTCATGGCACTATACAACTCTCTAGTGCTACTTATCAAACCTCTTTGCTGACATATTGGATTAGTGCACAATCTCAATGATGTCATGGTAGAGATAGAAGACATCTAGAAAGTTTCTGTGAAATATGGATGAATGTTGTATTGGCTAAATAGTTGCATGATGCATAAGAATTTGTCGTTATGCATATGTTTTATGAAATAGTTTTAACCATGCAACTGGTGCATTTGAATTGTAGGAAAGGTCCTATACAACCTCTTACAAGAAAAGAAGGACAAGACTTGTTCCGAAGAACAAGTGATGACAATTCAATAAACATGAATCTGAAGCTCCCATGGTTAGAGACACCATGACGGAAGAAAGAGCTTCAGAGAGCAGTAGATTCACCTCAAAGGATGAAGACCACCATGGGTATGAGAGATAACTCAAGATGAAGAAAAGAATGCTATAAAAGAAACTATGATCAAAGAATAACAGTTGATCCTGGGGAATGATGTATACGATATGATTTCGAGACATAAAGGGACGTACATAGTATCCTCCATATGGATCTACAAGAACAAGTGTACAAAGAAAGGTTCGTGATTTGCCTTAGAAAGAATAGACTATGACATGACATACTCTATTGACCAGTATATATCAAGCATAGAACCACCTGTACAGAATGAAGAAGGAAGATAATACTCCACTTCAGGGGGAGTGACTACAGAAGATATCTAAGTTCGACACAGTACGACATGATGGACAGCTTCTTGATGGATCGAGACTTTACCAAGAGTAAAGTGGGTTCCAACCTTCAAAGTTGAATGCAGAAGACTAGGATATGTTGATGATCTGACAAGACGAACTCATGGAAGATGTTATGATGAAAGAATACTAGAATGATGTATGGGATATAGTTCCCAAACCAGAAGGAAAGAGTATTGTATCCTCCAAATATACAAAATAGAGCATGCAGCTGACGGAAGTAGCGAGAAGTATAAAGAAATATTTGTGGCCAGAGGTTTCTTTCAGAAAAAAAGGGAATTAATTCTGAAGAGACACTTACTCCAGGAAGTAAGGTACACTTCCTTCAGAACTATCATGGTAGTTTCTTCCATGGTGAAGTAAAGACAAGCCTTCCTTAATGGTATGATTGAGAAAGAGTTTTACATCGAATAGTCATGAGGATTTGAAGTTGAAGCCAGATGGAATCACGTATGCAAGTTGAAAAAGGCCCTCTATGGCCTAAAGCAAGCTCCCAGAGCTTGGTATGGAAGAATAGATAGTTTCTTGTCGAGCATGGGATTTACTAAGAATAAAGCTGATCCTAACCTTTATCTCAAGGTTGTAGAAGATGAACTTGTCATCCTGTTATTATATGTGGATGACTTATCCTTGACAGGAAATGAGAAACAGATCATGGAAAGCAAGAAGAAACTAGCAGAAAAATTTGAGATGAAAGACCTTGGGTTAATGTATTATTTCCTAGGTCTGGAAGTATGGCAAACATTAGAGAAATTTTGGGGTTTAAAATGGGTCTCATAAGGAAAATAATAAAATAATAGTTAAAATAATAAAATAATATTGATTAATTTTGGAGGAAGAAAGAAAAAAACTACTTTTTGTGTTCGTATTTTTGACATATCTCCCTGTGTTTTTACTCAAATTTCGATCGGGAGAGCTCGTTGGATGCGGAATCAAAATTCCGCATCCAACGAGTACCCACACTGCATACTTTTGACGGACACCACTACCCCAAAAACAAGAAGTACCTGAAAAAACGTGATGAAGATGTTTTTACTCAAATTTTGATCGGGAGAGCTCGTTGGATGTGGAATTTGATTCCGCATCCAACGAGTACCCACACTGCATACTTTTGATGGACACCGCTACCCCAAAAACAAGAAATACCTGAAAAAACATGATGATGACCCAAAAACAAGAAATACCTGAAAAAACGTGATGATGATGTCATCATCACGTTTTTTCAGGTATTTCTTGTTTTTGGGGTAGCGGTGTCCGTCAAAAGTATGCAGTGTGGGGATGCGGAATCAAATTCCGCATCGAACGAGCTCTCCCGATCGAAATTTGAGTAAAAACACAATGAGATATGTCGAAAATACGAACAAAAAAAGTAGTTTTTTTTAAT
>LPNX011110925.1:576016-596834 GCA_001517045.1 Pseudotsuga menziesii
TTTGAATCATCCTTATACTCAGATACTTTAGGTTGATCTTGTTAGCGAAGGAACAAGTCAACTGGGTAAACAATTGTCTTACCTTGAGAAAGAGCTTAAGAGGTTTAAAGAAAAAGCATACTAACTCAGACTTCTTAGTCAACAAGTACAGTCACACCTAGTACAGTCATGCTGACAAAGGATACAAAGTCATGTTGAGTAAGGATGCAGTCACAATGAGCAGGGACAGTCGTATTTTTACATAGTCATGCTTGTAGAAGGCACATGGTCATGCTAGGAAACCCACAATACACACTTGAAAAACAGACTCATGGTCATGCTGGGGAAAATCCATAATCCGCATAAAGAGAAACTCACAATCACATTACCCAGGCTTTAGTAGCACAACAACGGAGAGCCACAGTCATGCCCAGTACAATCACCCTAGCAGAGAAGCAATAGTCATGCTAGTAGAGAAATCCACAGTCAAGCTCAGCAAAGAAGAGGCACATGATCGCGCTGGCCGAGGAGAACCACGATAACGCTGTAAGTGACACACAGTCATACAGTCATGCATCAAGTGACACATAATCACATAGCGAGTGACACACAGTCACACAATCATGCATCAAGTGACACATAGTCACATAGTGAGTGATACACAGTCACACCATCATGCATCAAGTGACACATGGTCACACAGTACAATGTCATGTGAAGCAGTAGAGAAAATTGTAGTCATGCAGAGGGAGACATAGGTCATGTTGGTGGACTTAGTCACGCGGATAGCAGTTACGTTGGGAACATACAGAGAGAAATCACATGAATGTGAAGGGAGAAGGAAGGTATGACCACACTAGGGTAGAAACCATCATCACATAGGAGAGTTGTTATCACGAATCTTGTATATGCCCCGTGAGGTGATCCTATTCAGGACGACAGAGGAAAGGCATCTAAAGTCATGACCTACGTATCCAGAACTTCCAAAAGAACTCAGATGTCACACCTGTCAAGGATATCGGCACTTTGGACCCAGTGAAAGACTAAGCCCAGGGGGCTTCCCTAAGACCAAGAAACCCTAAAATTAAGGATATTGAACAGATTGGTGAGGGAAACTTGGTTGAATCTCTTGTTTAGATGATTAATTAGAGTTTGAAATGAAAACCGAGAGATTCGGAGCATCCAGGTGAAAAGCCCTAAATCTGCCCTAGGGTTTACACAGAAAAATTGGGATCTAGGGCAAATAGGTGAAATTAATTGAAACTGGACACTCAAATTGGTTGTTGGGTGCAAGATTAGGTGATTGGAGAAGAAACCAATATTACCCATTTTACGGTTTGTGAAAAAGGCCACTTTCCCCAAGGGGGGCGTTTTTTCCTAGTAACTAGCCAGTGCTTTGAATGGGTAAATGGAGTCCGATTAAGCCGAAAATTTAAATCTAGGGGTTTTACGTTAAATCAAAAGTGGGTTTTTAATTTCATAACTCGCTGCAAGCTAGAATTCATAGATCTACAAAATGAGGGTTTTAACTTTTATAGAATGATGAGCAATGCATGTACAGAAAATAAAAGAAGAGAAACTCACTTGGGAGACGTTCCTGGAATCTGTAGATGAATTGAGAAATGATGAGGAATGTCGATCTCCTGTCAAAATAAACCTTCCCAGTCTAGATCTTGGTGTTGCTATGTCTCAAACAGTCACCCCTGCGCCCCCCTTCAACCTGTCAGATCAAAGAAACATCAACCGATCAGACAAACGAATGAGATCTGCAAAATACGGAAAGGAAAAGGGAACAAAAAGTCATAAAGACAAAATTACTCCCCGAACCAAACACCCCGGAGCTGAGTCGAAGGTGAGTTGCCCCACAAAATTGCCCTCTCTCTCCTAGCACACCTCCTTCTCCTGCAAATAAAATGGGTAAAGGAAAAATGCAAGATCTATCCCGGATGAAGCTCAGTATGGAAGAAAAGAAATGCCAATCATCAAATCAGAACATCCACAAGATACACAGATCAATAATCCCAAGCAAAAGATCTATTTATTGATATTCCGATGTGAAAGCTCATGAATTACAATGGGGGGGTCACCTCTCTTAAATAGTTTGAGAGAGACATAAACCCTAACTCACTTTATCATCCAACGGTTGATATTAAAAGATCATCAACGATGGAGATCAACAATACATAACTTATCACATGGATCAAGTGACTGAGTCAACCAAAGGGGGTGCACTTTGCTCAAGGATGCCTATCCTAAGTCAAACTCAAATTATAACATAAAGTGTGATACATCAATACACTGAGGGGGGTCACTTAGGGGCTTAATTCACCCTAGGCCCCTTTACAGCTTCAAATCATAAGATATAATCATGAAATACATCAATATCCAATTAGAGGGGGCGCCCCTTTAGGGGTTTTTCCTCATTGGCTGAGCCATAACTAAATAATCTGGACATCTACTGACTGAAAGCTGCTAAAGGACTATCTGAGATGCTGATGAACATCATCTGTCAAAGTTCCAAACCATTTCCTTGATCCAGGAGGCCAAATCAATTTTTTTAGTGAATTTCTAGTTCATTTTTCGCTGGTACAATCCCTGGAAACTGATAAATCCATCATAACTCACTCCAGGATGAAAACTGGGGCAAACTGACTGCTCTGGATGACCTGGAGGCATAGTAGAATGGTATAAGTGACTACTCATATCCCCTAGAACATTGCTCTGCTCTAGGAGAACCAAACATACTGCCATCTGGAATAAAAATAGGTCATTTGGCCAATAATTAAGTGATAATAATCACTTCTCTGGAGAACCGGGGCCAAACGCTCAAAATTGAAACGACAGTATTGGTGCTGGGCATGTTTCGAACAAATCTAAACCATGTTGTATTTTTGAGTCATTGCCTTAGAAAACGTGATTGACTCGGTCTAGTGGTTTGACCAGGTCAAAGTACCCAAAATCAAGGTAAGATACTGTACCGGTATGATCCTGCAACATTCCTAGGTAAGCCAGGCTCCAATGGTGTATATCAGAACCCAACTTAAGTCAGTTATTCATAATCATAGTGACCAAACATAATAATAATAATAAAATATACCTTTGCTTCTGAAAGATCTTAGATTCTTCTAGAAATCTGCTTGCTCATGCCATACTTACAAAGTGTAATCAATGTGCTATAGATGGGTGATGATGGAAGAACTAGGCTAAAGCAAAGGGGAATGACTTTGACTGACTTTGACTCAGTGATCTATCCGACTGATAACTAATAAACTCTACCAAGGTGACACATGTATGACATATAGCAATAGGGGATGGAGGTTTCTCACAGATGGGTGAAGTACTTGGGTATGTTTCCCTCAGACTCTAGCAAGTTTTCCTTTGCAACTATATTGCAAATATAGGTCAACTTTCAAAGGCAGGTGCCTTTGAAGCCTTCTGGGTTCTAGTACTAACAAAGACCCAGTCTTTCCTGACTAGTCTCACCCTGTGGCCCTATGGGGACCATTGGGCCGAACACTATACAAGGAGTGAGTGCTCATCCTTTGACCATTAACCTTTCAATGACTTTTACAATTTCATAAGATAGTAGCCAGCCTACAAAAGCAGGTGCCCTGGAAAGTCTTCTAGGCTCTAGTAAATGACTAAGGCTACCCACTGCCCGTGAGCAGTCCATAGCCCCGACGGGTTCGCCTCTCCCTGATGCCCCTATAGAGGGAAAACTGAGCCTTACATTATACAAGGAATGGGTGCTCGATCTCTTGGCCACTGACTACCTTTTTCAACATTTTATACTTTTGCATCCTTTAGGTATAACTTTTATGCATTCTGATGCTTTACTGTTTAGCAACACCGTTATGGTGGAACACTTGTTTTGAGGACTTAAGGATGACAACCCTATGCACCTAGCCACACTGGCCAAGACACATACTTCATAGCCCGAGACACATAACAACATGGAGTTTGTCACACCATGGTCAGAATGGGGAAGGGGTCTTCAATCTCACCGGTCTCTATCAGTCATAGTCATGGGTTAGAAATAAAAGTGGATGAACTGGATGGACAAACAGAAATGTAATGGGACCAACCTAGCGCTAAGGGTTACACTTTGTTTGAGCATGGCATGGGAAACAGTCTTCACATTGGATTCCTTGATCAATCATAACACAGGTCAGAACAATAAAGAATATATAGCACTGGTCACCATGATCATCTTAACATGACAAGTACAATATTTGAGATACATCACATAGCAACAACTAAACCAAGGAAATATACTTGATCCCACCATGTATACCTGTCTCCAATTGATAAGCCCCTGGCTGTGTGTACCAACTCTTGATCGGCTACGTTGTTGAAATGAACTAGATCATCACCAAAATCGTCTCAATGGACTCCTGAGTCTCAATCCTGGCAAGGAAAACATAAAGACAAGGCTCTGAAGTGGAATGAAGTTGTAGAGATCCATGTTGGTACCCCATGTAAAAGTAGCCCGAAATACAAAAATATATATGTGATAACAAGAGCCACGTTGCAAGTGGTCACAAGTCACGCTAAAAAAAACCACAATCCACACTCAAGAAAAGCTTGTGGTCACGTGGAGCAGTGACAACCACGACCAGAGCCACAGTCACGTAGAGCAAGCCACGAAGCAGAGCTAGAAGCCATGGGTAGAGAGTGAGTCATGCTGGGTGGAGGGTTCTCGTGGAGCAACAGAGAAGTCATGAGGTGCAACAGAAAAATAGTCACGGAGGACATACAAAGAGCTCAGTCATACTAACAGAAGAGAAGCCCTGTCACGCTCCACGATCCCGTTGCTAAAAAAGGCACACAACCACGTGGATGGGAGAAGGGATCAGTCACACGAAGGAATCACGCTGAGTGATCCATGGTCATGCCAGGAGAAGCAGAGAAGCAACGCGTGAAGCAGTCGCGAAGAAGCAGAGGTAGAGAACCCGGTCATAAAGAACCAGCAAGAGAGGTCATGAGAAAGCATTCAACCACAGGTAAGAGCCCGATAATTCTTCTTGGATTATCGTATGAAGGTTAACCTGTCTTTTATAAGGTTAGGAGTGATATAATCAAACAATTAGGTTGACTTAGGAAAAGGTAAAGTGGTCCAAAGATAAAATAAAACAATAAAAGGTTCAAATGTCTTACAATAAAACCATAAGGTAAATAAATTGTCGAAAGGTCTTTATTAATAAAACCATAAAGTAAACATTTAATGATTTTATAATAAAGTTATAAAGTAAATGGTCCAACCAAAAGATAAACTAAACTTAGGTTAATGTACCAAAAACCCATAAGGTAAGAGCCATCATAACAAAGGTACACACACAATAAGAGTGCTAGGACCAAGTAAGATAAAGGACCATGAGTCAACCAAAGAGGTCACAATAAAACAACCCACAACCCCACAAGATCAAGGTGAACCATAAGGGTGGACACACATTTACCTATAGGACCAACAAGACCAAGGGCTTTAATCTTCTCTCTCTCTCTCAAGGCACATTGTTTCATATATTTTGTCATCACTGTATAAGGGTAAGATCCAAACCGAATGGTACGATCCTTTGTTCCTCAATACTGCTCCTAAGGGTTAGGTGCTAGGGACATCATCAAGGGGTGGTCAGTCCCTTGAAAAACAACCCACCAATAACCGATTAGGAGAGAGGACATCATCTTGGTCAACTTGACCAAGATTCACTTGGTTAACTGACCGGGGGTGCTCTTGCAGGAACTGCTTGGTCCTAGACCAAGAATCTGTTTGGTCCCAGACTAGGAAGTCTCTGTCTCATCCTGCAGAATCTGCTTGGATCTCGTGTCTAAGAAACTCTCTGGTCCCAGACCAGAATACCCTAGAGACAAATATGGGCCCTAACCATATGTTAGGGACTTTGCCATGGCATCAACTTGCTTAGTCCCAGACCAAGAACCCCAAGAGACTGTTGGGGGCCCTAGGGTACCTTTTAGGGTCTTACTCTGCCCTAGTTAACTGACTAGGGTGCCATTCTCCCTCAGAATGGGTCTCGGAGCTGCAAACATCTTGGTAACTGACCAAGTGCCTCCATTCTTAAAGAATGGCTCTCAGCCCCAAGCTGAATTTCAGTTCCAGACTAAATTAAGTTGATTAACTCTTGGTAACTGACCAGGTGCCTCCATTCTCTCATAGAATGGTTCTCGATGCTGCTCTGAAATTAACATTCTTTTCATCCCATGGAATAACCCCACATAATTTCTTTCTCACACGGGTATATGAACTTATGTAAGTTATTCTACAATGGGGGCAAGTAAATTTTGGGGTTCCACCCCCTCTCCGTCCTACAAGCTTTGTGACATATTTGATATTTCCACAAGGGTGTTTGGTTCTCTTTGGTTTTCTTTCCATCACCACCATCACTATCATTTTCCTCCTTGTCCTGTTCCTCTCCCTCCTCTCCATGATATGTGCCACTACCCACTTCTTCATCCTCTTCATCATTTCTCCTCTGGTTTCCACTCAACACCATCATAATAAACAATGGAACCAAAAGGACAAACCACATTGGCATACCCATCATGCTTGTAAAGATTCAAAGAATAACCCGTTGCCTACAATGGAATGAGGGAGAAGGAATGGGAAAGAGTAGGTAAAAAAAGCCTACAAGCATTCAATCCATAAACAAATACAAGTTTATATGGAAAATAAAATAATGAGTTTAGAGTCTACCTCTTTGGCTCTCCAATGGTGGTTGAACCCTATGGCAACTTTCAATCTCCCCTCCAAGCTCTCACAAATGGAACCCGTCAATCTCCTCTCCAAGCTCCTCGCCAAATCTCCAAATGCACTCCAAGCTCCACAAGCTCTTTCAAAGATGAATAAAATGGAAACATTGAAGACAAATGAAGTGGGGAGTGCTTTATAGCCCAAACAAACTCCCCCCCCAAAAGAGAAATCCGGCCTCCCCTCTTCAATTCGTGGGTTATCCTGGCAGCGACCTCAAGAGCGAAGTGATCGTTCACAGGAGCGATGTGAAAGCGTTTTTTAAAGCGTCCGGGAGCGCTCAAGGAGCAATCGCTCCCTCATTGCTCCCGCGTCCGGGAGTGCTCAAGGAGCGATCGCTCCCTCATTGCTCCCGGATAGAGGCAAGGAGCCTGTTATTAACCCACAGGAGCGTGCTTTGGATAATCGATCCTAGGCCAGAGAGAAATGGGAGCATGAATTTAGGACGCTTCAGCATTGAACTGCTCCGAAGTGAGCTTCGGGAGTGGGGGTAAGAGGGGGGGAGAGAGCACTCCCCCACAACATAGATTAAGACGTTGCAAATCTACAATAAAATATAAACATGTTTTGCATTCCCACACGAGATCTTTGTCACTCCCTAGGTACATTCATAAAATTCTAAAGGAATTTCTTACATGTCAAGGAAATCTCTTGATTGTTGAAAATTTGAAATTATGCATTGATCATCTCGATTTTAAGTGCATTTCCCCTCTTTTTGTGCCATGGTATGGACATCTTTATATTGTGAAGTGTTGTGGATATGCTTGAAAGTCCTATGTATGGCACTCATGCACATGAATCATTTAAATTTTATTGATCTTATGTTGGCGAGAGTTGGGGCTCAAATGTATACCCTGCACTTGGTAAGTGCTTATGTTTTATGGCCTAGGATTCTGCATTGGGATCATGTCCCCAAACTTGAGAACTTACTAGTCTCGATGACCTGGAAAATTCTCTAGATTGCTTTCATGCTTTTTTTAATGCTTGTGAATGCATCTCTGCTTTCATACTATGACTGCTAAAATCCCATTAGCTACACCGTTGCATGCCTTGAGAGAAGACAAGTGCTACAATACTAGCCAATTCTTGAATGGAAAAAGCTCGCCCTTTCCTTAGAAAATGCATAAGTAATCTAATGGGTTTTGTTTTTCACTCTCTCTCTCTTGACAGTGAATGCGAGTTTTTTACAGAGTGTGATTTGGAGCATGCGTTAGGTCACTGACACCATGATATGAAGTTCTTACATGTGGTTAATGTGGAACTCCCAATTCATGTTGAGAATGTGGGTGCCTAATGAACATGTAGTTACATTTCAGCCTCGAGCCTTGCCAACTCAAACTAGAAAAGCTAGCGTTGGCTCAATATTGAACTATTGACTAATATAAAAGCAATATTTAAATGGCCGTACATTAATGCTAATACATAAAGTGCCTGCAAGATCTAGCATGCATTTCATTGAAAATGCATTTATTTGGGGTTCCAACCTCAAGCACCCATGTATCTTGTAGTACAAAGCCCCGTATTAACTCAGCGCCCAGAATACCAACTCTTGACATACACACTCATATATTTATATATATCGCAAGTAATGTGAATTTCCAATTACTACGGCCTGAGTTGAATGGGTTGTTGTTTATTACTTCATAGAACTTCTCTTGCAAACAATTACATCCTCATTACTTTGTTTTTAATTGAGAGACGAATTGGAGAAAAGCAAATGTGTTAAAGAAAATGCTCCAATAAGATTGCTGGTAATTAATTGAATGAAAAATCTTAGCCTTCCATGGTATTTTTATAGGAGATCAAAATGAATTCAATGCTGCTGGTGTATTGTTTGCCTCTGAGGAGATAACCAAGGACTGGCACAATGTTTTCCTTTAAGACAGAATGAAGATGAAAAAAAGCATTGCTAATCGGAGTTTATTCAAAACATTTTTGGCATCTAAGCATGACAACAGAGTACATCATTCATTTTGTTTGGGCACATTCAAATAAAAGAGTGCTAATCCGCTGGAGCATATGTTTGTATGGGCTGAGAAGAATGTTAACCTCTGTTTATTCTCTGGGCAGATTTCTAATTGGTGAATCACCTGAAGGTACATTGGATGTGCATGAATGATGTGCAGATTTATTTAATGCTGGGTTCAATATTGCAAACACAGAGTTTTGTTATTCGATTGGCATATTGCACAGCAAAGTACTATTTTATTTTGGCGTTGACAGAGAAGAGAGTGGGTATTTTTTCGAATTGCTTGAACATGCTCCTTGTGAGCTGCTGTCCATATGTCATAATTGTGAATGGGAAGATGTATGACTGCACCCATTAGATATACAAATATAGAATGTTCTATAGCTGAGTAGGCACATCGGAAGAGCATAGTTTCACTTCAATTGGCAATTTGAATTGGATTTTATATATCACTGACTCTTGCATTGGATGTGTTACAAGACACAATAAAGTCAGCTTGGTAACAAATTTGGTGTGGCTATGTTAAACAGAGGCCCGTCTATTTAAATAGCATTGCAAGCAAGCAGCCAAGCAGTGTACCAAATCTGAAACAGAGCCATCTTCTTGTGTCTGCTGATGGTTAGCTGCTGAGAAGCTTTGCAATTAGAATTGCACAGAGAACAGAGAATATTATTTTGCTTCCATAGAAGATCCATGTTAGTGAAATGAGTGGGCCACAAGTCTCTCATTTATGGATCAAAGGCATAGTCATCTCTGGATGTAAGTGGATATGGTTGCATGCAAGGCATACTTAACTACAACTGAATAGATAAGGCTGAGTTATAAATAAACTGCATGTATCCACCTCCATTGGTGCACCCTCATTGTGAATCAAAGTTAATTTACTTGCCATAAATAATCTCAACTTAAACTACTTGCATGGATAAGACTAAATATTTTCAAAGATATCTTGGGTGAGAGATATCATGAAATTTATTAATTATTTCTGTTTTATCCGCACCAAGACACATCTCAATATCCTCACGCTGACAAGTATAATTACGGAAATGATATTTTCCACACACTTTGACACATGGCACCATCTCTTTGACTAATCATCACCCTGTAAATGCCACATCACTGCCTAAAAGTAGGCATGTTAAGAATAGCAGTGACCTCTCCTAAAAAATAGGAACCTCAAAATGCCAATTTGAGCCTCCAAAAAAATAGGAACCTTGGAATGCCAAAATAACAGCTATGGCAGTGCTCACTGTAAATAGCATTTCTACAAATGTACACTGCTAAAAATACCACCCCCATGCATGTAGAAAAAAATAGGCTCATTTAACTTGTGTGTCTCGACTCTCTAATGAACAAGAATATGACCCAGCTAAAGGATGACTCGATTCTGCTAGTTACTTTATGCAGTGGTTAGGTTATGGACTGTAAGTGCTAGTCTGTATTTTTCATTTATTTATAGAAAAAAAGCCTTTAACAACTGACCCTAGGCAGTGATATCTACTTTGAGTTTCTAATGAAAATGTTATATTGTTGAAGTTAATAGGTATTTGTGCTCTGACCTTTTTTTTAATTCTTATTTTGCAGGGAAAAGTCCCGATAATCTCTGAAAATGCCCTGCATCAGCTGCATATATTCATCTTTGTATTGGCGGTTTTTCAAGTTTTGTACAGTATTCTAACCATGGGACTAGGAAGAGCTAAAGTAGGATAAACTGCTCCCTTCATTAGCAACTGAAATATGGGAACCAGATACATTGATAGAAGTTGTCTTTGATTATATGACAACAAACGTTTTTAGAAGAGTTGCTTGGACTATATGAAAACAACGTTGAGGTGTATGCCTATTTGAATAATTCATTCATTGGAAACTTTAATTATTTTATATCCCCAGATGCACAGCTGGAAAGCATGGGAGCGAGAGGTTGAAACTTTGGATTACCAACTTTCCAATGGTAAGTAGCTTTACTATTTTTGCCTCTTTGTAAGGGTTGGACTTATACATATTTTGACAGTGCAAGTTGTGAAGTTCTCAAAAATTCAAAAGATTAGAGGAAAGGCATCTCTGATCAATAGTGTGTAGAGTTATAGTTTTTGCAGTCATAAAGACGTCTTCCTATATCTTTATTTTGGCAGATCCTTTAAGATTCAGGTTTACACATGAAACTTCTTTTGTGAGGCGCCACCTGCATTTTTGGAATAGAATACCAATCTTCATCTGGATCGTAAGTAATTCTTTCATATTGGGAGGTTGTAGGCTCTAGAGATAAATTATTTAATGTTAACGAAAAAGAAGGGCCTCAGGATATCCATCTGATGCTTTGCTGGATAATGAGAGTCCTCGTTTCTCTGTTATTTCTGTGAAAGCACTGGCAGCAGGGTTTAATGGTGATTTTCTTTAGCAGGAATCCTTTTTCCGACAGCTATTATGTTCAGTGACTAAAATTGATTATATCACATTGCGCCATGGCTTCATCTCTGTAATTCTCACAGCCCAGATCACTGACTATTTTACTTAATATGGAGAGCAGGGCTACGATTTAGTACTCACTCCTTTTATGCATTGCAGGCCCACTTAGCTCCAGGCAGAAAATTTAATTTTCATAAATATATTGAGAGATCACTGGAGGATGACTTCAAGAAAGTTGTTGGGATCAGGTTGGTAAAACTTGCTCTACATGAAAACTATTTTTTTATCACTTTCATTGATTATTTATAAAGGGCCATATTATCTAACCCTTTAGCTCGCTTCAATATGCACATACAAATATTTTGTGAAGTATGGAAAAATCATTTTGATATTTAGAAAAGTGCTCCATCCCCACATATGGCCTTAGAGATCTCCTTTAGACCTTGTCAAGTTCCTCTAAAAATATTTGAACTTGGAAGCATATGGAATATGTCGGACTTGAAATGTTTGCATGGGGTTTCTTCCATGTTCCTTTCAATTTTAACATCATATTGCTATAATGTTTCTGATGGTTATCACAATTCTGCCATATTACGGATAGATATCTGAGACATATCTTCTAGCTAGTCATAGCGTCTCTGGTAGACTCTAACCATGTGGCCACCACCCAAACTCTTGCCATGTGAATATGGGCTTGTTAACATGTTATAGAAAGAAAAGAAGAAGATTATATTTGTTGCCGCCTTACACACACCTAGGGGGGAACGGAACAGAAATCTTCAAGCTGCTTGGTGTGTCCTTGGAGACAAGTCTCGAGTCAGGTACTGTCACCTGCTCCTGACTTCTCCGTTTAGGCCACTCCTAACGGAACCAATGGGGGTAGTCCTTACGAAAGAGTTTCTAAGGCTCTTGAAGTTTATTAGTTATTAGTTATATTATTTCAATCTTTGTAGTACTTGATGCCATTTTATGCTGTTGAGTTATATTATTTCAATCAAGTACTCTTGCCATGTGAATATGGGCTAGTTAACACGTTATAGAAAGAAAAGAAGAAGATTATATTTGTTGCCGCCTTACACACACCTAGGGGGGAACGGAACATAAATCTTCAAGCTGCTTGGTGTGTCCTTGGAGGCAAGTCTCGAGTCAGGTACTGTCACCTGCTCCTGACTCCTCCGTTTAGGCCACTCCTAACGGAGCCAATGGGGGTAGTCCCTACGAAAGAGTTTCTAAGGCTCTTGAAGTTTATTAGTTATTAGTTATATTATTTCAATCTTTGTAGTACTTGATGCCATTTTATGCTGTTGAGTTATATTATTTCAATCAAGTACTGCAAAGATTGAAATAATATAACTCAAGAGCATAAAATGGCATTCACAATAGATTTGAATGAAGCAAAATAAAATATTGATGCAATATAAACCAGTGCTAAAATGGAGTCAAAGTAAAATAACTGCTGCTGAGAATGAGAAATGTTTTGCAGTGTACTTGGTCAGTTTTAATCTCATTCAAAGATTAGTGAGTTAAAGAAAAAAGGGGATTCCCGATATACCATGAGGTACTGGGAATATATCCGGATT
This sequence comes from Pseudotsuga menziesii, assembly GCA_001517045.1. Lineage (NCBI taxonomy): Eukaryota > Viridiplantae > Streptophyta > Pinopsida > Pinales > Pinaceae > Pseudotsuga > Pseudotsuga menziesii. The sequence continues at coordinate 588,714 of LPNX011110925.1, forward strand.
CTGAGAAGAGTGGCTCCACACGGGAAAATGTGGGCTAGATGGAGTTGTGGGGGGATGTTCAACACTACACCAACTGGGTTGAAGCCTAACGGGACCCCACGGTCGCTTTCTAGTTGTTCCCGCTTTCCCTGAAGAATTTTTCCACTACTTCTTAGGCTCATTACGCCGGATTTCTGTAATGTTTGAGGGTTGTAAATTTTATTAATGTGAATTGATTAATTAGATGTGAGGGATTAATAAATGCACAATACAGCTTTTGATATCCCCAAGTATCAGACTAAGCCACGAGGGGTAGAGCAAACACGGTAGAGGCAAAATGTTTGTTCCAATTTAGTGAGTAACGAATAACAAATGTACTAATCTATACAACCCGTTAAGGACGGATTGTGTGCTTGTGATTTATTCTAAGCAATACGTCGATTTTGCATATAAGGAAACTACAGTTAGGGATCTCTTTCAGGACAAAGCCTTACTCGGGAGGTAAAGACCTGGTTAGATCTACAAAGAAAGCAAGCACATAAATATTGGAAAATAGATCTAACTAGATGCAAAACATTGAACTAATCTAGAACTTAAAAGAAAGCGATAAATAAAAAATCAATCATACTGAGCGATACAGGCTTCCCCCAAATGGGGGAAGGGGGTTGTGGAAGCCGTAATCCCACTTGCTTTTTATTAACTTTATTACAATATGATTTTTTATGAATGGGATTCCCTTTTGATCTTGGAAAGTGGTAAAAAAGGCTTACAAATATTTCCAGAGAAGGGAATGAAGAAGGGGGAATTAGAGGTGATTTGAGGAGCCTGAAACGTCAAAATTTCGCCAGCATTTCCGCTTAACCTATCACGAAAAGGAAAAAATCAGCAAGCTATGTATTTGTAAATTAGTGGGTTAGTCAATAAAATACAATCTATTACTTGCCGAAAGATAGAAAGATTTTATTACTTTGAGTACTAGGAAAGAGAAACTAGATCTAAGCTTCTGATTATGAAACAAAGCACTTCTTAGATCTAATCAAAGAAGTAAATAAAATGATGAACTTTAGCATACGATTTACTTGTTAAATGAAAGTAACCGAAAATAAAAAGATTTGTAGTTTTGAAGAAGGAAAGAGAAGGAACTCAAGCCTAAGCTTGAACAAGATCGAGGAGGAGGATGCCTGAAAAACAAGAAACGTTAGATCCAAAATATGTGGTGAAGAAGACAAGATGCAGCCGAGCTCCAATCTTCCTCCACACTTGGTGAAATGCACAGCTAAAGAACCCTTCAAACAAATGATTAGATCTAGTATCGTAGATTAAATAAAATCAAAAGTGCATGCGTATAACCAACTACAACATGCAACTCTTAGATCTTAGATAACTACTCATAAATAAACAAATTGAACCTTCAAATGTCTATTCTATGGATTAGCATATAATCTTCTTAGCTAGATAATCGATACTTGCATAAAAGGAAAAAGAGCGAAGCAGATATCACCTCAGCTATTTAATCAAACATTCACAACAATGAGAGTTCTTGCACCATCAGTGTGACCTCCAAAGTCTAAACTTTATTCATAAAGAGATAAGCAATTACAAGTTACATGAGTAGAGGTTCCTTTCGTTCAGAATGAAGAAGAAGGCCTCGCTTAAATAAAAACTACAAACCCCTGGGGGATGCTACCTACACTGGCGGAAGGAGTCCAGTTACATGAGTTAAAGTGTAGTTCAAAAATGTGATTGATTTGGTTTCCAATGGGAGAGCGCTATTACCAACTATTTTGTACAATAGTTGAACTTCCTATTGAGCCGCCAGTTATTGAAGATGATGCATGTTCGTTTCCAGAGTTCGGAGGTTCAGTGTGTTCCAGAGTTGTTACCAACTTATTTGTACCATAGTTGGATTAGCTGAGGAGCCGCCATTTGACAAACATGATGAATGCTTGTGTTCCAGTGTATCAGATGATCCGCCATTTGTGCCTAGCCAGTTCTGGCTAGTCATTTTTTGTTTTAAGTAATTATGACCATGGCCCCACGGGGTTTGTAATAAAATGTGCTAGTAGGGTTTTTGAGTGGTTTGGTCTCCTAAGACGTAGAATTTCAACTAAGGTATTCCAGGGAGTTTTTGCCCTTGTCAATTATGCTTTACCTATAGCCGAGTATAATCGACGAGGTTTTCTCTCGCTTCCTCCAAAGCTGGAATGCCCAATTTTGAATTATGGGCCTTGGGGGGTTATTAGAGCCCAACTGAGTATGTATAAACCTACCAGACATTATTGGAATAGACTATGGTCATGTCCTAAGTCACTAGGACCCTCGGAAAAACTTTCGAAAAATTTTTACCGAACGCGTTGGATATGGGTTTTTAATTTTTTAATTTTTTAAAGTTTTTAATTAAATTTTTCCATAGTTTAAATGGAAAAATTTAAGTTTGTAATATGTCAGTCATCCAGGGTCTGAATTCAGTGATTGAAGGCTCTAACCTTAAGCCAAAAAGCATTCATGATCAACTAGCCAGCTATCCCTAAGTTTCAAATGTTCATTCAGCCTCATAATTAATAATTTCTCAAAAAAGTCATTCACGAAGAAATTATTAATTAAAATATTAAAAATGAATATTTTGGAGATAATAAAAAAATCTCCAAAATAAACCAAATTGAATAAAATAAAAGGCTAAATGACATGGCAATGGGCATTTATGATGATTCAACTCGACACAGAGTCTCTTCAATCAGCAATCGGAGAGCGTTAAAGTCACCTTCAGTTAGCAAAATCGTCCTCTTCAGCTAGCTCACGAGTTGGGTGATGTGGAGAGCTATGATTCGTTTGGTGATTGGATCGAGGCAGGGAATTGAATGCACTCCATATTTTTTGCAAACCCTAAGGGTTTGGCACCAATCAACACCAACCTACACCTACTACAAGCCTTCACACTTCCTTCACAAGCTCACACCCTCTCTCTCCTTAGGCTTGCGCTACCACACGTGTGGGCCTTTCATTTGATGGAGATGGCGTTTTAGGGTTGGGAGTGGGGATGCCTTGCCTAGGTGGAGGCCACTCCTCACTCACACCAACTTTTGAGTTAGGTTTGGCTCTCAATTATGTGCCGAGTTTGCTTAATCATAGGGATTGGCCCTCATTTGATGGAGTTTGGTCTTAGGGTTTTGGTCTTCTCTCTTTGTATAAGTAGAGGCTCTTTTGAGCTCTACAGGATGGAACTTTTGTGGTAGAGTTACTCTGAGAAAATTGTATCAAGCATTTGCTTTGGAATTGTTAATAAAGATATTTGACTTTGGAGGTCTATGGGCTTTTGATTGTGGTGAATTCCTCATGGTTGAGGTGATATTGTCTCTAACTCCTCTCTTTCAATACTTGTATGCGATTAATTAATTTTCTATCTCAAGAAGGCCATTATTGGCACGGTAGAATATCCATTTGTTGTCTCAGTTTGGTTATTTATGCAAACTAGATTAATATCTTGATAGACATGAGTAGTCAGTAATACGAAATGTTGATCTTGATCTGATTTTCCTAGCATACTAGCATATAATTTTTTATCTCACTTCTTGTATTGAGCTTTTGTGTGTTATTAGGCTTCATAGATTGTAGAAGGGTGTGAGCTCAGCTGCTTCTATCCCAAGCTTCAAACAACCATTTTTTGAGTTTAACACTTTGTGATTGCAGGGCCTACAGGGTTCGCCATCTTTTGCTACAAAAGGAAAGTTGGGAGTAGCTCTCTCTCTCTTGTGTTCTATCCACAAAATAAAATATTATTTTGGTTACCAGTTACTTCAAGAAGCCCTAAGTTCCATTTATCCATCCTTTGGCTTCTCCTTTCTTGCCTTGTTTGGCTTGCTCATCCTCTTCTCTTTTCGCTGTCCTCTTTTGTCCTTTCTTCACCCTTGTTGCAGCCCTCTTTTGCCTCAGTTTGCAGCCATCTTTTGTCTCAGTTTGCAGCCCTCTTCTTCCCCTTTTTCTCTTCCGTTTCACAGGTTTTTCGTCTTTTTCTTTCTTCTGTTTTCACTGTAAAAACTTTACTTTCTTTTAGAGTTAGTTTGTAGATTTGTTTTATTTTATTTTTGACTAACATATAACAATTTAGTGTTAAAAGCTCTTATTTTCAAGAAAGTCAAGAAGAGACCAAAGGCTATAAGCAAGCAAAGAGCGAAAACAAACAAAAACACCTCCCTCTTCTCTCTTTCCCTTTCTTACCTTGCTCATTCAAGAAGAGGCAAAAACATCAAAAAGCATTGTAAAAAGTTAATAAAAAGAAAGTGGGATAAAGGCTCCCACACCCCTCTTTCCCCATTTGGGGGAAGCCTGTATCGTCCACATTTTCATGTTTGCATGCTTGTAGAGCAAATGGTTAGAATAGAATAGGAAAAGATAGTTTCATTTTGAAAAGTTTTTGCTTTCATTAAAGTTTTAAAAAAGGAAAAACTTCTTGTTTCTTTTACTTATTTTTCACTTAGTTTTTGTTTTTATTTGATATAATTTTGCAAAAAGTAAAAAGAACTAAAATCTCTTGAATCTCACCGTAAGGTGGATCAAGAGTGCTCTCTATCAGAGGGTTTGTTTAATTTCATTTATTTCATGTACTTTTGCTTTGTTTAATTTATTGACTTAATTCTAAGTCTCTTGAACTTGTCGGAATCCAAGTCAAGAGCACTCTCTATCGGAGAGCATATTAGTATGTTTGCATCATCCTTGCATTTAGGCATATAGAATAGCTAAGACTTTTGAACTTTTGTCATAAGACAAAGTCTAGAGCGCTCTCTGTCGGAGGGTTTAACTTGTTTTTATAATAAAATTTGCAACCAACTCACATTTCCCTTTAATTAATTTACTTTGTTGCTATCTCTCACCTAGTATGCTCTGCTGACTTTCATAGTTGGGCTCGTACTTAGAACAGTGAATGGACTTGTTAATATCGCAAATAAAAACATAATAAAATTTTACCCCATAACCAACGCACCGGCGTTGTAGAAAACATTCAAAGTCAATTCCCTGTTGTCTTAAAGTCCCGGCTAGCTGGTCAATCCACCGGACACTAGCCTGGGATAATTGGGCTCCGGAATTCCCTGTTGTCTTAAAGTCCCGGCTAGCTGGTCAATCCACCGGACACTAGCCTGGGATACTAGACGGGCCGACATGTCTAGAACGGAATAACTTCGAACACTTTCCCGGTTGGTCTTTGATACCTTTGAAAAGCCATAATAAACAAGACCATTAAAAATCTTTAAAATAAACCAAGAGCAATCACAAGACACTTTCACTAGCACTATTATGAGACTTGTACTTTCATTATTTTTCAAGCATCTCAGAAGTTTGACTCCATAAGGCATTGGTTTGTCATTTCATGCATCATTATTAAGCTGGGCCATTTGTCCTTTGGTTTATAAAATCTTTATCTGTGAATGCTAGTTTATTTCACAAGTTCTCGTCATATTGTTCATCTTTTAATCTGGTGTAGCAACGTGGATTGCTTTTCTTCTTATATTTATTTTTCAATTATTAGAATTGTAATCTTCTTTTAGCATAACAAACTCCTAAACAACACCCATCTGCATCACCTTCATAAAACTTACTTAAACACATTGACCCTTAGAAACTCTTTGTTAGGGACTACCCCCCTTGGCTTCGTTAGGAGTTAGCCTAAACGGAGGAGCTAGGAGTAGGTGACAGTACCTGGCTCTGTGCTTGCCCCCAAGGTCACACCTCTCCCACTTTCTCAAGAGAGGAGACAGCTTTCGGAATATTTCTGTTGCTGGTGTGCAATTGGCGGATAGCATCTTTTGGCGCCATTGCCGGGGACAAATATTTTTGTTGCTGGACGACCTTTGTTTCTTTTTAGTTTTTTAGCTTTCTTCCCCTTTTTGGTAGATTTTTAGTCCAATCACTCTCCGAAATTAGACTTGAATCCACCTGGCGACTCCACTATCAGTTAACACCTCAAGGTATTCGACTAGAAGAAACTCTAAAGGTTTGCTTAGTTTCATCCCTAATCCTGAAAAGGTCTATAGGAGGAGACCAAACAAACTAGCTTCTCGTAGGATCCTTGTAGAACTTGGATCTGAGTCTGTTTCATACATCCACTTTTTATTTCAAGAAAACTTAGAAAATTTTCAAAACAATAACTGTTTTCCTAACACAATGGGTGAGTTTTTTACTCAGCTCAATTTCACCCAGATAGCAGGTCAGCCCCATGACATTCCCGAAAAATCTATTGATAAGCTCATGACTTTTAATGGCATTGATGCCTCTATCTCTGCTGAGCAGCACATCATAAATTTTTCCAGACATTGTGGTTCTTATGTCAGGGGTACTGACAAACATGAGATGTTTACATGACCCTTTTTGCTCTATCTTTGGATGGTAAAGCTGGAAATTGGTATGATAATTTGCCAAACAACTCTTTCACTACCATAGCTGATTTCAAGTCTGCTTTCCTCGAAAAATTTGGCAGCAAGAAGGAACCTAGACATCTAGTGGCAGCCTTGACTAGTATGAAGAAGTCTGATACAGAAACCATGGATGAGTTCAACAATAGGTTCACAGAGTTGTCAAATTCCATCCCTGCCACTTATGCTCCTCCTACGTCTTCTACTTTGGATTATTACATAGAAGCATTAAGTGGCAAGATCCAGTCCCAGATTAGAGACAAGGAACTGACCACATTGCTTCAAGCTTAGAATTTGGCCATTGAAATTGATAAGAATATGCAGTCTTTAGAAGAGTCAAACATCCATGGTTACTCTAGATCATCAACTCCTCTAAAAACTGCTGAAACTGTTGGCCTCCTATTTTGACTGTTCAACACTATATTTTCTAGTTTCAAGTCTCATGAACCAAGTAATGATCAACTTCATTTAGTGTTGTTTTATGCATGGTTATGCCTCTTGAAGATCAACATTGCTAAGTGCTTTGGTAAGTGACTTTTTAATTGTTTAGTTATTATTTTGCTTTTTTTTTATGTATATAATGGAACTTTTAGTTTTCATTTAATAATGGGTCAATTAATAAATCTTTATTTCTTTCATACAGTGGTCTTTTGGCTGTTCGATTCAACGCTTGTCTCGGCACTTGAGGAGTGTATGTCGACTGTTACAGAGATTTGGGGGATTTTATTGCTCGGGATAACATCTTGTTTGATTTCCAATCGCTTCCAGGATGCAGGTGCAGTTATCCAGTGCTGTTCTGAGGATGTCATTTGCTCAAAGTGGCATTCCCGTCATTGATCAGGAACCTGATTTCTGGCTCAATTTCTGAGCAATTGGTTTGGAATTGTTCAAAACGGTTCGAAACCCACTTCACAAATGGCCCAATTACCCCTAAATGCGGGCAATTTTCAGAATTTCTGAACGAATGTGGAGAAATCCTTTCCGGAACAGACATGGTTTTTCCAAATTTTGGTGTTAGCCGTTTTCTGGGTAGTTGCATGATTTTCTGAATTTTGGGATGGATCTTGTCCATCTATACATATCCTTAGAAGGAGATATACGAGGGAAGACATTGTAAACTCTGTTTTTGTCAATTGAGCAAGCGTTTATCTCTTTAAGGCTGTGATTTCAGACTTGTGAGTGTTGAAGGCAAGGCCCACCTTCAACACTGACCATCTGTGCATATTATTGTTTTCCTTTGCTGTAAGTAAAGTCAGATTACCTCTTTTAAGACTGTTTTCTGTAGATGAATGCCAATAGCTTCATTCACTTGTGATTTGGAAATGAGATTCGTATTTACACAGAACTAGTTTGCTGTCATTACAATGTTTATGATGGATTCGATTATATTTGGCTTGCAGTAAGATCAAGTTAACAGAGGACTGAAAGTAGATTTGGATTCCATACTTCTTTCATTTCCAGCGTGATATCAATTATTGAATGGCTACAATACTTGTTTAAAACTCTTTTTGGCTGTCGAGTTTACAAAACTATAGAGTATTTGAAGAGATGGATTGTAGTGTGAAAGTCTTGGAATACCTATTGAATCCATAGAGGTTTTAAAGATCTTAGCTTACAGAGTATTTAAGGATTTTCAAACAGCATTTTGAATTGGCTAGATAGGAATTGGAATCATGCTTTGGTTCACTTCATGGTGTTGAATGAAATTAGGGAAAAGAATCATAGTTCACTGACAGAT
>LPNX011110925.1:597388-613687 GCA_001517045.1 Pseudotsuga menziesii
AATTTTACCCAACAGAAACTAAAGGAAAAGAGCCATCAAACGAAGCATATGAGAAGAAGCTCATGGACCTGACAGAGAAAATGCAAGACATGGAAAGGAAGCACTTAGCGCATATTAAAGAGGTTCAGAATAGGGTCATAACTGTTGAAAGAACTCAACCTCCGCCACCTCCTAGAACTTTCCCCGCGAGACCAACATGGCAGAGAAAGAATCCCAACCATGAGCAGAGGCCTCCTCATCAACTAGAGACTGCTAACATGGTTGAGCCTTACAAACCATTTTGTAGGGCATGCAGAGATTTCCATGAGGAATCTGGCTGCCATTACGCATGTTATGTTCAAGAACATGGTTATCCCGAGGGTTGCGGTCCCAACACATCTGCAAGCGAGCCTGAATTCATCCACAATGTAGGAGACATCTATAATAGTCATTAGGATAGTTGGAATCAAGCTAACCATTTTCATCAAGGGGTTGACTACTTAACTGAATATTCTGGGGAAATGCCTTCAAATAGCAACAACGTTCAGAACTTTAAAGGCATAACGTATCAAAGAAGACCAAGGGAAGGACCATCTACCCAAACTTCTCCAAAGGTAACAATTTCTGACATCCCTCCAGAAATAAATGATAAGTTGGATTTTGTTGCTCTAACTTTTGATTTAGGTAGTTGGTTGGCAAACTCCAAAGTTCCGGTTCCCATACTTGAGTTATGTAAGATTCCTGGTCAAAAGGAGAAACTGTTAAAAATGCTAGGGCCTCAAGCTGATAATGATCCCCTCCCTACCTCAAAGATAGTTGCACCTGAAAGACCTACAGCTCCCAAGAATGTGATTTTTACCAATACAGTAGAACAACTTTCACCCAGTCAAGAAGATGTCCATGGAAATCCCCCTGTAATCTTGCATACTAGGGACCCAAGAAAAGAAGATCACCAGCCCTTCTACATGTCATTAATGATAGGTGATCTTCTCCTGTAGAGCTGTATGCTAGATTAAGGGTCAGGATCTAATATTATGACTAAGAAGGCCATGCAGCAATTTGGCCTTAGAACCACACGCCCCTACCAAAATGTATGTGCCATGGACTCAAGACCTGTAAAAGTTGAAGGTATGATTGAAAGGGAGCACGTAAAATTAGCCAAGTATCCAGACATCCATGTTACCATGGATATCCTCGTCATAGATGTGCCAGATAAATGGGGCATGCTATTATCTAGAAAATTTGGTGCCACTTTAGGAGGATCCATCCAAATGGACTGGACATGCGCCACTGTGCCTGCATCAGAAGATTCGTTGGTTAAATTACATACTAAGAGAGAACAAAGATATCATGTAGAAAGCCCGGGGAAACCATCAAACGAATATGTCGACTACTCAAGTGGATTAGGGATATACCAGATCAACTCTACTTTCTTAGAGCCTATCCAAGAAGAAATAAAAAATGAAAAACTTAATGAATTATGGAGGATGAACTTTGATGGAGCTTACTCTAGAGCAGGAAAAGGGGCTGGGATAATCATTATTTCACCAGAGGGTAAAGTTTTCAACTTTGCTTTCAGATTGGAATTTGAGGCAACCAACAATGTGGCAGAGTACGAGGCACTTCTACTAGGCATCGATATTGCCAAGGACATGGGAATCAAATTTCTTAGTATTAAGGGGGATTCCGACCTAATTGTCCAACAGGTTAAGGGTCAGTTTGCACGTAAATGTCAAAGATTAAAAAAGTATAGAAATGCAATTTGGGATACAATGGAATTTTTCGATGCCCTTAATATAGAAGCAATCCCTAGAGATCAGAATAGTGCCACCGACAGACTAGTGTTTGCAGCTTCAGCACTTCAGCCGTCAGATGAGATGTTAGAGGGGGATTGTCTTTTAGAAATTAACTTCAGACCTTCTGTTCCTGATAATGCAGAACATTGGCAAGTTTTCAAAGATGATGAACAAATCTTGAGATTTATTCATAATGTTGATGAGTTCTCTAACTTTAGAGTAAATGATCAGGAGGAAAATAAAGAGTATCCTGGAGAAGGCGACCAATTTAATAACCCTGTCCCGCGTGGTCTATTTGCTTTAGAGAACATTTTTGATAGGCAGGACAGAAGAAAGAGTAATGTTGAACAAATGAAACCTGGTGAGTATATTGAGATCAATATTGGAACGGAAACAAAACCAAAAATGATAAAAATTGGAAAAGGTACCTCTAGAAAGGAAAGGAACAACCTTATAAACTTGGTCAAAGAATACAGGGATGTTTTTGCCTTCACTTATGATGAGCTTAAAGCATATAGGGAAAATGTTTTCCAGCACACCATTCCCTTAAAACCTGAATGTCAAAAAGGCAAGCCTTTCTGTCAAAAACTTAGGCGAATAAATCCTAAGTTAGCACCTATTATAAAGAATGAGTTAGAAAAAATGTTGGCAGCAGGAATTATAGCTCCTACGAGACATTCGACATGGTGCTCTAACTTAGTAGTAGTTAGAAAGAAGAATGGGAGTTTAAGGATATGTATAGATTTCATAAATCTAAACATAGCGTGTCAAAAGGACAATTACCCCCTCCCCAACATGGAGACCCTCCTCCAACGGGTCACTGGATTGAGCATGATGTCAATGCTAGATGGTTTTTCTGGTTACAATCAAGTAGTCATCCAAGAAGAAGATAGGCACAAAACCACTTTCACAACTCCTTGGGGCACTTTTGAGTATCTGAGAATGCCTTTTGGTCTCACAAATGCTGGGGCTACTTTTCAAAGGGCCATGGATTATTCCTTCAAGGAGTTGATAGGAAAAATCATTGAGATCTACCAAGATGATCTAACTGTGTTTTCAAAACAAAGATCGAGCCATGTTGGTCATCTCAGGCAGATATTTGAGCGATGTAGGAAATTTGGCATTTCTTTGAATCCGGCTAAGTCAGTATTGGACATAGAAGAAGGAAAACTCTTGGGACACATTATAAACAAGGACGGTGTCAAGGTTGACCCGGAGAGAATAGAAGCCATAAGGAAGATCCCTCTGCCTAAAACTGTGAAAGCACTCCAATCTTTCAATGGCCATATAAATTTTATCAGAAGATTTATTCCTAACTTGGCTAAACTCATGAAACCTATGCAAGCCTTACTTAAGAAAAATGCCAAGTTTGTATGGACAAATGAGGGTAGGGAAGCCTTTGATTCCATAAAGAATGCCATCACCAGGTCTCCAGTCTTAGTCAGCCGAGATTACACGAAAGATTTCATGATCTTTTCTTTTGCTTCAGAAGACACTATTGCCGGCGTGTTGCTCCAGAAGAACTTCGAAGGGTTCGAGCAACCTATAGCTTTCATGAGTAGGACCTTCCAAAACTCTGAATTAAAATATACCATCATGGAAAAGCAGGCTTATGCCTTGGTCAAATCTTTGAAGCATTTCAGAACGTATATTGGATACTCTAAAGTCATTGGGTATGTCCCCCATATTGCAGTGAAAGACATCTTGTCTCAACAGGATTGTTTAGGAATAAGGGGCACATGGGTGTCCAAAATCCTGGAGTATGACCTTGAAATAAAGCCTACCAAATTGATCAAAGGACAGGGCCTTGCTAAAATGCTTACTCAAGAAATGAAGAAGCCATTGAAATGATTGCCGAAAACAATATCCCTCAACTAGCCATGACTCCTACACTTCAAGAACTTGATAATCACTGGTATTTCGACATCATTTTCTTCCTACTCCATTTCACTTGCCCTGATCACCTCAAAGGTCACAAACGAAGGGCTTTGAGACTCAAAACTGCTAGATATTGCCTTACCCAAGAGGGTCTGGGTTGGAGGTGTTACCGACTAGGCTGCACCTAGTTGGACTTTCAGTGAGCCGCCAGTAATGAACAAGATACTTGTTCATATTCAGAGTTCAGAAGTCCTTTCAGGCCTTCAGGGTCGTTTTATTTTTTGTAACACATGTTCATACCCTGTTGTCCACCGATTGCACACCAGCAGCAGAAATCAATTGAAAGCTGTCTCCTCACTTGAGAAAGTGGGAGAAGTGTGACCTTGGGGGCAAGCACAGAGCTAGGTACTGTCACCTACTCCTAGCTCCTCTGTTTAGGCTAACTCCTAACGAAGCCAAGGGGGGTAGTCCCTAACAAAGAGTTTTCTATGGCTCAATGTTTAAGTTAAGTTTTGGATGTTTTGGATGCGAATGGGTGTTGTTTAGGAGTTATTGTGATTTAAAATGATTAATATTAAGGAGATGATGATTAATCAAAGCAATCCACGTTGCTAACAAGAGATCACACAAATAAGCAAAGATTCCAGACTTATAACTTAAGCATTCAAATATAATCAATTGAAATGGACCATAGACAGTTGATCAAGATAGAAAATTAATCAAATATAACAAAGGACCAGTGCCTTATGGAGTCAAATAAATTCGTGAAATAAAATCTAGGAATTAAGCTAGTGAGTATTAGGTTTTGGAAGTGCTCTTGGTAGATTTTAAGAGTTTTTAATAGTGGTCTTGCTTACGGTAGTTGGATGTCCTAACCGGAAATACCTTCAATGGCTCCGTTCGAAGACATGACGGACCTGTCTGGGATCACAGGTAAGTGTTCAATAACTTAACTACCTGTGCCCAGATTGGGTAGCCCAGCGTCCACACTTGGAATTTACCTACAGGCCTCAGTATTTAAACGAAACAACGCCGGTGCGTTGGATATGGGGGAAATTTTTTAATTAAGTTACTCTTGTGGGGTTTAAAGATCCAGTGCCGTTTCTGGGTATTCCAATCAGAGATCGGTCAAAGCATACTCCGACAAGGAGGGAAGGGAGTTAATTAATTAAAGGGGTGTGTGTGTTGAAGATTTTATTAAGTTAGTTAATTAGACTCTTCGACAAAGAGCGCTCTTGACGTTGTCTTATGATGAAGGTTCAAGAGTCTTATGTAATCTAGATGAGACTAATGCAAGGATGATGCAAATACTAAGATGCTCCCCGATAGAGAGTGCTCTTGACTTGTGTTTCTGCAAGTTCAAGAGTCTTACTTAAGAGTTAATTGATTAAACAAATGTGAACAAGAAGCTAAGATTAGTTATTAAACTCTCCGACAGAGAGTACTCTTGATCCACCTTATGGTGTGATTCAAGAGATTTAAGCAGTTGATTTACTTAGAAAGACAAACAATTTAAAATAGAATAATCAACTTAATTAATGAATTAGATGTGATGGATTAACAATTATTCTAAGAATAAGATGCAAATAATGATGAAGACAAGCAAATCTAACCTAAGCATACACAAGTAAACACAACACAAGCCTCCCCAAATGGGGGAAGATGAGAGTGGGGACTTAAAAACCCCACTCAAACACTAGATCTTTATTAAAATTTATACAATGTGCCTTAAAGATTTTAATCCTTGAAAGGACTTTTCAAATGCAAGCAAACAACTCTACTAATATTAGGATTTGCGTAAAAAGGAGAGTGCTTTTACTTTTACTTGAAGATCTTTCTGAAACCTGTGAAAAGGAAAAAGAGAAAAAGTTTAAATGAGAGCCAAAAGAGCAAAGGAAAAGAGGGCTGAAACAAAAGAAGATGAGGAAAAGAAGGCAAGAAAACAAAGAGAAGGTCAAAATCAAAGAAAGGGAGGGATAGGGAAGCCAACTATGAAGCTAAAGGAGGACAAAAATTGAAGAAAACAGGGCAGCGAAAGAGAAAACAAATGGTTGTCATAAAAAATACAAAACAGGGCAGCAAACAAAAACTGAAAGAAAAGGCCAATAACAAGGTTGAAGAAGGCCCAAAAACTAGGGCAAAAAGAGGCAAAAAGGGAAGGAAGACTAGGGCACACTAGGGCTGTCCAAAATGAAGAAAAGTGATAGTAAAAGAGAGAGAAAACGGGGCAGCGATGAAGAAAAAGTGAGAAAAGGCGAACAAGTCAAAGAGGAAAGGGGCTAGCAAGCAAGAAAACAAAAGAAGTCAAGGAGCAAAGGGAGAACTAGAGGAAGGAAGTTCGGTAACCAAGAAAGTATTTAAATTTATGGATGGAACCCAAGAGAGAGTTAAAATCCCAGCTTTCTATTTGTATATTGAAAAAGAAGATCTCTGTAGGTCCTACAATGAAAGTGTTAGATCAAAAAGGTTGCTTGAAGCCTGGGATAGAAGCAACTGAGCTCACACCCTTCTTCAACTTGTGAAGCCTGAAAACACACTACAACCTAACACAAAACGTGAGATCAAAATATATGCTAGTATGCTAAGAAAATTGAATTATGATCAACATTACGTATATACTGATTACTCATGTCCATCAAAATTACTAATCCACTTTGCATAAACAATCAAGTTGAACTACAAATGATTGTTCTACTGTTCCAACAATGGCCCTCTTGAGCTAACAATTAAACAATTTAATCTCACATAAGCATTAAGGAAATAGGGGTTAGAGACAATATCACCTCAACCAATTGCAAAGAACTACCACATCCAAGAGCTCATGGACCTCCAAAGTCTGATCTTTATTAACAAATTAAAGCAAATGCTTGATACAATTTTCTCAGAGTAACTTTGCTACAAAAGTCCATCCTAATAGAGCTCAAAGAGCCTCTATTTATACAAAGAGAGAAGGCTAAAACCCTAAAACCAAACTAAGAGTAACACCAGAGTAATTGAATGAGCTCGGCATGATCATTTGGAGTTGAACTGAGCTGCAACTGAGTTGTAACTGAGTGCTGGAGTAATGAGGGGGGGTGAGGTGGCTCATCCTCCCTCGTAATGATCACCCAACCAATAGATAACCCACACTTCAACCAAAAACGGATTTGACCAAAGAGGGCAAATTTTTCACTGATAGTTCAACTGCTACACTCCGATACTTGATCTGAAACTGACCGATATTGATTGGAATCATCATAAATGCTCCGTGCCATGTCATTTAGCCTTTTATTTCATTGATTTGGATTAATTTGGAGAGATTTAGATTTTCTCCAAAATAATCATTTTTATTAATTAATCAATATTTTCCCCAAAACTGACTTTTTTGAGAAAATATGAGTTATGTGGCCGAATGATGATCTGAAAGTTGGATCCGGCTGGCTGGCTGATCAAGAATGATTTTTGGCTTAAGGTTAGAGCCTTCAATCACTGAATTTGGGTTCCGGATGACTAACTTATTGCAAATTGAATTTTTTCATTTAAATTATGGAAAATTTTAATTAAAAAACTTAGGAAAAATTAAAAAATTAAAAAATTAAAAATAAAAATTTTGACGCGTCAAGTAAAAAATTTTCGGAAATTTTTCTGAGGGTCCCAGTGACTTAAGACATGACCATGCTCTATTCTAATAATGCCTAGTAGGTTTATATATACTCAGTTGGGCTTTAATAACCGCCCAAGGCCCAGAATTCAAAATCGGGCATTCTAGCTTTGGAAGAAGCGGGAGAAAACCTCGTCAATTATACTCGGCTATAGGCAAAGCATAATTGTTAAGGGAAAAAAACTCCCTGGAATACCTTAGTTGAGATTCTACATATCAGGAGACCGAACCACTCAAAAATACCCTACTAGCACATTTTATTACAAACCCCACGGGGCCATGGTCAAAATTATTCAAATGAAAAAATGGCTAGCCAATATTTGCTAGACATGAAGACGGATCAACTGATACACTAAAATTAGACATTGAACATGTCTGTCAACCAGCGGCTCCTCAGGTAACCCAACTATGGTACAAAAAGTTGGATAACATACCCCCTTAGGGAAATTGTAAAAAATGTCCAAGCATTTATTTTTTTATAAAAGGCTCAGCTTCCCAGACTTAAGCATCAAGCCGACTAACCTAGAGTGTTTTTTCCCTTGGTTATTATTGGTTGTTGAACAAACGACTAATAATTTCTGAGTTTTGCACTCACACCTCCAAAGCTGGGGTAGTCATCTTGGTGTTTCGGCCTAAGGAGGTTATTAAAGCCTTCGTGTCGGTTTTTTTCACCATGCTAGGCATTCGAATTCAGTCGTATGGACATGTACTAGGTCCCCCTAGAGTTTCGTCAATTTCCGCAAAAAATAATTTTTTTCGTTTTTTAAGCCATTTTTTAATGGTTTAATTAAAAAACTTCAGATTGTAATAAAAGTCAGATACGGAGTCCGTTTTTGACGTGGAGACACTCATTTTCACACCCGGAGTGTCCACTTTACCCTTGGGACCACTTTCTACATCAGTCGAGCAGCCGGAGCACCCTGTGAGGCATTATTGGGCTAAAAATGCATCAAAATAGCATTTTAATGCTAAATTATGACAAATTGACACTATGGTCAAAAGTTGAAAAGTCAAAAATACTAAAGTATTTATGGATGGGGTGACATGGCATGGGTCCCTCATAAGCATGCGACCTTTTCAATTGTTAAAAACCAAACTTTGGTTAAAGTTTAAGGGGATTAGTATGTTTTTAAATATGGATAGTGATGTCATTTTTTAAAGGAATCATAGGCATATATGAGTTGGCACTAGCATGTAGCATGAGGATGTGGACCCCTTCATATCCATGTCATAATATTACTTTGGCTTAAGCTTGAAATACCATGCGATTACCTTGAAGTAACTTGGCATGAGGTGGGTAATCACATTAGCTTGAATGGAGGTTGCGCTAGACAATAGTGGACCCCTTTCTTTCTTTGTTTTTAAAACTTTGGGGAAATCAATTATGCATCTATCATACACTAGATAGCAAGCAAATATTTTATTGGTGACTCCCTCACGTGTGAAATAGGCGTACGCTTGCTGAGGAAGTAAAGATTGCGAATTGGTTGGTATGTGTTGGAGGTTTATGATTCGTTGAGGGAGTTTGGTGAGAGAGGTGTCAATCACCTCCTCTGTTCAACTCGGCTTCACTCAGCTAAACTCTGACTTCATCTTCAGTATTGATGAGGCCCCCCTAGGTCTCTCTTTTCCTATTTAAGCAGGTCACCTCTCTATTGTTCAGCATCAAAAGGTGGAACCTCTGCTTGTAATATTGTAATAGTTTTCTTGAGTATTGTGAATAAAAGGATTTGGAGGCAATTTCTGTGTGGGATCTATGGATGTTTGGATAGAGTTTACTCTACATTAGTGAGGTAACCTGTATTTGTTTTCATGCTTGTATATGTTTGGGATTAACTTGCGTTCAGAAGGAAATGGTATTTTTGTAAAGATAAAAGGTAATTCTTGTTAGGTTATGTTGTCCGCCGATTGCACACCAGCAGCAGAAATCTTCCGAAAGCTGTCTCCTCACTTGAACAAGTGGGAGAGGTGTGACCTTGGGGGCAAGCACAGAGCTAGGTACTGTCACCTACTCCTAGCTCCTCCGTTTAGGCTAACTTCTAACGAAGCCAAGGGGGGTAGTCCCTAACAAAGAGTTTTCTATGGCTCAATGTTTAAGTTAAGTTTTAAAATGTTTTGGATGCAGATGGGTGTTGTTTAGGAGTTACTTGTGATTAGAAATGATTAAGTTTATGAATGTGACACGTAAATCAGAGCAATCCACGTTGTTAGCAAGAGACCGAAAGATAAGCAAATATTCCAGACTTGTAACTTAAGCATTCAGATATAATCAGCAAAAATAGACCATAAACAGTTGATCAAGATAGAAGATTACTCAATTATAACGAAGGACCAGTGCCTTATGGAGTCAAATAAATGCGTGAAATAAAGTCTAAGAATTAAGCTAGTGAATATTAGGTTTTGCAAGTGCTCTTGGTAGATTTTAAGAATTTTAAAAAATGCTCTTGATTAGGGTGTCAACGAAGGTTTGTCAAAGCCGAGAGACTCTTCTAAGTTTCCTCCGTTTAAGACATGTCGGGCCCGCCCAGTATCCTAGGCTGATATTGTCAAGTGACCAGCTAGCCGGGAATCTAAGACAGCGGGAGGTTCCGGCGCCTCTAATAGGAAGTACTTTGGAAGGATCCCTACAGTGTCGATGCGTTGGTTAAGGGTTTTTAAGGGTTATTAAATTACTCTTGTAGGGTTTAAAGATCCAATGTCATTTCTGGGTATTCCGATCTAGGATAGGTCAGAGCATACTCCGGCAAGGAGGGAAGGGAGTTAATTAATTAAAGGGGTATGTGTGTTGAAGATTTTATTAAAACAATTAATTAGACTCTCTGACAGAGAGCGCTCTTGACCTCGCCTTATGACAGTGGTTAAAGAGACTTAGCTAATCTATATGTAGCTAATGCAGGGATTGTGCAAACCTAGGATGCTCTCCGATAGAGAGTGCTCTTGACTTGTGTTTTTGCAAGTTCAAGAGTCTTAAATAATTAATTGATTAAACAAGCACAACAATTAAGATGAAAGTGGTTGATCCACCTTACAGTGAGATTCAAGAGATTTTGGTTCTTTTTATGATTTGACAATTATATAATAAGATACCAAAATGAAATAATAAATCTAGAAATTAGTGTTTAAGCTAAGGAACAACTAGCAATTAGCAAAAATGGAAACTAAGATTAAGCAAAGAACTAAACTAATTGCTTAAAGGAAACTACACTAAAAAATCATGAAAAATGACACAACACCCTTCCCCCAAATAGGGGAAGTATAAAAGAAAGGAGACCTACTCCCAGTAGCCCTTTTTATTAGTTTTTTACAATGATGATGTGTTCTTTGCTTCTTGGAAAAACAGGTAAAGAAGGGGATTGAGAGAAGAGGGAGAGAGTCTTTTTGTTCTTTTGCACTCTTTGCTTGCTTGTGGCCTTTGGGCTCTCCTTCACCTGCCTGAAACTAAGAGCTCTAGACATACACTTGTTATAAGATTAGTTGATAAAAAATAACTTGAAAATAAATCTACAAACTAGATAAAAACAACTACCCAAACTTACCGAAAAGAAGGGAGAGAAGAGGAAAGAGAAAAGCAAGGCAAGAGAGGGGGAAAGGGAGTGAAAAGAGGACAAAAGGCAAGTCAAAGAAGGCTGGAAACTAAGGGAGAAAGAGGGCTGCAAATTAGAGAAATAAGTCTGCAAATGAGGGTGAAAAATGATGAAAGTACAGCCCAAAAGATGGCCCAAAAAGAGGATGGAAAGAGGCTGCAAAAAGTGGAAAAAGGAGGCAAAAGAGGGCTGTCCAAAAGGGTAAAAAGTGGAGAAAAGTGGACAGCGAACTGAGGGAAGGAATGGCTGCAAAAAGTAAACAAAGCAGCCAACCGGGGCAAAGGCTAAGTCAATGAATGTTCACTTTAGCCAAAACGTGCCCTAATCCCAAGGAAATAAAGATTTTATAAAAATTTGAGAGATGAATAATATGAAAGAAACACTCAAACCTGTGGTACTTTGATGGCGTTTGGATTCTTTTGGATCTTGAAAATTTGGAAGTTTCCTTGGCTTCGAGAGGAGAGGATGCACCTAAGCTCAAACTCCTACTCGCTTCAATAAGATGACCTGCACAATTTCAATTCAATACTTGCAAACAATGGATTAGATCATGTATGTTTGGTAAATAAAAATATAAAGAGCATGTCATACAACTGAATAATCAATGCTACTTTAATTCATAGAAATAAAACCATAAAAGATCAAATTGTAACATCAAATGATCAATCTTACGTGCTTATAGAAGCCTTCTAAAGCATGAGCTATTATCCAATCCTAAGCAATAAAAGACAAAAATTGAAACATTTCACCTCATTCGCCAATCGTTCATCCACATTCACACACCATGTATGCCTCCAAAGCCTTAAAATTTATTATACGGTTGCAAAAGCAACAAGCATTACAGTAATTCACCAGAGGTTCTTTGCATAAAGATCCATCTTGATAGTGCTAAAAGAGCCTCTATTTATACAATGAGAGAGTGCTAAAACCCTAAAACCAAACCTCATAACCTAACCAGCCTGGCCACCTAACAGAGAAGCCAGACCTAAATCGGAGAACCGGGAGTGAGGGGAGGCCTCCACTCAGGCAAGGCGCCCCCACTCCAACCCTTAACACTAAAATCAACCATTAGATGAAGCCACACGTGTGGAAGGCGCAACCAGGAGAGAGAGGGGCGTGAGTTGTTGAAGGAGGCACTGTAATGTTGGTAAACCCACCTTTTAGGTCTGGAAGCAGCCTCTGTTAGGTTTGGGAAGCCTACTGATGGTGTAAGCTTCAATCTTCACCTCAATCAAATCACCGGACCAATGAGTGCTCTCCATCTCATTATTTAGCTGGAGATGACATGTCTGCTAACTGATAATAAATTAATTGCTCTCTTAATGATGACTAAAGCTGAGTTATGATAACTCCAATCATCATAAGCGCTCCATGAGATGTCATTTAGCCTTTTATTTTACTGAATTTGGATTAATTTGGAGAGTTTTAATTTTCTCCAAAATATTCATTTTTTAATAAAAAATCATTTTTTTACTCAAAACTGACTTTTTTGAGAAAAAAGGCATTATGTGTCCGATTGTTGATCTAAAAGTTGGTTCTGACTGGCTGGCTGATCAAGAATGATTTTTGGCTTAAGGTTAGAGCCTTCAATCACTGAATTCGGAGTCCGGATGACCAACTTACCACGAACGGGTTTTTTCCATTTAATTTTTGGAAAAATTAACCCAAAAAACTTAGGAAAAGTAATTAAAAATTAAAAAATTAAAAAATAATTTTTTCTCCGTTCGAAAAAAAAAATTCGAAATTTTTTTATGTGTCCAGATGACTTAGGACATGACCATGATCTACCTAAATAATGTCTAGTAGGTTTATAACACTTAGTTGGGCTCTAATAACCCCCCAAGGACCAGAATTCAACATCGGGCATTCCAGCTTTGGAGGAAGCGGGAGAAAACCTTGTCAATTATACTCGATTGAAGGCAAAACATAATTGTCAGGGGCAAAAAACTCTCTGGAATACCTTATTTGAGATTCTACGTCTCAGGAGACCGAACCACTCAAAAAATACCCTACTAGCACATTTATTACAAACCCCGCGGGGCCATGGTCAAAATTATTCAAATAAAAAGCTAGCTAGCCAATATTGGCTAGACATGAAGACGGATCAACTGATACACTGGAATTAGACATTGAACATGTTTGTCAACCGGCGGCTCCTCAGGTAATCCAACTAAGTGCAAAATTAGTGGATAACAGGTTACTCTTTTATTGCAAATCGAGGAAGACTATTTGATATATGTATGATTTCATGCTTGGATCTACATTGTTGTTGTAGTCTCTTTCGGTTTACACAGGTATTTTTTAATCCCCATTGCTAGTGTTGATAATCTTTTGCAGGAAGTTAAAGCTGGAGTATTGATGAGCGAATGTGCTCTACCTTTCCTTCAATAAAATTGGAAAATAAGCTTTGTCCCTCTGATCTCACCAAGGAGGCTTTTCTGTCCTTTATTTCTTGCTCTACTCTGGGTTCTTTTACTTTTGATCCACAAATTTCTTAAAATTTTCTTTCGGTTTCAAACGTTTCTTTATTAGATCTAGCATCTAAAGTCATATCAAAGGTAGATCTGATGTCTAAAAGTTTCTATTTCTAGTCTGCTTCAAAGGTACATTTAAAATTCCAGATCTAGTTACTTTTCCCTTTTTTGCAAGTTTAAAAATTTTAAAAATTAAAAAAGCTTGTTGAAAGAGTGTTTTTTTGTGCATTTTAAAGTTTGATCTAGCATTTTTGTGCTTGAGATTTGCTTGCCATTCTTCTCAAGAGGCAAGCAAAGATCCTAAGAAGGCAAGCTTTCTAGCTTGCCTCACTTAGTTGTTTCCTTGTTTTTGTAATTAGTTGTTACTTGGATTTTTTTTGTAATTTTTTGCATGTTGTCCAAAAACACTTCCAAAGTGTTTTTGGGCATCTTTCACTAACATATGCTTGCTGGTTTTTAGCATGCCCATCAAAAAAGAGAAGGAAACTCTACCCGAAAATAGCTTTTTCGAACATCCGGAGCTCCCAGGAGGCTTTCCCCTTAGCTGGGCTTATTTTCTTTGCATATTGTAAGCCTTTGGATCCCAGATAAGCAAGTTTGAGTAGGCTCAGTAGAGCCCGGTCCCCATCCCCCTTGGGGGATTTGTGTCGGTGTCCTTTTTCTGTTTCCTTGTATGCTGTCAGCGTAGTTGTTTTTCTTTATCATTTCATGCTTTGTTTGAGTTTTGCAAAAAGTAACCTGAATACTTACCCACTGCACTATACCGAAGTACCATAAGGGAAAATATTTGAGCAGTGTAGTAATTAAAAACAAAAACAATTTTGTTATGCACTGCTAAGTTAAAATAAACCCCCTCGCTTTCCCGAGTACAGGTTCGTGGATAAAGGCTATCCCGAGTATTGAATCTGGAAAGAGACTCCTGGGTTTTATCTTTTTTCTAAATCAGAAAACTTGTTCTAAAACTTTAAAAATAAACCAAGACTCCTTCCTCGTATGCTCTACACCGCTGCAGCTTGTCTAATCAGTTGGTTGTATCAGAAAGGGATACGAGTTACTAGATCTAATAGGAAAATCCACATAAGTAATTTTCTCGAGAACTCAGGAGGTTGCAAAGGGTAATCACTACAGAGTCAGGGGGCTACTCTAAGCAAGTTTATCCTCGCCCTGTTGGACACTTGGTATTACCGCTTTAGCACTCAGTTCGAAGGGACTTGAATTGTTGGGCCAAACCCACAATTTACCCATTCTTTAATCAATTCATTTAATAATTTAAAATTTACCAACCAAAACATTGCAATACTTTCACTGAGACTACACTAGCAACCCACATTTGCAAGCACTCTTTTCATTTCGGCACTGGTCTATTTTTGTTCTTTTTGCATAAGTTAATCTCGCAATGTGTCATTGAATTTTGTGTATCTAATTTAAGTTAAAAGTGTTGCTAAGGTTAATCTTGTTGTCGGTAATTGGTAATTTTTTAATTTCATCCATTCCATATTAAAACTCCTAGAATTAATTATTTCTCTTGTAGAGTAAAAACCCTAGATTTTACTTTCCATTAGGGTCCACTCCTCTTGGCTTCGCTAGGAGTTGTCCTAGACAGAGGAGTTGAGTATCAAGTGACAGCATTTGGCTCGAGCTTGCCACCAAGGTCGTGCCACTGGCTTGAAGATTTCTGCCACGTTACCCGAGGTGCAAATTAGGCGGCAACATTTTGGTGCCGTTGCTGGGGATAACTCTTTCTATTCTCGGAATACGACTTTTTGATTTTTCATTCTTGTTTTCGCTTTGTTTGATGAATGTTGTAGTTTAATCAACTTACTCAAGTCATTTGGCGACTCCACTACCTTTAATTTTACCAAGGCGTTCTACAAGAAGAAACTCTGAAGGCTTGCTTCAATTCATTCCTGAGCCTGAAAAGGTTTACCATAGGAGGAAAAGCAAGCTAGCTTCTCGTAAGATCCTTGACGATCTTTCATCTGAGTCAATCTTAGATATTCACCTTTTATTTGTTGATACTTCTCAATCAAATAATTCACAAAGTACCATGAGTACTTTATTTACACCTCTGCATTATTCTGCCGTAGTTGGGCAGCCTCATAACATCCCAGATAAAGCCATTGAGAAGGTTCCATCTTTTTATGGAAACGATGCTATAACTGCTAAGTCTCATTTGTTGGATTTTTCGTAGTGCTACAAAAAATGGTGTCACAACGTCAACCATGAAGATGTAAAGATGAGGTTGTTTGCCTTATCTCTTGAAGCTGATGCCTTTGAATGGTTCACCTCCCTGGATGACGATGGTATCAAGACCTTCCAGGAATTTGAAACTGCTTTCAATAAAAGATGGGGGGATAAAAAAGAGAAAAGGCACCTTTTGGCTGCCTTAACAAACACTAAAAAGAAGGAAAACGAAACCATAGAAGAGTTCAATAAAAAGTTCAGAGATAAGGTGGGCAGATGCCTAGCTGATATTAAACCATTAGATACCTCAATTCTGATATATTACACAAAAGCATTTGAGGGAGAAATGAGGTACCAACTTAGAGACAAAGAACCTGACAACCTGAAGAAAGCCATGGAAATAGCTGAGAAGATTGACAGAAACATGCAATCTGCTGGAAAGTCTAACATTCCAGGATTTGTTAGAGGCACCACTTCATCTTCCAAAACTCAGGATACCAGAGGAAAAATAGTAGAGGCTGAAAGAAAAGATGAAGGCAAGGAATCAATGAAAGAAGTAGCTGACATGATGAAACAAATGATGATAAATTGTACTTCCCAGATGAATGCTATGCAAAATAGGATAAACAACATGGAAAAAGCACAGGTTTCTCAAAATCACAAAAATTTCATTAGAGGAATTTTGGGGTCTAAAATGGGCCTCCTAAGGAAAATAATAAAATAATAGTTAAAATAATAAAATAATGGTTAAAATAATAAAATAA
>LPNX011110934.1:5923-26942 GCA_001517045.1 Pseudotsuga menziesii
AACACTTGTAATGCACAGTCAATAGAGAGTAGAATGCAAAGATAAATCCATAGAAAGTATAACGTAGAGAATGCAAAGTAGAACTCTTACTTCATTACTTTGAAAGCTTTGAGCATATATGAATTTTATTTTTGAAATCTTTTATAATATATGAAATCTAATATATGAACTTTATTTTTTGAATTAAAATCTGGTTACCTGGTCATAAGACATGTTTCACCATTTGAATACATGGGATAGCTTAGTCAAAGCCCATAAGTAGTGGACCCTTATTAGGGCGCTATATAAAACTTGATCACTTTTCCAAGAGGCCGGGGTAGTCCTCTGTTGCAAGCCCTATGGCTCAACAGTGTCCACATCATGGTCTTCCTTGTCAAAATTGTCTTGAGACATCTTAATTTCAAGAAAACCCGCAATGACTAAAATCGTTTACAAGCCGATAAGATTTATTGAGTCCAGGAGAATATAAAGAGAAATTAGTAAATAAAACATCGTTCTATAGTGTGTTCAGGTCTCAAATGATATATATTTTGTATGGTGGGGCTTGCTAACTTGCTTTAACTCTTAGATATGCATGCCCTACACCTGCCGCCTTAGATCTTTTCTCTTGATAGGTGGGCTCAACTGCACCCATACTTACTTCTAGTCTATTATGTTTATATCTAGGTGGCTAATTATGTTGTTGGAACCCCATACCAGAAGTGTGGGAGCTAGTATCATTGAACTGAAAATGGGAAAAACAGGTAGGGATAGGAAAAAATTTAGCCACAGGTGATTAAACAAACATCGGTCACATCCTCCCAAGCAGGCCTGGAATTTCAAATATTTTTTCTCTGTCAATTTTTTTTATGACGGTTTTATTGTTTGGGTGCTTGTCATTTTAAATTTTTTTCATATTTATGACTGCCAATTTTTCTTACTGTATCATAACAATTTTTATTTTCTAAAAAAAATTAGTAAATTTTTTAAACAATACCTATAAAAATAATAAAAAAATATACAGCATCTGATTTTCAAGGTGGCAGTGTGGAGAGAGCCTACACATTATAAAGCTATAAAGCTCGTTGCTTGTGAGTGGTTGTCCTCATCATACAAGGTCTATGCTATTGTTTACCTTCTATGAAAAACATGAATTAAAAATTATGACAGGTTAAGCAAGTTGTTAGAAGTCATATTGACATTTTACCATTCAACATGCCCGTCGCACTTGATTGGTTCATTTTATAACTCAGTGTCAAATACATGTTGAAATAGAAAAAATGTTCTGTGGAACGTCAAATTCCAAGCCTGCTCCCAAGCAATCATATCAAACCAGGCTAGAGAGTCGGGAAGGATCGATACAAACCCAGGTTGATCAATCGAGGCAGGGAAGATCCGCTAACCATAGAGTGCACTACATGCAGATAAATATTAGCAGCCAACGACGAGCCTCACTTAGAGAGATAGGGGCTGCACAAACACATTGATCTAGATAGCTAAGTACAGCTTGCAGATTGGAGCTCAGGAAGAAACAAAATCAAAGATAGCTAAATACAGCTTGGAGATTGCACAAAACCCATGCAAGAGCTCACGCAGAAACAAAATCAAAGATAGCTAAGTACAACTTACAGATTGCTTTGTGCTTTAACCGTGGAGACAAACAATAGCATAGCAGTTTACAGATCTGGAACCAGTTCCACAATTAGGAAGGGAGAGGTTATGTACAAGCATAATGGAGGTGGACAAAGGCGGTAGAATGTTGCCAAAACTCACTGCATTCAGATATCACATCCCATATAATGCATTGTTGTAGTTCTCAAAAAAATCAAAGCACGTGGGAAGGCTAGTTACAGATGCAATCAATTAAGAAGGGAGAGGTTGTACAACATAATGGCGGTGGACAAAAGTGGTAGAATGTTGCCAAAACTCACCGCATTCAGATATCCCATCCCATATAATGCATCGTTGTAGTTCTCAAAAAAATCAAAGCATGTTGGAAGTTCTACTTACAGATGTAATCAATATAACACTAGCAGTTAAAGCATCGTTAGACCTAGATGGAAGAACCCATGGAGAGGGAACCATTCCCAATACCTACGCCGCCACAGTTTCAATAATGCTTCAAGTTATAACCTAATCGTTTCGTTTTGAAGAAAAACATGATTTCTATATTAATTAATAAAAAATTAATTTGAAATTTCGGTTAAAATGCTGAATTGTATATAAGTCAAAGTAAACTAATATGTAGTCAACTACTATCGAAAACAATAGTACTTAGCCTTCGGTAGGGACTAATAAAAAAATAACACTTGTCTTTTTTAAATTATAATATAACTCTTCGTAAAATAATAACGATTCACTCTTTTTTTTTATACACAAAACTTAGAACTCCATTATCATCTTTTACGATATGGTAGGTGTTCTTTTTCCCATCATGCAATACGCACATCATACACCATATAATGATCAAACTTCATAATATCCCTTGGCCACCAATGACATGTATCCCACAATATAATGTTTTGACTCACCAATGCTAATACACATTGATTTATCACGTTCAATTCATAAGGTTGAGGTTGATTATATCATGCCAATCATATTTTTTGTACCATTTCCACTACCAAAATTTTTGGTGTACTTACCAAAATAGTCATAACCTTGCAATACGTGCCACCAACATGCGTTTGGTACGAATATATTGCTTCTCAAAGTGTTTATCCTCTTGTTGCGTTTTCTAACGTACCCAATAATGGGCCCTTTATATGTAGTTATTTACCTATCATTTTATGATTCTTTATGAATGTTTAAACACTATAGTTTGGTTTCCTATTTATACACATGTTCCTAACCATCACTACTATTTATACATTTTTTTCAAAAACATCATAAAAACAACTTGATCTTAAATAACCCGTCGTTCTCAAATTATTGTCTTACTTATAAATATATATCCTTAATCATCCATATTACTTGTACACAATTTTTGTTAACCATATATAGTTATGAAGGATTAGAGTGAAGTATTTGAGTTTAAATTTTTTTGTTAATCATATATAGTTATGAAGGATTATAGTGAAGTATTTGAGTTTAAAAATTTAAGATGCGATTTTGAGAATTAGGATGACATTTTTCTTGATTTAATGATATTGAAGGACTTCATTGACATGTTGAATTTCTATCGAATATCAAATTTTAATATGTTTAAAGAGAATGCTTGAATCAAAGTTTATATGATTATAGTTATTATTATTTTCTTTTAGTAAAAATTTCATGTTTTGAATACAAGTTTTTGAGATATAAAAAACTCAAATATAAGATTACAATTTGATTTTAAAGTTAATAAATTATTTATAGTTTATTTTAAAAAATAACAAAAATTAATTAGATTTTAGTCTATGTAAATGTTGTCTAACTTATGAATTCAGTACTATTAATATATCAATATTATTACTACTTGTAGTTTTGAAAATTTTTGTTAGACTTATAAATTCACTATTATTATGTATCGATGTTATTACTACATTAATATCAATATTATTACTATTTATACTTTTGAAAAATCATATACTTATATTGATTTAAAAAATGTCTTATAAACTTTATTTTTTGAAACATAAACTAAATATCCCTCTATCTTTCTTTTCATTAGTATAAAAAATGCTTTACTAAAATTCAATGTGTTGTAAAATATACCTTGTCATAGTTTATAGGTTTCATACTCTACATATTATTATTTCGCATACATAATTCTAGGTAACTTTGCATTCTTCATTTTTGCAGAATATAATTTTTTTAAAACAAACTTTTAGTACTTCCTCCCCTCTACCAAATTGACGCCATTAGCCTAAAGTGTATGCTTTGGTTTTACCTTGGGATTACTCATTTATGTAGATTTGTATGTTCATTATAAGGTTCTTTAACTATTCTATATAATGTTGTTATAAAGTTTAAAATAATATGCATCATTACTTAAAATTACTTTAATTGGTGTTTTTTTTTCTTTACTTTAGAAGTGATGTTTGAATAATCTATATTTATGTAGATTGATATAAGTTGGGCTTAGACATTAGATGGATACACTAGAGTTCATACAATTTGTTATAGTTGCATATATAGTGCACAATATTTTGAAAAAGTTATGTCTCCTTGTTGATATAATAAACTATGCCCTTCATATCATGTAGCATTGAGAAACATCAATTTAATAAAATATCCAAGGACCATAATTTTCGGGGGTCACTGTTAAGGAAATACCAAAATGACAATAGTATTGATATTCACATGTTTAGTAACTTGGAATATCCACTAGATGAGACCCACAAGGTTAAAATATTGACATTTTAAGCTTGTCCCTAATATTGTTTCACATTTTAATTTTAATTTTTTTCTTAGAATGTTTAATGAACATAAGGGGGAATAATATAGAGCATGTATGGAGGTATCTAAGGGGATAATGTATGTCATGTGGGAACAATAATGGAATAGGACTTCTTGGTAGTTGATGGGTAAAAAATAGGTTGACTAGATAGTTAGAGGAAATAAAATAATAATAAGACATGGTTGGCATAACCGTTTAGGGATACATATGAGAATGTATAAATATACATGAGTACCATTGTGTGAGATATGTTGGATGTATTTTTTTGTAGCAATCATGGATTTTAGAGTGATTCCTTCCTTAAGGAGTTATTGGTGGTGTTCCTCTACCTTAAGGATCATCTTTACATTTTTGTGTTGTTTATGATGTGAATGTTTCTTATTATTTATGAAGTTTAATGGTCCTATATGATTGTTGTGATTCATTTTAGGGGTTAAGAATCCCTACAACTGGTATCAAAGAACTTTCTTGGGACGGAAATAATTGGAGGATTTTTTTTCTCTTTTGCATATTTTTGAGGTGAAAAAGAGGATATTGGAATTCATCTCAATTTCTGAAATTTTCTATATAGAACATGAATAAATTAGTTGTATACACAATTTCCTCTCATTGATAGATCCAATCTTAAAAAAAGTTCTAAATTGAAGTTTGGTTAGTGAAGTTATTGCTAATTTAAAATAATATCTTTTTAGAGTATTCAGGGTGACAAATGAGTGGATTACAAAGCTTATACATATTGATAGAGTGGCCATATTTATGTCAAACTAGCTCTAGTAGATGTAAAATGAATATGGAATTTAAATATAATTGTGGCCATAATAGAGATTGAGAAATATTTAGGGTGTTTATAATCATTTTAAATATTTCACCTCAAAAGTGATTATCTTCAAAACCCTAGTTCTATTCTTGAGATTTATAGAGAAAGATGTATTTTTCAGGGACGTTGATGATCTTAGTATTGAATAATACATAAAAAACTATGAAGTAATTACAATCAAAATCATGGATATTTTGGTTACACATGGATTTAAAAGAAGATTTCGCTAGATGGTGGCATTTTCTTAATGATGACAAGATTAAAGCACTTTTAGATGAATAATTTGAAAATGTATTTTTAGATAGGTGGTCTCATGAGGTGAAGAATAATGGGTTTTATTTTCATGTAAGAACCTATTATTACATGTTCATGGATGCATTCAACAAGAGAAGGCCATTTTTTCTATAAATGCTAGTAGCAAACATAATTTCATCCATGCTAATTTGGCTAAAAATTGCAAGTTATTGCAAAGCGGTTTTAAACATGTAGGTTGACGGCGAGAATGTTGAATATTTAAAATATTTGAGTATTACCATGGATAAACATGCATTGCATTCATATTTTCATGCTATCAATATGGATGACGTGGATATTGTATTGGTCCATATCCATGTATGGACTCTACAGGTAGAGTTAATATTAATGTGCAAAAAAGGGAAAATTTTAAGGATCCATACTTTTTTAAAATGTAGAAACCTTATCGAATCTTAATAGTTCTTAAAAATTCAACCATAAAATTTTGGGCAAGATTTTTTCAAAAATATTCAAAATAGTAGGGATTTTTTTATAATTTTTGGACAATTTCAGCAATTTTTTAAGTAATTTTTTTTATCCCATGGAATTTAGGCAAATAATTGGTGAATATGTTTTTGAAAAATACGGTAAAAATTTATCCCATTGGATAAGCTGAGACTAAAATTTTTTGTGGTGAAAAAGAAGCTATTGAAGCTTTGATGTTAGAAGAAAAAAATGCATGCAAGGTATTTATGTTACTAAATAAGTGTAGTGCTTTGCCTAACCGGTAGAGTACTGTGTCCATTTCTTTGTGATGTACTCTATCTTAAGCTCATTTTGAGTTAGTTTTTAATAAAATCAAGACACTTTAATCATATTACAGGTTTATATCCATGTCTGTTCTATTAGTTTTATAAACATATGAATGTACCAATATGAACTGTAAACATGTTAAAGTAGAAATGTGAGCTATACATGTTTGATAAACTTCATGAATTTTTATAAATTAGGCAATAATACCATGCAGGAATTTAGTATCTAAATACATGGAACTAGCGGTTGTAGTAGATCCAACAGTTTGCTGTAGACCTTGTAGGCTCCTTCCTCTTCCATCTTTCCATCCAAGCCTTGATTAACAAAATGATGTGCCACCTTGCCGACCAACTCTCATCATGTGCTAGCCCTGGGAAACCCATGGGTTTCCTAGCCCCCGAGCCCACAAACCAATAATATTGAGAGCAGCTTCCTTTCCATTATATATATTTCTTCGTTTTCACCCATTTCTCAGTCATTTCCAGATATCCTGGTCCTTGAGTTATCCCCCTCCTCAAATTTTTCCTCAGTCATTTTCTCCTGATGCAGAGTCTAATTTCCCCCCAAAAAAACATCTTTCCCCTTTCTCTTTGATACCTCCCCTAAATACTCATTTTCCTCCTACTTTCTTCCACCTTGCTCCACCGCCTTTCCCCCAAATCACTTCATTCACCTACCTCTTTCAGTTTTCGATGCTAGTAAATTATTAAAATACATTTATTCATTTAATTGTCCTTATCTCAAGCATCCGAATAGTTAAGGTTATTTAAGTTGAATTGAATAAGTTGGTTGTCTGGCATTTATTAATTCTTGGAATGTTCACCACTGGTCCTTCACGGGATGGCGGTTTAATAGCTAGTCCTATTCAAATCAAATATGTTGAATACAATAATGATTTAGTAATTATCTTGTGTACAGGTGAGTATTTTTACTTGATCCGGAATCCGATGTTAGTAATCATAGTAATAAGTATTATTATAAAATCAATCATGTCATATCTTGATGGTCATATTCCATAGTTCAATATACATGTTTAACCTACACGGGATCATTTGGTGCATTTGATTAATAATTATTTTACTTGAGTTATCATTCCACTTGGGTTTAATTGAACAATTGACTACATTTACCACAAGAGCATAATAATAACAATAATTGTTTAATTAATTAATTGACTATGTTTAACACAAGATCTTAATAATCATCATAATAATAATAGAAATAATTGTCTAATTAAACTATTGGTTATGTTTACCACAAGAGGCACTATTAATAATAATAATAATAATAATAATAATAATAATAATAATAATAATAATTATTATTATTATTATAATTAAGCACATTTTATATTTGTTTTTTTTTAATCACAAGTATCATAGTCATGAGCATGTTATCTCTAGATTCATAATCAAAGCACCCTTAGGGGTTTAAACAACCTTGAAAAAATATGTTAATGTAAATGAACAATGTTTAGAGTCTACATACGACAACTTTCTAAGGATTATTCTAATTTATGACACTTGATTACTTATGTATTACAGTGTTCACCTATCATTAATGAATATCTTAACTTAACATTCATTATTTCATTAACATATTTACCTATGAAAACCTATACCATTAGTGATCATGTTAAGTATTGGTACACCGATATTGGTATATGTGTGGAAAGTGTGCATGTGTGGCTAGTGCATGCATAGATCATACACGTACTATAAGAAAACATCACACACACACACACACACACACACACACACACACACACACACACATATAATAATAATAATAAAGATAACAAAATAATAATGATTCACATAGATAGGACATTCATGGATACAAGACATAACAATCACAAATACCTAACCGAATTAACATACAAACATGTAATCTTTTAGTATCATCAATCATTAATTATTAATGAATTAAGTTATAACATCGTTATATTTTTAGATTCATTACTCAATCAATTATTTTCAAGGAAGAGACACCTACTACTACTAATCTTGGTGTCGTAGATCCGCCCTAACCCAACACAGTACTAGATATAACATCCTCCCATCCTAACCTACGTCCGTACCCTCCCTATCCTTCCTCTGCTAGTATAGAAGTGGATGTTGGCTTCACCGACCTGACCACATAAGAACCTAAGAGCGATAGCGTCGGCTGAACAGCCGACCTAGCCTCTCCTAGCAGGCATCCGACCATCGTCATCACAACAACATGGGGAGTGTGTCTCAGCACGGCCCTCCCATGACCTCGGGTATCATAAAAACATAGGGTGGAACACATCCATCCCTCTCAATATCCTGGGTCTATATACCCTATCAAAAACATACTTTGCTGCTATCGATATTATTGGTCTGTGTCATCGTATCATCAATTTTGGTAATCAAGGCTCTTCTGCAGAAATAGGTACTATACCACACTTCATCTAAAGTATCCATTTATTACATAGCCCATGTGTCCTGTAGATTAGTACTTTGAAAGCATACATTCATAACAATATCTCCATTCAATCATCAGTTGGTGCATATTATCAACAACATTTCCTTTCATTGTATAAATCATTAAATTGATCACATCATGGGTCGATACCCATGTACCACATCATATATATTACAGTTATCAATGATAACAATTAAACATATGCTGTCTCTATGAACAAAGGAATATCATGATAACTATAACATAGTAACCTCACAAACATAATCATAACATCACAATCAATGTATCAACATAAGCATAGTAACATCTTAGACATAGTAGCAATATCTATCATGTCATAAATATGGTTTACTCAATCAAACTGAGTCCAACATTTACTAAGAAAATAAAATGCAACATGTCGATATGTCTAGTCAAATATGGGCATTACAATAAGAAGGGCTCAAGGGAGAACGTGAATAAGTCCTTGCAGATAAACTAGATGAAGTATAAATAAACAAGCTAGATGAAGGGTCTGATGGAACTAGAGAAGAAACCCGAATCAATATTGAGGTGGTGTTATGGTCACAATAATTTCCCCTAGTTTTAATGGCCTTGGAATACAAAACAAGCCCCCCCTGCTAAATTTTTGGTTTTTGAGAGTCATTTAGATTGTTATCTAAATGACATAATGTGAATGAATCCTAACTATTTAAATTTATATTAGTACCTTCATGATAGTATTCTTCAATGCCACTTTTTTCCTTGAAGGATATATTCAAATGTTTTGGCTTAGTGGTTTTCCTTTTCTCTGATAACTTGCTTCGATGTGAACAATGTTAGGGATTTGATGGTTAATTGAGTGTTATATAAATAATTTTTGTTACTTATGAGTCTCTTATTTACTTTTTCATTTCCATACGAAGTTTGAAAACTACATGGAAACTATCTGTTGCACTTGCAATCTTTCCCCAGTATCTTCTAGATTATGATTGTGAGGTCCCCTCCTAAAATTGGTTTGAAAATTTGGTGCATTGATGTTTCCATGGACAAGGGATAAATTAGGAAAAGTACATGCCTACAAAAAAAATCAGTTTAAGATAATTAATTTCAAAATTCAACTAAGTCAACAAGTCATTGCATAGAGAAACTAAGTTTTTCATCAACATTGCATAGAGAAATTGAGATTTTCACCAATGTCGTGGTGAAAAAGAAAAAATTTCACCACCATTGTGGTGTAAAACAAAATTTTCCATCAATGTTGCAATATAAAATTGGGGTTTATGTAATTTCCCCTTTTTGTAAAGTTTATTAAAATGACCAATTTTTCATTTTTTCTCCTATTTTGACCTTTGGCTACTTTTGATGTCTATGTCTCCAAATTGACCCAAATGCTCCCAAATATTCTGAGAAGGTGTATGAATGATATTAATACTTGAATATGATGTTAATGTATAATTTATGACCCTCCAATTAATTCTTCAAATTTTTTTAATATTCTTGTCAAAGTAGGAGGCTTTACTAGCAAATTGGGGTTCTAATTCCCCTTGGGTAAATGTTGGAAATGGCTTCTCAAATGCTCCCAAACCCACTCAAATTTATCAACAGAGGTAGATTATGTTTAAGGAAAATTGTTAAGGTATCCTATGCATAATTATTCATTTTATTCAGGCTGTTATGACCCTCTCTCAAACATCTACAAAATCACTAAATCGACCCTTGGGGAAATGACATCAAATATTCTCCAAATGCAATTAAACTGAGTAAGATGAATTCAAATTATTAAGCGATGAACATGAAACTTTTAATAATCATAAATTAAAGTCCATTCATCATAAATATATCAAATATACATTATCCATTCGAAATAATCAGCATTACCATGGCATACAACAACATAGTGGGGAAATGGTCATTGTTTTCTCATTAATATTCACTTTTACATACATCCATTTTGTATTTAAAATCGAGCCATTCTTATAATGAATAAAATATCATATTAAACTTATTACAATCATAAATTTACCATTATAATCTCTAAATCATCAGCATTCAATGGCATACATCAATATAGTGGGGAAATGGTCATTCTTTTCTCATTAAAAATCACTTTCACATACAACCATTGGGTATTTTGACTTGAGACTTTCTAAAGATGAATAAAATATTATATTAATCTTATTACAATCATAAATTGACCATGATAATATCTCCCAAATAGCACAATATCTCACCCTAAGCGCAATCCCTCCATGAGCAAGAATATACAAGAAAAAATGGAAATGGTTGAGAGAATGGGGTACACTAGAAGAAACCACGAGTTTCCCTATGGATTACACCTGAAAATAAAAACTCCATTAAATTTCCATGAAATACCTTAATGGCCTCTCCAAACACCAACTTGGATGGTAATCTTTCACCCTCGAAATTGGCTAAGGAAAGAAACTAGTCATCCACTAGCTCTCTCAATTCACAAATGCAAATTGATCAAATGATCAAAATATTACTTCATTTTTTGTTTTTGAAATTTATAAATTTTCCATGCTCTCTATGGGTTGAATTCCTTCCAATATATGGATTTGAACTTTAGTTGGGAAGAGATTTCAAAGAATGCCACTTGTACAACAATTTCTACTCTCCTACTTCAACCAAATCACACGTGGAAGCATCTTATCTTACCTAAATCCATTGAGCACCCTCTTGGATATATTTTCATCCCTGACATGTCATATATTTCATATTTTAGCCTTAATATCTTATTTGTGTCATATGTTTCATAGCATCTTCATCATTGTTGTCATAGAGCTAGGGAATCTAGTCCAAGTGTCTCACTAGCTCCAAAATGTCTCTTCCTCTTCCATGGGAGTTACTCTTCCACTCCAATTATACCTTAACTGATTTATTCCAAGTATATTGACCTTCCAAATCATACCAAGATCCTTTTTCTTCTTATGGATTTGAAATGACAAGAGAAGGATGCCATGTGGCATAGAAAATCTAGCTTGTGTAAGTCCCACATATTCCATGTGTCTTCATGATCAATTTCCACTTTGATTTTACCTTGTATTTATTTATTTCTCTCATTTATTAAATATTTATTCCATTCTAATTCTCAAACATCATCTAGTTTCCCCCTTATCCCAAATCCCAAAGATTCCATCCCCAACCTAGGAAACTAGTAATTTTCCTCGGCAATTATTTGACCATTAGCATCAATTTGACAAACTCTCATGAATATGGAAAATGTGATTAAGAAATTGTGACCCAATTAAAAATTTGGGACATGAAAAATCCTCCCTTCCTAATATTTCTTGTCCTCAAGCAATTTCAAACATGGGTGTTGAAGAACCTGATTTTTGTATGATTCTTTGAAGTTGCCAGTGAGTTGCCCAACTTTGAGTCTTTGAGATTACATGAATATTTTAGAGAGGAACCACCATGCTTGCTTCTGCACTAATATTACTAAAATAACTTTATTAAGTGGGGAATCCATCTCCCATAGTGTTTTTTTCCCAACAAATTTCAAATCAATGGGACTAAAAACTATCCCAGGGTCCAATTTCTTCTATTGCACTCCAACAATTAAGACTTCTCTCCAGCTCATACCATTAGGAAAGAGAATTACGTGATCCCATTTTATTGTATGCATTCTTCCAAAAATCATGATTACATAATATTTATCATCAAAGTACATAACAACATAATAAAAATGTACATCAAGGAGGCGCCTCATCAAAAAATCATGAAAGTGCTTATACCTCCAAGTACTTAGACCACCATTTCCCAAGTGCATACAAGATTCAAGTGTCAAATAAAATATGCTCCAATGACATAGGTGAGGATCCCATGTCCTATAATGCTTCTACAAAAGGATGTGATATGCATCAAAATATTCAGCCATGTATTCTTTCATCCAAGAAGTGAATGAAGAATCTCCACTAAAATCAGAACCAAATAGTGAGCAAAAAAAACAAGGAGACTTAAAATGAATCAAATAAGTCTCATCCATGCATCCATGAATGAGAGAATCATAAAGATATAACGAAGTGTGTGGCTGGAAACAATTCTTTTCCAATCATAAATCTATTCACCCCAGTGTTGGATGAATTTCCTCCAACATCAAATGAACCAAGTGTTGAGCAAGAAAAACCATGAGTCTTCAAGTGACTCAAATGCATATCATAGGTGCATCCATGTATATGTGCATAATCATAAAGTAACAAAGGATTCTACTTCAAATGTGGATAATAATGTCCTCCAACCATGTCACCATAAAAATTAAATCTAGGAGATCCATACTCCTCACATGCAACCATAAAAAAGAACCCTTTCACCCATACTTCATTGAGACTAATGCTACAAAACATGGAATTGTAGGATGTAGGAGAATGAAACTAACTGACACAAATGATAAAAAAGTGCAGAAGTTTCATCATGGGAAGGATCCATATGGTTAGTATCATGCAACTCCTTCAAAAGTGTGAAACCTTTGTCATATATTGGTTCCAATTTAGAGGAATCATGCTCTTCTTTAAAAATTGCATAACCTTCATCAAGAGACAATTAAAGTTCCTCTTCCACCACATAAAGTGTTTGGATATATTCAAATACATCTTCCAACATATCAAGCACATTTAAACTTCCACATTTCTCATGATCCACCATATCATGAGAATCCTCCAAACAATCTACCATTTGATAATCTGAAACATAGGAGGAAGAACAAATATCTTGCAACCTTTCAAAAAGTTTGCTCATTTTGAATTTTGAGATTATGCATATCCTCATCATTATTAAATTATTATTCATGTAAACATTCATTAATCTCAACCAAATTATTTCTATAAAAAAGAAAAGACATGAAATTACCTTTAGTGTTGCACATTGCTCTTTGAATCTTCTCCATGTCTTCAAGGAAAGATGGCTCCTCCAATGAAGAAATTTTCCAACAAGAATTTGACACCAATGCTTTAGTTTCATTTGGTATGCTAAGGGCCTCATGGATATCCATTTCACTCATCTTCAAAGACCCTTCAATGAAGGATGGTTCATGGGAGTGAACCTCCTCTTCTTCTTTCTTCTTTATTTGATCAACTTCTTGAAGCTCAAGTGGTGATGGGGAAGTTGATATTGGTTCTTCATTATCTCTCACAAGGTATTAATCCTCATGCATATGAGAAATTAGGCTTGGAGAAAAATTTTCAAATCTAATATCTATGTCACCAACATAGAGTTGTGAGCACCCATCAGTAGGTTCTCCTTCATAGTTCAAGGATCCATCAATAAATTCTCTTTGATTTGAACAACCCCCATTAGCAAGGATTATGTTCTTTTCTTCACTTTCATATTTTCAATAACATTTAGGTAATTTATTCTCCACGTCATGATTCTCTTTTTCTTCCGTTAATGGTGTATTTAGGCTCTTTTCACAAGTAGGACGATTTTTTCTCATTTCATGCTCCTCCAAACTTGTGGATTGTTGATTGTTCCTTAATGAATTCACATTTTCATTTTTATTCCTATATCCATTCAACCATTCATCAAATTATTAAAAATTAATTGTATTATGTGTCTCTGCATGATGTAAACTTCTGTTACCCCTTGCTTCCAGCTTACCCCTAAGTTGGCTAGCCATCAATTCGAATACTTGCATAATCTGCTTGGTTGAGTCATCACAACATGACTTAAGACATTTATTAAATTAATACATATCATTAATAACTTAAATAGGTTAAAATAACATTCTCTTATACCACTCTAATGTCCCTTTTTGTAAATTTTATATAAATGACAATTTTTTCAATTTTTCTCCTATTTTGACATTTGACTAGTTTTGATGTCTAGGTCTCCAAATTGACCCAAATTATCCCAAATATTATGAGATGGTGTAAGAATGATATTAATACTTGAATATTATCTTCAGGGATGATTTATTACCCTCCAAGTATTTCTTAAAACTTGTTTAATATTCTGGTCAAAGTAGGAGTCTTTACTAGCAAATTGGGGTTCCAATTCCCCCTGGGTAAATGATGGAAATGGCTTCTCAAGTTCTCCCAAAAAAACTTTAATTTATGAACATAGGAATAGGATGTTTAAGGTACATTTTTAAGGAATCCTACGCATCATTATTCAGTTTATACAAGCTGTTACGACCCTCTCCCAAACATCTACACAATCACTAATTCGACCCTTGGGGAAATGACATCAAATCTTCTCCAAATGCAATTAAACTGAGTAAGATGACTTCAAATGATTAAGTGATGAAAATGAAAATTTTAATAATAATAAATTAAATTCCATTAATCATAAATATATCATAGATACATTCTCCCATTCAAAATAATCAACATTACCATGGCATATAACAATATCGTGGGGAAATGGTCATTGTTTGCTGATTAATATTCACTTTTGCATACAACCCTTGGGTATTTAGACCTGATAATTTATGGGAGTGAATAAAAAATAACATTAAACTTATTAACAGCATAAATTTACCATGATAAGTTCGAAATCATCAGCATTCAATGGCATGCATCAATATAGTGGGGAAATGGTCATTGTTTGCTCATTAAAAATCACTTTCACATACAACCATTGGGTATTTCGACCAAATAATTTATGAATATAAATAAAAAATTATATTAATATTCTTATAGTAATAAATTTACCTTGATAGTCTCTCCCAAATATCACAATATCTCACCCAAAGCGCAATCCCTCCATGAGCAAGAATATGCTAGAAAAACTAGAAATGGTTGAGAGAATGGGCTGCACTAGAAGAAATAACGAGCTTCCCTATAGATTACACCTGTAAATAAAAAATTCATTATATATCCATGAAATACCTGAATGGCCTCTCCAAACAATAACTTGGATGGGAATCTTTCACACTCAAAATTCGTTAAGGCAAGCGACTGGTCATCCACTAGCTCTCTCAATTCACAAATGCAAATTTCTAAAGTGATAAAAATATGCCTTCATTCCTTGTTCTTGACATTTATAAAGTTTCCAATCTCTCTATGGGTAAAATTCCTTCCAATATATGCATTCCAACTTCATTTGGGAAGAGATTCCAAAGAATGCAACTTGTACAACAATTTCTAGTCTCCAACTTCCACCAAAGCACATGTGGAAGAATCTTAGCTTCCCTAACTCTCTTGAGTGCCCTATTGGAGATATTTTTATCCCTGACATGTCATATTTGTTAGATATCAGCCTTCATATATGATTTGTGACATATGTGTCATATCCTCTTCATCATTGTTGTCATAGAGCTAGGGAATCTAGTCCAAGTGTCTCACTAGCTCCAAAATGCATCTTCCTCTTCCACTCAAATTCAACCTTAATTGATTCATGCCAAGTATATTGACCTTACAAATCATTCCAAGACCCTTGGGATTCTTATAGATTCTAAATGACAAGAGGAGGATGCCATGTGGCATAGAAAATCTAGCTTGTGTGGATCCCACATCCTCCATGTGTCTTCATGATCAATTGCCACTTTGATTTTCCCTTGTATTTATTTATTTATCTCCTTTATTAAATATTTATTCCATTCTAATGTTCAAATATCATCTATTGTCCCCCTTATTCCAAATCCCAAAGCTTCCGACCCCAACCTAGGAAACTAGTAATTTTCCTCCTTGGCAATTATTTGACCCTTAGCATCAATTTGAGAAACTCTCATGAATATGGAAAATGTGATTAGGCCATTGTGACCTAATGCAAAATTTGGGACATGACAGTTCACATTAATGTTGTAGAGTAAAAGTGAACAACTTACTGATAGGTTGCAAAAGAAAATGAACTTTTTTACCAACATCATGGTAGAAAATTAAAAATACTACTGAAATGTGGAACAAGGAAAGTTGAGTTTTCATGAATATGCGGGGAAAGAAAATGAAATAGGGAAACTCTGTTTTTACAGAAAAACCCAATGCAAATAAAATAAATAATCCATGTTGGATAATAAAATATATTTGATAAGATAAGTGATTAGATTTTATGTTGAGGCTCGTCTTTATAGGCTTAAGCATGTATAGTGAAGAGTTACACCCTTTCACTTAGTAATTAATAACTATAATTAATATATTATTTTATATTTGTTACACTCTTCATTAAGAGTTACATTAGAGGAAATTTCAACTCAAAATAGGCATCCTAAGAAAAATAATAAAATAATAGTTAAAATAATAAAATAATATTTATTAATTTTGGAGGAACAAAAGAAAAAAACTATTTTTTTGTTTATATTTTCGACATATCTCCCTATGTTTCTACTCAAATTTTGATCGGGAGAGTTCCTTGGATGCGAAATTAAATTCCTCATCCAACGCATACCCACTCAGCATACTTTTGACGGACCCCGCTACCTCATCACATTTTTTCAGGTATTTCTTGTTTTTGGGGGAGCAGGGTCCATCAAAAGTATGCCGAGTGAGTACTCATTGGATGCATAATTTAATTTCGCATCCACAGAGCTCTCTTGGTCAAAATTTGAGTAAAAACACAGAGAGATATGTCAAAAATACGAACAAAAAAAATAGTTTTTTTTTATGATACCTATCCCCAAATTTATATTAAAAATTTGTTTAAGACCTATATGGTATTTCAATTTTAAATCAATTTCATTGGCTAACACATGATGACATGGAATTTGAATTATGTTTAAAAGGCCCATTTTTAGTTGAGATTTCCTCTAATGTTTAATGTTTATTTATTATATATTTGTGTTCATTACATTGCCTATCCCTTAGAATTGCTTTGTAGTCAAAACATAGTTTATTGTATGGATTTGTTCTCTTGCTCGTAACGACTTTTCATGATGTTGTGAGCTTGGAACTACAATGCTTGATGAAACTAGGCGGTATAATCTTCACATTGTTGAACTAATGTGTTGCATTTTCTAGGAATTTATCCATCGCAAATATACCTTCATTGGAATTGTTTGATAATAGACTGCTCATACAGAACCTCTTAATTTAGGATTCCATAAAAGTTGTCGATGTTGTTTTTGTTCATTTTCAAGTTTGTAGCTGATTTGTCTATAATAAGAATGATGTTCATTTTCTGCTTGAATTTGGTGTTGGTTGTATCGACTTCTATGATTTGGGTGAAGATAAGGAATTATATCTATTTGTGGAACCCTTGTAGAACCGTCAATTGTTTGTGATTCTCGTGATTTACTGGTTGATAATAACTCTGAGGATTTTTTTAACTTCTCATTTTTTAATTTTTTTATTTGTTCAATCAACCCTTGATTCAAAATTTTTAAGTGATAATTTTCTTCATTTTTTTTGTAAGAGATTTTGATTGAATTCATTTTGGATATCCACTTCCTTTTGGTGGAATTCCTCTTGGATTTCTTCTTGCGATCTTTTTTCCATTTTAAATTTCTTAATCTGTGTGATCAATTCTTGACTATGATTCTTCAAACGAGTAATTTCTTCATCCTTAATAGCGACATTTTTTTCCACTTATTTATGCTTCTTTTGTTTTAACTTCTGATTACCCTATGAAATCATCATTGATATATCTTTGAATTCTTCAGATGTTGGAGCTTCTATATCTGACTTCATTGTTATGTCTCGAAATGTGATTCTCTTTTGCTTATAGGAAAATGTCAGAAACTTCTTTTCAGGATTTTAGATGAAAGTCCCCAATGTTTTTATCCAAGCTCAACCCAAAATTATGTCACTGTCAAAGCTCCATAAGGAACTAACAATGAATTTCTGTGTGACGATATAATCTCCCACAATTAGTTGTAAGCCACTTATTTCAATTTGTTTTCTATCCCAAAAGTATAGCTCTTCCCTTATATTTGACTTGGGAATCACTAAATGGCTAGTGAATTCAGTACTATTATAATCATAACTTTCAACAGGTGCAATAGAAATGGTGATATCCTTCCTTGCAAAGTGTCCCCTTAATTCTAAATAGCATTGCAACATTTTTTTGTGAGGTGATAGAAAATTTTTCCTTCTTTTCAATATTAAAATCCATATTCTTGAGTTTTCTTTTAAATTTAATCAATATCTCCTTCTTTTTTCCAATATTTTTGTAAAATTCCAGTAGATTGGGTGGTTAGGAGGAATGAGTGTTACCTTCCCCACCTAAGTTCAAATCTCACTTGCTTCTTAGTAGAAATTATTCTGCACTTTTAGATTTTTTCCCCTTAAGTTTTGTACAATTCTAGTAGATTGGGTGGTTGGGAGGAATGAGTGCTACCTTCCCCACCTAAGTTCAAATCTCACTTGCTTCTTAGAAGTAATTTTTATGCACTTTTATATTCAAACCTAAACCCACTTATTAAGAAACCACACGTGGTTTCATTTTTACCCTTTTTTTGTTGGATTTTTTTTTTTTTTTTGGGGGGGGGGGGTTTACTTTTAACTCTTTTTTTTTTTAAGGACATGATCCTATTTTTTAGGGAAACCCTAGAAGCTAGAATGGTAACTTCAACAGATAAACTTTTTTTTTACGGAAAAACCCAATGTAAATAAAATAAATAATCCATGTTGGATAATAAAATATATTTGATAAGATAAGAGATTAGATTTTACATTGAGGCTCACCTTTATAGGCTTGAGCATGTATAGTGAAGGGTTACACCCTTTCACTTAGTAATTAATAACTATAATTAATATATTATTTTATATTTGTTACACTCTTCGTTAAGAGTTATTTATTTAATTATTAATAGTTATTTAGTGTTTATTTATTATATATTTATTTTCATTACAAAAACCCAATAAATCGTCAATGTAGTTTCAGTATAAATTAAATAACTCATGCAAAGGTTGGTGAAGAAAGCCAAGTCTGAAGGTTTTTGAGTATCTATTGTTGAGAAATAAGGTTTATTAATGGAATATGATGGAACGGGTATTTTATACATCTTTTATTTTTAATATAGTCTTGGCATTGTTTCAAATATCTCCTAGAAGGTAGAAGGTTTATGGCTTGCTTGATTTTGAAGGCCTCATTTTGAGAACCCATTGGAACTTTGACTTTGGTTGAACATCTATGTTTTATTCACAATGGAATATTTTTTCACACAATTTGAACATAATTCTATGTATTCCATGGCCTCCCTTTATTTTGGTTTGATTTCCATTGTTTAAAATTGATTTTTTACCATCTTTGTGTTTTCCCATTCTGTGATCTGCAAGGGTGGGCAACTTTGTGGAAAAATTGAATTTTATGGGGAACAAATGATTTTATCATGCATACCAACACAAAATCTTTCCAATTTATCAATCGATGCATGATTATGACAAAATATGAGGGAGCTATCAACTTTTCCATTATGGGAC
The DNA here is from genome assembly GCA_001517045.1 of Pseudotsuga menziesii. Taxonomy (NCBI): domain Eukaryota; kingdom Viridiplantae; phylum Streptophyta; class Pinopsida; order Pinales; family Pinaceae; genus Pseudotsuga; species Pseudotsuga menziesii. The sequence continues at coordinate 25,890 of LPNX011110934.1, forward strand.
ATAGTTTGAGTATAACCATCTAAGGATGCTTTATGTTTGGCTAAATAAAGATTATAGTTGCAAAATATTTTTACGGTCTACTTGATATCAATGGTTACAATTTCAATAAACTCATATAATAAAGGAACTTATCCCTTATCAAGGGAAAGGGGAGAAAAACTGGGTGGAGTGTAGGAATTCCCCTTGGGCGCGTAGTTAGCTTATATAAATAGAGGATGCACCAATAAGGCGATATGAAAAAGGAGGATACCCCAATCAGGTGAGAGGGAGTGTAATAGTGATTTCCTTGAACTTATCAATCACTTGTAATTCCCTTATATATCTAAGTGGGACGCTCCTTCTCCCACTGGCATTATTTGGATTAATTAAATTACTTAATCATGAAATAACCTACTGTATCCCTAAGTGAGCCTAAATGATCTCCATAGGGGATTTAATCACTAAATATGTAACATAGCACGTTTGTTCATGGAATATGATATAATACCCCTAATCTAAGTAAATATTGGAAAATATCTGGGTGAATCCGTGGACCTGGGTAACACTTTTTGGCAAGCGCATTTTGGCAAAAATAGAAAAACGCACCTCGGTCGAGGGTTTAACAAGCCCTCGACCGAGGTTTTAATATCTCGACCGAGCTTTTATCAAGCCCTCGACTGAGGTTTTGTTAAGCCCTTGACCGAGGTATTTCTTAACCCTCGGTCGAGGTATTAAAACCTCGACCGAGGGTTAATAAATACCTCGGTTGATGTATATACCTCGGTCGAGGTACATACCTCGACCGAGGTCCCTCTGTCTAAAAAATTATAAAAAGAGGCCGCGGGGGCCGCGGCTGTCTTTTTTCAAAATTCCACTGTGCAATCTCGACTGAGGAACGACGAGCGGCGTAAGGATTGGAACCCTGAAGCAACCCAAGCACGCCGAAGCAACCCAACCTCATCACGATGGCATCAGAGTCAAGAGGTAACAGTTTAAATAATTGTTTTTCAATTTATAAAATTGGTAAATGTATGTTTTATTTATAAAATTGGTAAATAATTGTTTTATAAATTT
>LPNX011110934.1:35331-67839 GCA_001517045.1 Pseudotsuga menziesii
AAATTTAGGTGGGAAAGATGGTTGGGGTGTCATTAATGTTTGTAGGTGTCATTAATATTTGAATTCACTCCTAGGCTTTTGCTCCAAAGGAGTTTGCATGACTAGGACCTCGATCGAGCTAATACCTCAACCGAGGTCTCAACGAACCCTCGACCAAGGGTTTAACAAACCCTCAGTCGAGGGCTTTACAAAACTTTGGTCGAGGGTTTGTTAAGACCTCGACTGAGGTATTTAAATACCTCGGTCGAGGGCTTAAGAAAACAGACTTAGCCCACATTCAAACAAATGAAAAATTTCCTGTTCCTTGTAGAGGTGTAAACCCTGCCATTCCTAGCACATAACTGAGCGGATTTGATACCGATAAATTCACCAACGAATCTTCTATCCATTGAGGTATCATACAAGAATTTTGGAATTCATATGAAATTTATTTTTTAATTACTTCTAAACCTTATACTTAGAAAACCACATTGCAACTTCGAAGCAGCTCAAAGAAAAATCCGCAGAGTTAAAAATACATAGCCAAAAAATTCTTAAAAATGCACACATCACATATCGACGTGTCCTCTTCAAAAGGGTATCTTTGGTTTTTCAATTTAAAAAAAAAATAGAAAAAATTCCTTTACGTGGACAAATATGTTTTTAAAACGATGCTGAAATCGAATGTGGTCACTTTCAAAAAATAATAAATAATTGTATAATGCGAAAAAAATTAACAAAAAAATATGCACATCACACTGCATTTTATGTAGATCATGCTCATATATTTATTTTTTTAAAATTATTAATTCAAGATTGAATTACTCTACGTGGACACAAGCCACTTATTAGCTTCTTCAAAATTTTAAGGTCACGCCATTCATTAAATGAAAAAATTCACACATTAAATGACATCGGAATATTTAAAAAAAAATATCACTATGAAGCCAACGTAATATTCTACAATTTGTTTTTTTACTTCAAGTCAAAATTCACATGGCATATATGCGTTTTGAGGGCTTCTATCTAGTACATGAGTAAAAAATCAGGTTTTCATCGCCAAATTTGGCCAAAAAGTGTTACCCATATTCATGGAATCACCCATCTCTCAAAATCATTTTTTTAAACCCCTTCCCAATATGCCTTCCCATATTAAAAAAAACCTATTCTCACTATATATTGTATGTATCCATTTCTTCATTTACATTTTTTATACCCCTTTATATTTCTACCTAGTATATTGACATGATACCCCTCTTATGACTGCATATGCATTCTATAATTCACCTTTATTCTTTCGATGTATATTGTGGATTCACATTACTTCACCCACAATGGAATTACTCAACCACATATCATTATGATTTGCGGAATGTAATGGCATATTGATCATATGGGAGATCACTTCTTGTATGTCACTAGAGCCAATGCACATAGTACAAAATTTAGATTCAATGTTGCAGGTCACCAATTGCTAACTAAGCCTCTTGTAGGATGGTTATACAAGCCTCCAGGGCCTATAGTAAGCACTAGGAATGCACTAGGAGGATAAGTAATCCTCCCAAGGCCTGCAATAGGAACTAGTGGCTGGGTATCCAAGCCCCCAAGGCCTAACAAGGGCCTATAGCAGGTCTTGGGAGGCTTAGATCCTCCCAAGGAAACCATTAGCATAATGGAATACTTGATATTTATTATCATATTGTTGCAACATGGAGAGTCCTCCTCAAATCCAAAAATAGCTAGTTTGGCCTCATAGCTACAATTTTATAAGAAATTCTCCCACTTCCACGTAAAATGCCCGTGCACTTACTCCCAAATGATATGGAAAATGTTGGATCCCTTCTCCCTAAGAGAAGTATTCTTCTAAATCATACTTGTGAGGGGCACCCGAACCCAACATTTCATTCCATGATTGTTAAGAATAGTGTGGACATGCCTTGGTTGATGAATATAGGTGCTGGATGGGGGAGGTCATTTTACAACCATCAAGGATGAACCAAAACAAAGAAAGGGGGTTCTTAGTGCTCACCACCTTTCCTCGTCACCTCAATTGAAATTTAATAAGACATTTTTCAACAATAATTTACAAATATGGACATTTTCTAACTAGGAGTTCGAAAAATAAATACAAATTATATCTGCATATATAAGAAACAGAAAATAGAAATTACCATAGTAGAGTTTAGACAATAAGTACATAAGAAAAACAACCTCTATGATGTTACTCATACTCCTCCCAAAATCATATTTCTCTTATTTTCCGTCTTTTACATTAATATATGCATATGATCCATAGATTTTAGATGTGAGATAATTATAGCCATACAAATCCATTTAAACATTGAGACTATTCTTGATATAGTTTTGATAAAACTCCCTGTTTGAGAAAATACTTATCAGTGGATGCATATGATATTGTATATTTAGAACATGGGAAGGATGTGCAAGTCTCTCCAATATTTCAAAGAGGCTTCTTCCATAGTTCACTTTCCCTTCAATTCAATGAACCAAATTTACATCCACATAAACTTTTACAAAACTATAGTAGCAAAGTTAAATAATAAAAAAGTCGTTCAGAAAAGCCACTGACAACAAACCTTACTGATTACTATTGCAGGTAACTTGTTTGGATCTCCTACCAAAGAATCATGCGTTGCACCTATAATTTGTAGTGCAATTGTATATTCAGTCTCTTTGAGTTGGGATTCCTCATCAATTATCAAACAGTCAAATGGTGCTTCCAAGTTCATGCCACTCTTCCCATAAGATGATATAGTTGAAAATACTACCTTAGCATGGGACAAACAAATTTCAAAAATATGTTGTAGGGGGGTAATATTTCACAAAACAATTATTTTCTTAATAAATACATATAGTCACTTATAATATAGAAAATAGATTCTTTAAAGAGTTTGTTATTGTTAATCTCACTCTCTCTAAAATTATCTGCGCACTTTGATGCTTCTTTAGATATTTCTCCATGACCAGAAAAACATTCTCTAAGGGTTTTGTCCTTAAATGAATTTTTTTGAATATGATTTACAAAAATATCAACAAATTCATTTAGATGCTCCAAGTTTGGTTTCTTTGAGATTGATCCTGGATAATCATTCAATAAAATTCCTGCAGAATTGAAAAAAATTTAACCTAATATTTCCAACTTCACTCTGACAAACTATAGAAAATTAACTCAATCCTTCAGTTGTGTTGTTTCTTGAGAATCTTCATATTGTGAAAGTGTTGATTCCTACAAATCAAGAAGATTTGTCATAGTCTTCCTCCATCCTTTCATTGACATATGACAATTTTTCAGACGTTGCACTCGATAATCAAGGAAAATATCTCCCATAGGACCTTCAACATCGAAGTAATCCTCATTTCCATCGAGTAAAAGGTCACTTGAGGTAAGAATATAGAGAAAGTCATCAATATTGGAGCATTGGTATGATGGAGTTATAACTAAGTTCATGAATCTCATTGCAATTTCTGATATTGCAGCATTTGTTGGTACACACACAAGTACTTTGTACCTCGTATGTAGTAAAATAGAAAGAAGTGAAACTAACATCGATGTCTTCCCTATTCCAGGGGGCCTTGGATAAACTTTATATAGGGATGCTATTTATTTCTAACAACATTGAATGTAGTAAATGTAGCAAAAATATGAGAAACATCCAACTTGTAGGACTTGAAATGCTTGTTTTTGAATATTTCTATATCATCTCCATTTCCTTCGACAAAGGATTCATTACAGTCTTGCAAAACCTACTTAGGTTAGACCTTGTTTCCTAGCTTATCCATTTAAGCAATTACATTACAACTCACTAAAAAAAAAAGTCTTTAAAATACAAAAAAGGCCTCAAACATTGGGAGTGCATACTTTTGTATTGTAGTATACTACATTGGCAAGAACAACCAAATTTGTTATTTCATCATCCAAGTCGGTATGTAAAGCTTTCCAGATTCATAAATTTGTAGCCACATTACCAAGATAAATACCAAAACATATATTTTGAATATTTCTATTTTTGGAGCAAAAATGATGCATATCTTGAACATATACTTTCACCTCAACAATACTTCCATTTTCATTTTCATCATTGTTGGTCACCCTATATGCAAGTTAATTAAAGCCAACATATAGAGTGTTCAACATAAATTTTCAACCCAGGGAAGTATCTTATTTCAAAGATAATGTGCACTGTATATGATTTAAACACTAAGTAGCTGATGCTGTAAATGAATGACCCTACTTTCCTGTTCAGCTGAACTCATCCCATAATCTACTTAATCTAGTGTACCTTCTTAAGAATGCAATCACTAGTACCTTCTTACGATCTTTAATCTAGAATTAAAAGATGCAGGAAATAACATCTAGATTACTTTTACAGAAAGTTAAATCCTTAATTACCAAACCATCTAAAGATCCATCTCAACTATATTAATTAAGTTTATTCTAGAAATTCAAAGTACGGGAATTAAATTCTGCAATTATATATGTGAATAAACAAAATGCAAAGATCTAACGAAAATAGTGATTGAAAGAACTAGGGATGAACAGGGTTGTCGTAGCTATCACACAGTTGCATAAAAGAAGGTTAACCTATACAGTCTATTGGCACACCACACCACTGCAGTTTACATAGGATGCAATTACTGATTATTCAAATGACACACAACAAATCAATGACTGTTACAACTTACTGTAAATAAGGGAAACTATTACAAAATACAACCACACAACATAATAAATAAAATACCTAATTAACTCAGCAATCCCTATGGGAAGGCAGGCTTAACCTTCACACAAAGATGCTGGAAGTAACACATGTTAGAATGCCGAGATATGAAGAATCAAGCTCCTTGTATTAAAATGGCAGATGAGCACACAACTTCAGTAACAGCTGATACAATAAATTGATTAGTTTTCAACCCTTGGCTCGAAATAGTTCCCAGTATTAATACAATTACAATCATAACATCTTCCCACTATTATCGGGCAGCCATGCAGATCTTTGATCTTCAGTCTTCCCTAATTATGATAAGCTGTTATAGTCATGGCAAGATGAAAGCTAAGGCTATTAATCGAGCCAGAAATAATGACCATGACCAATTGATAAGATACTCTGTGGATTGCAGCTATTTTTGAGCAGTGGTGCACTATTGCCTCCAAATCTGTTGCACCCTGTCGCAACTACCTTTGTACAGCTCGCGTGGAATAGTATCCTTGTACCACATTCTTTGGGAAATGATGGAATGGATGGAGATAATCTCATCAATGAATGTTCATCCCTCTCTTGGCATGTTTGGTCCACTACACCTGTATCCTTTACATCTCGAATTATCTTTATAAAACCACCATATGTTAGCATAATTTAAGATGTAAAGCCCTGATTACAACAACCCTAAGCATTAATAAAATAAGACAATGATTAACCATACCAGTATGAGTTGAGGGACTGAGTGAAGGAAAAAAATTTGTTTAGTGTACATAATAGAGTAGGATGAGGCAAAAAGAGGTAGGTAAAGGTGGTAAAAAAGGGGTCATTTCTAGGCCCAACATCTCCCCCCAACTGTCCTGTTGCATGTCTCCATGCAACATTAACCTCCATTATTTTGAATATGAATTTGGCATTGTACTTTGTTCATGGAGAGAAGAAAAGTTGTATGGGAATTCAAGCGTTCCTTGTTACTCCAAGAATCCCTTATGGACAACCCAATATCTCCAACACTTCTACTTTTCTACCCTTGTTAATGAGAAGTCTTCCTTATGCGGTTTTGCTGGCCACCAGATGAGAGAAAATTTGAATTTGTGTCACAACCAATTAACCCCACATTCCTTCATGCAATCAACATATCCCTCAACCCTAGAAAGTGCATGTTCAAAATTCCTGTAATAGTAGGGATCCCCATTTCTCAAGGTTGAGGAGGCAACCTGCCATATGTGCTGGCTACCTTCGAAATCCAATTGTTGATGTTTGGAAATCTAGTTGACACAAGTAGAGATAACCTTTTTTTAAAGTTCCATTATCCATTGATCAGTTTGGATGGGACACGAGAGTACATTCTGATGATGAGCAAGGAGAAGATGATGATTTTGAGGTTCGCTTCGAATCCAAAGGTTAGAGTGGGCCTCATTATGAGAGAAAGTTTGGAAGGATCTTTCCCACTGAACATGATTGCTCACAAAGGAGGCAAAATCCCTCAGCTGAACATCACCTGAGAAAGGGATATGATTTGAATGGTGGTCCAAGGGATAAGCCAACTCATGCAAATAAATATCACACAACAAATTCTTCTCCTCAAAGTCACTTTCCAGAAATGTTTCCAGGAATTTAGCTAAGTTCACTATTTCATATGGTCTCCCTTCTTTTACAGCCCTCAGTTTAAACCAAATGAAATGCTCAAATAAAAACACAGGGTAAGAGGAGTGTTTTACTCTGGTACCCAACAATTCCCGAGAAAGAGTATACAACTGATATTTTTCCACCTAGATGGATTTGAACTTTTTTAGCTCCTTTAGCTCCTTCTGTAATTCTTCCCCATGGAGTTTCTGGTACATGATTTCTTCTGCCCACTTTTCCTTCAATTCCATGTTGGTCTTCCTATGTCCAGCAAGGGAAACCATCCCTTCTTGAAATCTCTCTACCTGAATCCTCCTCTTCCTCACTTCTATTCCTAGGATTTAGAGTTCTTTTGTCATCTTCAGGATTTCTTCATATTCAGCATGTTCTTCATTATCAGAATCCAAATTGAGAAAATTTTGAGGAAGTTGAGTCCATACCTTATCACTTGATGTTCCAATTTGAACATCCTGTACTTCTGAAATCACTTCTAGGGTGCTGGTTCTTGTGTAACATCATTCCTTCCTTGAATTTCTCTTGCAACAACTTCAACCATAGGATCCTCTGAAACAACTTCTGGGGATGCTAGTTCTTGTGTAACAACATCCTCTATTTGGAGTTCTCCTATAGAAACCTTAGCACCTGATTGTGAAGGTGGTGGTTCTAGTGTGATAACCTCTTCCTAGATTTTGATCTTCCTATCTGCCTGATTGTCAGCTGTAGCTTCGACAGGGGGATGCAAGGCCACTGGTTCTTGTGTAACAGAGCCCTGCCCTTCTATTTCTTCATGCTACTGGGATTGTAGAGTTTCTTCCATGTCTTTTGTAATATGGATCTGTTCTTCAAGGATTTCAGTGTCCCTCGAGGATTTTGATTTCATTTTTTCATCCTCTCCTAAATCCAAATCAGAAATGATGTCCATTTCAGGATTGATTTCTTGTTGCTTCCTTAGAGTCTCCACAAAAATTTCTAGCAATGTTGGTTCTTGTGTAGCAAAATCCTAGTTAACTTCCTCAATTTCCTGTTGTTGGGGTTCCATTTCTATTAACTTTGTGTTTTGAGATGGTTTAGGAGTCACATCACAGACTTCTTCGTTAAATTCCAGAATATTTTCAATCTCTGGTTCATCTTCCCCCATTTGGGTGGCAACTTCAATGAGAATATTCAAGGATGTTGGTTCTTGTGTATCGGCACCCTAGTCAACCTCATCACCATTCTATTGCTGAGGTTCCATCTCTATTAGTTTTGTGCCCTGAGAAGGTTCAGGAGTCACAGCGCAGACTTCTTCAATAAAATTAGGAATAATTTCAGCCTCTGGTTTACCTGTCCCAATTTGGGTGGCAACTTCAACAGGAATATTCAAAAATGCTGGTTCTTTTGTATCAGCACCCTGTTTATCTGCTACTTCCCTTTTATGGAGTTACTCTTGGGGAGCTTCACCATCCTTCTAATTAGATTGTCCTTGTTCTTCCATAGCTGCAGGTATGGGTTGTTGTGTCACAAAGGCATGAACTATGACTTTGCATCTTGACTGGTTAAAGATTTCTCCACACACAGGGCATACCACTCTTTCTTCCTCCTCACCATCCTTAGTAGGATTTGATCCTTCTAATTGGTCTGCAACTTCAACCAGTGTGTGCAAATTCCTTTCCACTTGCTTCCTACATGCTTCCTTCCAATTTTATAGTTCTTTCTGAAGTGATTGTACTTCCTCCTTTAATATACCATTTTCGTACAGAAGTTCCTCAATTTGAGGTTTTTCTGCAGCTGGTTCTTGTGGGGCATCATTTGCTTTGGGTCTTAGAATAGGGAATTCGATCTGTGCTTCTATGGTTTCCCATCTTGCCCGTGATTCTTCAGCTACTGTAAATGACCTAGTTCTTTTTCGTCTTATTGGTGGTGATGCCTGCATTTCTTCTTTTGATCTCCTCCTTTTCCTCCATGGTGCCAGAATCTCTAGATTTGTAGCTGATGTGGAAGGGATATCCTTTGTCTCAACGTTTTCATGTTCTTCCTTAATCAGAGTTCGTCCCCATTTAGGGGAAGATTCAATGGTCAACACCTCTATCTTTTCTTCTATTATCATGCCTCTAACATCCCTGTCTTCAGCTGTCACAACATCTAATGTTGCTCCAAATTCAACCTTTGTTATCAAATATTCCATATTATTTAAGAGTCTACAAGGTTTTCTCATGCATTTTCCTCCAATTCTTCTGCTTGGTCTTCTGACTGATCATCTGATCCAGTCTCATCCCCCCCGTAACTAAATTGGAGGGACTCCGATCCTCCTATTTCTCTTCATTTCCCCCCAACTGTTCATTTGCATGCTCCTCTTGGTTTTGAATAGCCCCCATGGGTATAGGTGCTTTTACTTCATCTTCTATTGGAACGCCAGACAAAAAGGCAGGTTCCTGGTTTATCTGAATTTGACCTGTGAATTTCTCCCAGGTTTGGTTCCATTGAGTTAGGGACCATAAAATTATTAATTTGACTAGGCCATGGTGGGAAAGGGAGGATTTTGGATTCTTGGTTATGTCTAAACAAACCCCGCCATATGGTGTATGTCATTGAATAGATAAAATGGAATGTTCAGTAAGGCCCTATGACGGAGATGAGATAATAGAGGAAGTTTAGTGTAATAAATAGTTTGATACCTACCTTCATAGGTGATATACTTCTTGAGGAAAAATACGATTTGATCCCATGGTTGAGGCAATGACTATAACATGATCCCTCTCCTTGATTGACGAATTTGCTCCCACTCTATAAAAAAATCCTGTACTGCAGCAACATTGGGGGTTCTTTGACCAAACCAGGCTCTTCCCACCTGAGGAAGGTAGTGACCTCAGCCACTATTGCTTCAGAGACTTCTATATGTAACCCCCAAACCTCTGAGTGGGTTTTTGTAAGATTTAAGGAAAATTGTAGAGCTGTCTCTTGATGAAACCCATTCAGACGTTGGAAGAATTCAGTCTAGCCCGCAGCTTCAAAAATAGCGAGAACTTTGACATTTCTTCTTAGTTGTCATGTATTTGGAGGTTCATGCCAAGCTGGGATACCCATGTTTTTTTGAATTTAGAATTCTTTATCAGTCCAACAAATTATAGGTCCTGACAATGGATTTTAAAGCATAGAGTATGCATGAACAACTGAGAGTGGAGTTGGGAGAATTTAGAAAGTTCCAGAGCATGGAAATGTTTGGAATTTTATCCCAAATTAGGAAAGGTGGCAGTTATCAGGTAACTTAAATGGACATTAAGTTGTACGAGTGGAGAGTTAACGGTATGCAGGTGTAATAATGGGCATATAAAGGAAGGTATGGTTGATGTTGTCAAATCTAGTTAATGCTTAATCAAGTAAATAATTAGAACCATACCTTCAAAAATATGTGATGAACGGTGACCTTGGAAAATAGTAAAGCGTGTGAAGTGCAGCCATTTAAATTTAATCATTATTGCAGGCATGCTATAATAACCTTTTCTACCGGCAAACCAAAAGCATCGTGTCAATTTTGCTGGAAACATAATGAATGCTATGAAGTAGATCAGAATCATCGACATCAGGAATTGGGGCCATATTTGGAGGAGTTGCTAGCCAAGATTGCAAAGAGTTTTGCCAATAATGGAGGAGTCACAACTGCATACCATAGAGAAATCAAGCAGTTTGGTAGAGTCGCAGCCATGAATTATAGAAAAATCAGCTAGTGTTTGCGTAGTCGCAGTCGCCGAAAAAGGTAAACATAGTAAAAATGAAATGGTGCCGCAGCTGTCGGAAAAGGTAAAAATGGACAAAAGTGGAATGGTGTCACAGTTGCCGGAATTGGAAAAAGGAATTAAATTAGGGTGTTGCAACTGTAGAAAAATGGAAAAATAGGCAACATTTGGATAGTGTTGCAGCTGCACGAAACGGGATAAAGGACGGGAGTTTATGGTGTTGCAGCTGCAGAAAAATGGAAAAATAGGCAACATTTTACGATGTTGCAGTTGCACAGAATGGGGTAAAGGGTGGGATTTTACTGTGTTGCAGCTGCACAAAATGGGATAAAGGGAAGGAGTTTACGGTGTTGCAGCTACAAAAAAACAGAAAAATAGGAAATGTTTTACGGTGTTGCAGTTGCACGAAACGGGGTAAAGGGAGGTATTTTACGGTGTTGCTTCTGCAAAAAAACATAAAAATAGGCAAAGTATCATAGTGTTGCAGCTGCAACAAACTTGTTCAAGGAATTTTCTTCTAATGCAGGAAGTTATAGAAGGACAACCCTGGTCGATAGGCCCGATAATGACCATTGATCCTTAGGTGCCTCCATGCACATTTTATTTAAAAAAAAATGGATCAAGTGAAAAATAAAAAGATAAAAATAATATTAAAAATATCAATTTATTTATGTACAAAAAATTTATGTAAGATTTACAGCAATTATCTAAGGATTGACAGGGGTAGAGAAAGATTCCTACCCTTGTTCTAACTAGTATTCTAGATCAGCTGCAATTTGTGAAGTGAATGCGTCTTTTGAAATGGGCTTATGGTACAGTCGCAACATGTGACCATTAGCAAATAATTGTGCACAATTCTAATCAATGGTTACCAGGTGGACTGTACCATTATCAAATACTCTATCTACTAGGTATGGGCCCAACCATCTTATGCATAACTTACCCTTGAAGTCCCTTTTGAATCTTGAATCGTATAATAATTCCCAATGTTAGCACCAGGATTTGGAGCCCCAAGGTTGAGGGGAGGACCTGCTCCCAACGTAATAGCAGAACCACTTTAGGCTGCACCTCCTTCCTTGCACAGTCAGAGAGGGATCTCTTGCTTGCCTTCAGATCTTTACTTCGCATAAGATATTTTCCTAGGGATGATCAGGAGACCAGACTCCTAAAATGGGACAAAGTAGAGTGGCATGAGATGTAGGTGGGATTATCAAGGAAAGGGACCATTGGCAATGGAGTCGAAAACCTGAGTAGGGGACATTTGCAAGAGGGAAAGAATGGTGTGAGGTTGCACACATAGGCAAGATAGCCGTCAATCTCACAATTGTGAGATATTTAACGGGTGTTTAGAAGATAAGAGAAAGTATCCCATCACCTGGAGCACCAGCGAGATGAATTCCATGTAACTTTAGAAGAAACTTTAATAAATGTCTGAAACAACATGCAGAGCATAGCAAGTATGAATTCCAAACTCTTATACACTAAGTTACAGACATGAAAGCAATCAACAAACTGGAATGGAAATAGGATATACATTTCACGTAAAGAAAATACATATTGAAAGAAGCATCGACACATGAATCTCTAGTTTAAGAAACAACTCTTCCTCTACAATTTTATTCATAACATAGGCATAAAATCTTATTTACAATGGAGATCCTCTTCCCTTGAAGGTTTTCCCCAACCTTCCAAATCTCAACCCTTCCTCCCTCTTTCGGGAGTGTATATATACCATTCTAGTGGTGAGACTATTCTCTGAAATAAACCTACAGACTGTTTCCAGTCACAATCATGCATTAAAAATATAAAGAGTGGGACTATCACCACATTTTACAAATATAAACAAGCATTATGATGTTACAGTGCGTGAAAACGTGGACTGATAGCATAGTGTTTTCATCCTCCCCACTCTGTGAAAGCGACCCCCCATGTTGCATGTCGATAGTTCATTGTCCACTTAGGCCACTTCAGATATACCTTTCCATCTCTTTGACCAGCTCGCTTATTCCAGACCATGTTGCTCAAAGGCTAACAAGAAGAATCAAGTCCTGCCGTCCGATCAATTTCCCGACCCCTCTTCCGTCTGGGAACACTATTATAGGAGGAGGCTGGGAAAAAGGTGGTCACGCGCCTAGTGATGATAAACGAATTAAGAAGCTTATCATCTTTGTACTGCTTCCTTCCTCCTATGAGGAGGGTTTTCTTGGAGGCCATGCAGCTGGGTGTACATTTGACCTTCTCCTCTCCCATGACAAAGTAATCAACTGGGGATTCTAGGGGTGGTGTCGAAGGATCTGGAACTATATGGTCCCAGGGTGAGAATTTTCTCCAACAGTCATGCCACCACCATGGGATGGGATTTCAGAGGTCGTGACTGTGACTGGGAGCATCAGAGAGAGGCTGCTGGGATGTCAAAACCCACACACAGCCTTTCCAAGGCCTGGGCTGTGTGGAAGTGGGTGAACCTCCCTTGGTATTTATCATCTGTGCCCTGGTGGTTGGAAATTTCTCATTCTTGATAACCAGTTCGATGAAGAAACACAATTTCATGTTCGCCAACCATCAATACCCCTTGTCGAACTAATTTCTCAAACCATACAGCCATGGCTTTCTACGAAAGGACTCAACACTCCTCGAAGTTCAACCTTTAGCTTCACTATTTGTACAACTTCAGAAGATGGAGCTTTATAGGGCAAGCTGAAATGGACTGGGGATGGATATAGTCTTGAATATCAATTGACATGACATTATCCCATGTGACGCCAGGGTGGGGTTCTTCTCTTTTGATGTTCAATTATATTATCCGATAATGGATAGGACTCTAAGCACTTCTCGCGCGGCTTCCAAGCTAGTTTCAAGGACTGTGGATTTGACCTTTCTTTCCTTTTCACTCACTTTGACGATGGCACTAAGTGGACTCATTTCATGGATTCTCTTAACTTTACGTAGACATTTGATTCGTCATTTCAAAACCTGCTCCTCATGTTTCCCCACTGTCTTTCCCACGCGGACCACGTGCTAGACCTATGGATGTGGAGATGTTAGTATTATTGGACGGGACCTTCATCTCAGTTTTATCAAAGATGACACTTTGGGGTATCAATCCATCTACCAAGAGGATAATTACACATATGAACGTCCCCTCCACTGTCATCTCCGCACTGGATATGAAGTTTGTACTCAGGAAGTCTTCTCATCCTTCGTATTTGAGGAATCTTTTACGTCAACCATCCACGGTCTATCATTTTTGTCACCAAATGTCTCCTCTATATTCAAGGAATAGTTTTATACTAAGGCTATCCCTTGATCGTCGATCGAGATCGACCTCTCCATGTAACCGTCGATCCGAGTGGGCCCCACTACTTTTCGCAGTGTGAAATTCTGATCTTCAACCTTACTAGTTCGCATTGTGAAATTAACCACAACAATAGATCTCTCCCCTTATTTATCATGACCATTGATATTAAGGACCGAGACTGCCTTTCACGATTTGAAATCGCAGTTATACCCGCACAAGTCCATTTTGCGAAATTGACTCAGACCGTAGATGTTCCTCTGATCTCATCTCTACTGTCAAATGTTTCCATCCTTTAACCTTTTCGCAATTTGGAAAAGCTCCTCCCATCGAGCATGTTTGCTCAACAAAACTGTTCCGGGCCATTGATTGGGCTTTGCTTTGATCTCGTCCTTTCATTTATTTGCTTTCTTTAATGGACTCTGCGAAAGCCAAAATTTGACCACCCTCCCACATCTTGGCTAAAACCACGACTGATCGTTGCTCTTTTTCATTGTTTGACAGTTCTAAATCATGGACTAGGAGCCTCTACCAACCTGAATGGTGCTCACACAATGTTTTAAAGGAATGGGACCTTCCTCGAACTTCTGTCAGGCTCAAAATAGACTATCAAAAATGGAGTGTTAACACCCAGTCTCCTTCACATATGACTTTATTTTTGATGAATTGGTTGTGCCAATTGGATCTCTATTGCTGGATTAATACCGTCTGATCAGCAACAGCTAAATGGTTCTCATCAAGTTCATTCAATTGATTCAATCTTCTCTTCTGGGCTTCGGTCACATCTAAGTTTACCTCTGTAGCTGTCTTCAAAGTCTTGATTTCAAATTCAATGGGGAAGACATCACTTTTACCATACACCAAGTCATAAGGAGAGAAACCTATAGTATTGCGCCAAGTGGTACGGTATGCCCACAATTATTTCAGAAGCCTATTAGCCCAATCTCTACAATGGCTCTTGACTATTTTTGTAAGGATGGCTTCAATAAATTTGTTAGTGCTTTCTACCTATCCATTGGCCTAGGGATGGTATGGTGAAGCTATCTAGTGCTGAATATGGTACTTTTGTAGCAGAGCTTCAAATTGATGTGACACAAGATGAGTTCCTCCATCTGTAATCACTTCCTTGGGTACTCTAAAACGGGTAAATATTTCACCATACAGGAAATTGATCACAGCCTGGTCATTGGATTTCACCAAAGCCATAGCTTCTACCCATTTTGTCATGTAGTCGGTACAAACCAAGATGTAACAAAATCTAAGTCCCATCTGTCAAAAGGTTCAACCACCAGTTGTGGTTGAAGAGGCATTTGATCCAATCTATTAGGTTGGCCCATCCTCTGGAAGCTGTCACAAGACTGGACATATCTCTTTCCATCCTTGAAAAGGGTCAGCCAATAGTAGCCCATTCTCAGCGCTTTGTGTCTTCTCCTCCTATCTCCAAAATGTCCCCCACAAGGCTCGACATGGTAGGCCTTCAAAATATGGAATATTTCATCTTCTCTTACACATCTTTTGATCTCAAGATCAGGTCCTATGTAGAAGATATGACCGTCTATCCAACAATACCTGGCACTTTGTTGAATAATTTTCCTCTTTTCTCTTTTAGACAAATGTGCCAGAATCTTCCCTTCAGCCAAGTACTTAGCAACATATGCATACCAAGGGGAGTGATATGAAACTGCAAATAAGTGTTCATCTAGAAAAGAGTCTCTTTGTGCCAGAAATTGTTTCTAAGGCCAGAGAAACAAGCCAACACAATCTCAAGAGTAAAACTCAACAAATAAAGAAAAATTTAGGGTTTTTGGTATGATTTAAATGGTTGTAAGCTTCAAGAACAGTCAGGGAATACATTCAAAATAAAAGTAACAACTAAATCATAAACAGAAACTGATAAAGATGCATAACATATCACATAAGATCCAGCAGAAAGACTATGTTGAGGTTCATACATAAAGGATAAGCATTACCAGAAAATACACATTAACTAGCAATGAATTTATCATTTAGGAAACTAAACAAGTTCAATAACAAAGCCAACATAGACAAACTGAAGGGGAAAAAGTCATATATCTCATTATTTTATCAGCAAATGCTTATAAGAGTCTCAGCAGTTATCTCTGAACAAGTTTGCAGACAAAACAGTCTTGTAAACATCCTGATGCTCCCAAAAATCAGAACCCTAACAATGTCTTTCTAACTCCTCTAAATAGTCATCCTCTACAAAATCAGTTAGGTTTCCCATTCTAACTGTCTCCATCGACTCACTAAGGTAGGTAAAGTAAAAAGTGCATTTTTTACAAAATTACAAAATTGCTAAAAATAGCAAATGATTAACAAAAAGTGTTTATCAAACATATACACTAACTAAAAGCATAACTGATCAAATCTCCTTCGCTGCTTCAGAAAGTAGTGCTATACCATCTAGGCTTTGAGCCTTTTTCTTTTCTCTTTTATGTTTCTTTTCCATATCATCCATCTTCCTCTGAAGGTCTTCATTCTCCTGCTGTAAACTTTCAACTGTCTTCTCTAGCTTTGTAGAATACCTGTCAGTATCTTTCTTCCTTTTTAGCACTTCTTTAGACACTTTTGATAGCTGTAGGAAATGATGATGGACATCTTGCAACTCCTCTATAATCCCCCTGTTGACTTTAAATAAACTATCATTAGTCTCTTGTAATTGTTTTACCTGTTGCTTGTATTTCTGAACTCTTTCCTGCAAGCTTTCATCATCAAAACTAGGGTTTTCCAGTACATTTGCATCCTGCATTAAAAAATCCGAGAAATCAACAGGAATAATAGACTCTTCTATAATTCCTTCTTGCCTAAGTATAGCTTCATCTTCTTCATCCCATTCCTGATTTTCAAGAGGACATTCTTTTACCTTTTCTTCTTCCTGCTGTTTTAAGAGTTTATCTTTTATCTCAAAAATTATTTCAGATAATTTAGAAGTAGGCTGACTTGTTTCTTTTGGATACTGTGACAATCTTTTTAACCCAACAGGTTGAGGATAAGAAGGTCTAACCATTGATTTTCCTTTGTTTTTGATGTCTATTTTACCAATTGCTGTTTCTTCACTTGAAGTAGTATCAATTACAACCGTATTTTGTTTGGAATCCAGTTTAGGGTTAAGTATCTTCTTCATACTCCATCTCAATTTATTGGTTGGCCTAGTTTTAGGCCTCCAATATGAAGTTACAGCCTTCTTTTTCTTCGTATGAGGCTTAGCTGCTTTGATGTCTGAGGTGAGGAATTTTTCACAAGCTTCATGCCTGCCTTCTGGTTCATCAATGGGCTGTGACTGCTCTTCTTCTAGTAGATATCCCTCATCATCTGAGAGGATGGTGAGTGGACTTCTTGGTTTAGTTTGAACTTCATCTTCAGGTATAGCATCTTTTTCTTCAACAACAGTTTTAGTTTCTTCAGAATCTGCTGCTGGTACTATGGGCTGTAGCAGCTGCTTTGGGTCTCCAAAGAGTGAATACTTGCCTTTACTACTTGCTGAAAATATTTTAGATTTAATCTCTTCTTCCATCTGCTCAACTCTTTTCTCAGTTTTGACCTCAAGCTTAGGTTTATGACCTAGCTTCTTCATCATCACAGTTCCTTTATCAGTTTGCCTCTTTGGCTGTTGTTCTTCCTTTTTGACATGAATACCAGACCAAAACAGAAAAAAGTCCCAAGTTCTTCCCTCATGCTGCAACACAGTACTGATGATCAGCTTGATCAATCCATGATGAAAAATATACTGGGATGTGTGATCTTCATGCTGTTTAACCCTACTGGACATTTTCTGCAGGCTCTTTAAAAAGAAGAAAGGCAGGTTCATTTTTGAGACTCCCACCATATGTTGAAGGAATCTAAAATGATATTTAAATACATATGAATACCTGCCATCACAAGTCACATAGCTTTGCAATATTCTAATTGGCTCAATCCACTCTTTTCTGAAATTCTGGATAAGAATACCTTTATTCCAATCAGGATTCACATTGGGTAATAGGTACCTGTGAGGTTCAAAGTCAAAAGATAATTTCTTGAACCAATTCTCACCCTCATTACTAATCCCAGTAGCCTCTGCAATTAGTCCTACAGTCAGTTTGAATTTGAGAGCATAAAAAATAACCATATCATCTTTTAGACCCTGAGCAAATTTACAAGACACTTGTGCATTGTAGCCATCTATCTTCCTGAAGAAATTCAGCCAACCTGCCTGTTGGAACAATTCAGCACAATCAGGGAGCTTCTCAATCCAAGTTAAGTTAGTGGGATCAGCCCTATTGATTTTACCACTTTTGCCACTCTTTCCCATCTTTTCCCTTCATAAACTAGAAGTTGTCTGGTTTTAGGGTTCATAAAATATTTTATAAAGTGGTTTCCTGCTCCTTCAAATTTCTTCACAATTCCTGCACATTTCTGAACAGACCTGTATATTTTAAAAGGTGAAGTAAAAATTCTCAATAAGAGGACAAATTAACATCACCGAGGGATTCCATGTTGCTTTGTCCTAACAATGCAAATTAGGTCTATATATAGGCTAACTGCAAAAGATTTGAAACTTAATCACCAATCAGACTGTTTTTTAAACAAAAGACCATCTTCAACCTGTCAAGCAAACTGTGTATCAGTATCTACACCCTATCAGCATGATTCATGAACATCTCTGCACAAAAAAGGTTTTTCATAAATGAACTCTTTTGTCACTTTAGAATTTATTGCAGACTGTTCATCCCACACCTATCTCTTTTAGCTCATCAAGTCCCTGCAACTTCCATCAGTTTCCAAAACAAAAAACTTCCACACATATCAATCTAGGTGCTGCTGCAAATTGGTATTTGGTTCCCTCTGTATTGTTAAAGAAATTAGGTATTCTGCACATTATTCAATCAACCAAGGGATTCTCCTCGAACCCTGTGTATCAATGCCAACCTCATTCTTCAAAACCATTAACTTTGCATATGTGACAACAATTCACTTGCTTCTCAAGCAAACTGAAGACTTCCTGTGTAAGGGATGAGCATAATAAAATAGTCTACAATTCATTCCAATGCTGCTTCCTGTAGACTATGACTCAAATTAGCATTAGGTCTGACAGGAATCTTAATCAGTCAGCTCATTACACCCATAGTATATCCATATCAGAGCTTTTTGAGTGTATCAGAGAACCATAATATAAACAAATTTTCCTCAAACTGTTTCGAAGTTCCAAAAACTGCAAGGTTTAAAATTAGGGCTATTTTGGTGCTCTGTTCAATGAAATTCTTCAGAACAACTCCAAGAAGTTATTTCTTATGCTAACATTTCATTTTGGAACCTATTTTAACCTCTGCATCAACCAATTTCTCCAGAACGACCTCCAGCAAGAAAATTCCCAAATTTTCAATTATAGGGGTTTATAGTGAAACAGCTGCCAATTGTTCAACTGCAATGGTTTAAACCTATGTCTTGAGCTGTTAACTGCCTCTCCTTGAGTGTACAGATGTATTTACGTGATCACTTTGACTGCAGGTAATGGGATTGAAAAGCCCTAATTTTCGCTAGCCTTCATAACTCTGTCTCCGCTCTGCAACAACATAATCCACCTTTCTAGCAGTTAACTTTCCTTCATGAGCCTTCCTTTCCTCTGATAGTGTGCGTGAAAATAAAATTATGCCACCTTAGACCGATATTTACTAATAACTGTCAAACAAATCCCGCATTATGGGCAATGATGGCCATGATTTGTTTCGAGACTCAAAACCACCTGGGATCGTGTTGAAACTACAGCTTACATGTATTAAATAGCTCACCATATGCGATTAGTCATTCACAAACTGAAATCATGATAAAAACCTGCTTGAAAATCGAAAAATAAAAGGGTCGCGATATTCTTGTAGCATGCCCTTTGTAAATTTTCACTCAAGCGCTACAAGAATATCTCCAATGCTAATTCTCCGCTATTTTTCAGCTTTTTGCTAATTTGTAGGAGGTTTAAAATATGCTAAGGTGAAAATCATGTTTATTTGTTCTCCAAATAAACATTTATGAATCAAATATTTGATATAATGACCTTTTCTTTAACCCCTTTAAAATACAAAGGACCAAAAATTAAAACAAATCTATAAAAAGCAATCTCAAAAAACCATCTAATCAACCAAAAAGTTCCTAATGGAAACTAAAAATGAGACTTAAAACAAACTTACTTCAAATAAAATGAAAACAAACCCAAGATTGAAGAAGTCAAACCAAAATTGAAGAAAAAATTTACTGACTTAACAGAGTCCTCAACAGGAAAATTATCATCACTGTTAGTAAAATGAGATAAGAAATCAGAGACAACATTTTCTTTTCCAGGTCTGTCTATAATGGTGATATCAAATTCCTGTAATAATAATAGCCACCTAGTTACCCGAGCATTTGTAATAGGTTTATTCATTAGATATTTGATGGCCGAGTGGTCAGTGTGCAAAAAGGTAGGATACCCAGTGATATAATGTCAGAATTTGTTAATGGAGTAAACAATGGCTAAAAAATCCTTCTCGGTAATAGTATAATTAAGTTCAGCAGGGGCTAGGTTTTTTCTAATATAATAAACTACATAAGGTGCTTGAACATCCTGCTGTCCTAAAACTGCTCCAATGGTGGTATCAAAGGCATCTGAAGAAATGTGAAAAGGAAAGTCCCAATTGTGCCCTCTTAGAATGGGAGCTGTGGACATCTTCTCCTTAAATTTAACAAACGCTGCCTGACATGCCTTATTCCAAGTAAATTGCGCATCATTCATTAACAATGAAAACAAAGGAGAGGCAAGTTTGGAAATGTTTTCTATAAATATTCTGTAATATCCAACATGCCCTATGAAACTTCACACTTCTTTCTGAGTTACAAGAGTAGGTATATTTTTTATTACCTTGATCTTAGAGGGGTCTACCTGGATGCCATTAGCAGAGATAAAATGCCCCAACACTACCCCTTCACTCATCATCATATGGCACTTTTCAGTGCTCAAAAATAGATGGGTCTATTCACAGCGAGTTAAAACCTTTTCCAATTTTTTCAATGCTTCTTCAAAGTCTTTTCCATGAGTAAGATCATCCATGAAAATTTCCATACTATCATTAACTAATTCTAGAAAGATGCCAATCACAACTCTTTCAAATGTGGCTGGTGCATTGCATAAACCAAAGGGAAGCACTTCGTGTGTGAAATTTCCTCAGGGACAGGTGAAGGTAGTTTTATCCTGGTGTTGAGGCCCAAAAAATCGTAGGTAGCAACAGTAAGGGATTCTCCCCAATCAACGTTCCCAACTAGCCCGTTGACTATTTGGTATGGGGAATCCGTCCTGTTTACGGTCCGGCTACCGTAGGTCAAAGTAACAAAAAACATAGGCTTTACTGGTTGCGGCCCGGTCCACCATGTATTTTTGTATTTTTTGACTTAATGTATGATATGCAAGTGCCTAATTAACCATGCAGGGTGATAAGA
The DNA here is from genome assembly GCA_001517045.1 of Pseudotsuga menziesii. NCBI lineage: Eukaryota > Viridiplantae > Streptophyta > Pinopsida > Pinales > Pinaceae > Pseudotsuga > Pseudotsuga menziesii. The sequence goes on from LPNX011110934.1 coordinate 56,127, forward strand.
TGCAAGGAGCAGTCACAATGTGATGTGCAGGTTCTTACCTCTAGTCTTAGACTCACTAGCATCTAAATCACATACAACAAGAAAATAAACTAACTACCTAAAATATCCCTAGGGAGAAGGATTATCATTCATTAGTGAGTAATACATTTTGTACCTGCATAATGAAGAGTTACAGATAGCTGATACTTATTTCAAGACACATGAACAATTACAGATATTTAAACAACCAGATAGCCAATTGTTTTATGAACAACATTTATTACTCACAGTGGAGAGCATCACAAAATATACTGAAGAGCATTCAACAAGAACATAGGCTCAGGAAGTTAAACACTCTCATAGTTAATGAAACATAGCTGAAAACGAAATAGTTCCCCTTCAACATTGTTCATTTAATCACATTGATACATTCCACATTTCTCTTTCTCCAACAGGAAAAAGTTGTAGTTTCTGATTGTAAAATGAAATAGTTTCTCTTACAAGCAAATGGTTTACAAATTATTCCAGGGAAAAAGTCCCTCTTTCAGTTCTACTTTTCAATATTTAAACTACAAGAGCCGACCGTTTGGGTTTCCCCTCAAACGAATGACCTTTCAGTCTCCCCATGCTTCATATTCCTTTGTCTTTCCAGCGCATGCCCATGATTGACTACGTAACTGCCGGACCTTTCAGAGCTGCCCCATCTTACACTCCTACTGGTTTCGACTCTACTTTCACCAAACGGTCCGCCTCCATTGACCAACCTCCGGAAACTACCTACAATCAAACGACAAGCATCATTTGTTGGAAACACATTTAAACCATAGCAGCAAATTAAACTGACTGAATGGCTAATCCACAAGAAATGATCAGGTGCACAACTGTCATTCTACAAGTGCCGACCATACTACCTTGTCCTCCTACAGGCTTGTGATAGCAATACCAATGGCGGAAAATTTGAGGAAACCAACATCAGAAGCCAAACGGCTTTCCCGGCCACAACGACAGAAAAGTAAAGGCTCCAAGCATGCGACAGGAGGGCAGGAAACTTTAAAATTGGAAGTCGGATGGTTTGGACATCGGAAGAGGGATGACTTTCCCGACTGCAATGACAAAAAAGTAAAGGCTCCAGGCATGCGACGGGAGGGCGGGAAACTTTAAAATCGGAATTCAGATGGCTTCATACTTTGGCAGCTAAAGGACTTTGAGAGCCGCAATGGGGGGAAAGAGAAGGCTAAATCCACGTGATGCCCAGTCGGACGTCGGATGGATTTCTATTTCGGAAGCTAAATGACTTTCCCAGCCATAATGGCGGAAGAGAAACGGCTTCGGATCAAACAAAAGACGCCCAATCAATACAAAAACTAAGTGGTTAGACAGCTTTAAAACTCAACAATGGATAGAAAACCCATTTTTCTTCCACAAGTCCGATTCGTCCTTAGCTAGCAAACTGAATCACATCCATGACTTATTATGGTATTCAAATGCATGCACTTTGAACAGGCTAGAAAACGATCTTCCAAAATATTCAAAACAAAGCATGCCCAAAATGTCAAGGATTCAGTCAATTAAAACAACTCGAAATTATGAGGAGGGGCCCAAAAATTAAGAAATTTGGGGCAGAACAGTTGCAGCTGCAACAATTGGCGATTACCTAGTGAACCTAGATCTCTGGGAGATTTATCTTTGAGTGACAGATTGTTTAACAAAAAATGCATCCTACTGAATTCTTCCAGCTATCTGGATTTCTCGAATGCCGGAAGTGTGTTCCTTCAATCATTGAAAATAGTCCAATTTGGGAGAGTGGAAACCAAGATTTTCAAGTCCAGATAACTCTGTTGAGGCCAGAAAATGAGTTTCATTATTACTTTTGTATTCAGGTGGCTAATAGATTTCGACACCACAGGATTGTAGCATATGGTAAACATAAATATTCGTTTGTTCCTCATTCCCATGCCATTTTAGCACTTTTGTGCTTTTGGACTTTTGTCCCTTTTCGTCTGAGTCCTCCTGCATGCCTTTCTTACTGAATTTTAATTCAGGATCCTCTATCCCATAGTGTCCTTTTGTGTGAGTGGTGTACTTCAAATTTCAGCTCACGGACGGAGAGGATCTTTTGGCAATTTAGTACTCATGATTCAGCACCTGCTTTGATTTATGATGCTTTCATAGTAGTTTTTTGACTCTTTACTTGCCTATTGGCATTCACTTCTTGGAATGGGATCATTTATATTTAATACACTGTTCACCTTTCTCCTTTCCATGGGTTCTCTGCTGTCGCTCCTTAGAACATTTTAAGTGTGACGTGGATGGAGCCTCAACATAGTATTCCAGACTCTTCGAATCTGGTTTATTTCACAGGGGTTAAGCAGGACTTCAATGCAAACATAATTATTCAAGAAAACGACTAAACTGGAAGAAATTCTTTTATACAAATAGCAACCCACAGTCTGATCACTAAATTGTTTAGCATTCCCAAAAATTTGGATGTTCCTCATGCAACCGCAAGTTCGTCCCCTTTATTGAAATCAAGACAATCAAACTAAAACCAATTGTAAAACATGACTCAAAAGACAAGCAAATAGATTATTTATATACAAGACAGAATAATTCAAACAAACTTAGGAAAAATACGGCTTGAGGACCAAACCATTTACTGGTAAGTTCTCTTCCCATCCTTGCTGATCTTGCAACTTATAAGTAGAAGGGCCAAGCTTTGCCACTATCTGATAAGCTCCTACCCACAAATGCTGGAATTTAGTGTGCTTTCCTTTCTCATCATGGGGGTGATACCATTTGAGGACTAAGTCTCCTACTTCAAAGTATTTTGTTCCAGCTTTATGTTTATCGAACCATCTCTTAACTAACTCTTGCTGCTGCTTAAAGCGTTCTGTGGCTTTAGATCTAGCCTCTTATGCTTTCAAAAGATTATATATTCTTATTTGCAAAACTTCATCATCCGACCCTCTAGACTCTTGAGCTAGTATGGAATATGGTAGCATGATATTGGGAGGAAGGATGGTATCTTTACCATAGACAAGGGTATATGGAGACACTCCAATCGCAGACTTGGGGGTGACCCTATCTTCCCAAAGGGCATTTGGTAATGCTGAGTGCCAACTCCTCTGGTTTTGTACCACAGTCTTTTTCAAAATCCTAATCAGATTTTTGTTAGAGGATTTAGCCAGGCCATTTCCTTGTGGATAGTAATTAGCAGAATAATGCAATTTTATCCCTTTATCATGAGCAAAACCAGTCAATTTAATTGATGAAAAATACTTAGCATTATCAAATACTAATGAAACTGGAACTCCAAACCTGGTCATGATATGATCTTGCAGGAATCTGATGACTTCGTCTTCATTTATCTTGTGCAGCAGGATAGCTTCAACCCACCAAGTGAAATAATCAGTAGCGGTCAGAATGTACTTGTGCTACAGAGAGTAATTCGGTTTTATTTCTCCAATATTATCCAGCCCCCATTGCTCGAATGGCTCCGTGATCATCACAGGATTTAGGGGTGCTGCTCCTTTAGGTTGTCTCCCGCTACACCTTTGGCAAATATCACACTTTCTGACATGTGCGTGTACATCTTTGAAGAGCGTAGGCCAATAGTAACCGGCTCTGAGTATTTTGTGGGCCGTAGTATCTCCTGAATAATGTCCCCCAGTAGGACCGTCATGCAATTCTGACATTACTTTCTTCGCATCTTCCTTTTCTAAGCATCTGAGAAGAACCCCGTCATAATTCTTTCTGAATAATACTCCTTCAACAAGTTGATAGGAGGATGATTTAAGACACAACGCTCTTCTTTGCTTGGAACTCCAATGTTCTAGCAACAGCCCTACCTGCAGGTAATGCACAAGGTCTCTATACCAAGACTCAGGAGCTGTAAAAAAATGGCATACCTCCATTACATGTAGTTCGGCTTCATCTTCCCAGGCGTGTTCTTCATTTTTTCCACTTTCAGTCATCTGTTTCCACAACCCTTGTCCTTTAACTATAGATGCTAGTTTGAATTCAAGGTCGTACTCGTGAAGAGCTGTTACCCAGTTTCCTCTTCTTTCTCCTAACTCCTTCTGTATAAGAAGAGACCTTAAAGTTGGGTAGGGGACGATCACCTTGGTTCTATTTTTTAAAATATAAGGCCTGAATTGTTTTACTGCTTTGAATACAGCATAAGCTTGTTTATCAACAGCTGGGTATTTCAATTCGGCCCTCTGTAGACCAGTACTCATAAAGGATATTGGGAATTCATCCCCCCCATCTTCCTTTTGGGTGAGCACAGCTGCTAGTGACTCGTTAGATGCAAAGGTATATAAGATAAAATATTTGTCAAAATCTGGGCTTTTTAGCGATGGTGCGTGTGCAACATCAGTTTTGATTTTGATGAATGCGCTTTTCTCAATTTCAGTCCACTTGAATAGTGCATTTTGCTTTACCATCTGCTGTAGTGGTTTGACAATCTGAGCAAAATCAGGCACAAATATTCGCACGAAGTTTATCATTCCCATAAATGATTGCATCCCCTTTTTATTATGGGGCAAGGGGATTTGTTCAATAGCATTAATTCTTTCTGGATCTATAGATATTCCTTCCTTCAAAACTATGTGACCCAACAACTTGCCCTCCGTGACAGCAAATACACACTTCTTAGGATTGAGTGAGATGCCATACTTACAACAGTGTTTGAAAATTTTCCTTAAGTGAAACGCGTGCTCTCCTCTTCTCTTTGAGAATATTATAATATCGTCAAGGTATACTACATCACTTCGGCCAATCAACCCGAGGAAAGCTATGTCCATAGCCCTCTGAAATTTTGCTCCAGCATTTATAAGCCCAAAGGGCATTCTTTTGTATGCAAAGGTTACCCATTTAGTCCTGAATGTAGTCTTCAATCTATCTTCTTCGGCTACTAATACTTGATTGTAGCTAGAGAAACTGTCTAATAATTAAAACAGTTCAGAACTTGAAACCATTTGTAGCAGTTGCTCCATGGGTGCAACAAGATAGTTATCTTTGTCTGATGCACGGTTTAGGTTCCTGAAATCCACGCAGAGTCTGATTTCTCCAGAATTTTTTCTTACTGGTACCAGATTTGATACCCACTCAGAGTGTCTGACTTTAAAAATGATTCTAGCATCCAATAATTTCTTCACTTCACTCTGAATCAGCGGTTCCAAATTTGGATGCATTTTTCTTAATGGTTGCTGATATGGCTTGACTCCTGCTTTAATGGGGACGACATGCTTTATGATGCTGGTGTCGTATGTTTTCAAATCTTCGTACATCCATGTGAAAACATATTTATATTGTTTAAATAGACTGATGAATTTGTCTCTTTCTGCTAGTGAACAACACTTGCCGAGATTCACAAATTTGGGATTCGTCTCAGTCCCTAAATTTATCAGCTCGAACTATAGAGATGAGCTGTGGGTCTTCATGTTGGCTAGTCTTTTGAACTTTTCATTTAAATCGAACATTTTTTCTAACGTTCTGACACCTTTAGGAATGAAATTATCATATTTCATCTCGGCCTAATGCTCTTCATCGTCTATGATCGCTCCTTTAAAGACCTCGTCATTTTTCAAACATTCTATGATTTGCTGATCATCGTCGAACACTCACAAGTTGATGATCATATTCGGTACTGAGTGCCTGAAAAGTAGTTCGACAGAACACCGATTATTAGTGGGTACGAGTCTAGCGGCTGATGTGGCCAACAGATCAGCGGCTGCATTTTTAATTCTTGGAATTGAAATAATATTGAATGCATTAAAACATTTAAGCAAATCCCATACCTCATTCTGGTAAGCCTTTAAGTGAGGAGAAACACAATGTATCTGATTCCGGATTTGTTTCACAATAATTTAAGAATCCCCGAAAACTTTTATATTACTTACCTTTAATTCAATTGCCTTCCTTAGTCCCTGCACCAGTGCTTCGTACTCAGCTGTATTATTAGTACACTCAAACTCTAATATACATGAAAGGAAATGTTTATTATTCTGTGGGTCGATTAGGACACAGCCAGCCCCTGACCCTTCTAATGTCCTAGAGCCATCAAAAAACAAAATCCAAAAATCACTAACTATTGAAGGTGAATCTGCTCCTACTGCTAATCTTACTATATTACAGTCAATCTCATCAGCCTGTGAGAATCGAAGGAGATCAGGCTGGGTGTCAGATGTGTTGCTGGCTTCTTTCGCTTGATAATTCCCTGGTTCCAACTCAATAAAATAGTTTCCCAGTACAAAATCCACTGGTACATTCTTCTCCTCCAGCTGAGTAACATTGTACTTCATGTGAGGCTCTCTTAGAATCTTAATCTGGTTTGGACTCCCTTTGTATGGAAACCAAAGATTGGACCAATCTGAGGTGAAATATCCATTTAATTTGGTCAACCAATCTCTGCTCAGGACAAGACCATAAGCGTCTGGTATATAAGCCACCACGATGTTAATAACTTGGCAAACTTTGTCATTAGATGCCAGACAGACTAGGACATCTTCGAGCTCACCAATCACCTTTACATCCATTCTATCCAATTGAACCACCCTCCATGTGGATGGCTTAGGCTGCCCATTGATATTTTTACAGACTGATATGGGCATAACATTTACTGACGCCCCTGAGTCTACCAAGAAATTATGTACATTATGATTGAAAATTTCAAACGTGAGGAAGAAAGGTGGATGTTTTCTTTTAGACTTACCTCCAACGCTAGTTTCTCCAATTTCTTCTTCTTCCTGAGGTTGATTGTTGGCGGGAAGATTCTCATCCAATGCTTCAAGTGCTTTCAACAGTCTTTGTTTTTGCTGCAGCACTTTACACATTTTGAATAGTGGCACATTTCCTTTTACCTTTTTAAAATCCTCCACGATGTCATAGTCCATCGGCTGCTCAATGTGGTGAGGTTTATCAGCATTCATCTTTTCTTCGCTTGGCTTGTCCCGTGCATCATTCTACCTAGGATCTTGGATGGTAATAGTGAATTCTGGAACTATATCAGTTGAGGATCCATTTTGAAATTTCTTTATATTTCTTTGAAGCCTTTTGATCTTTGGCAGTATAAGACTGTTGTCTTTAATCGGCCCTTGGCTCCTCGTGGCTACGTTGATTTCCTCTTCAACATCAAATAAGGAAACATAATTCCACAAAGCCATAGTTTCCTCTTCTTGCTCATTCGTTGCAGTGGTACTTTCTTTTCTTTCCTCATCTCCTTCTTCAGTTAATCTAGAATCCAACATTTGGTTCATGACCAACGTCATTGAATTTATCCATTGCGGACAATTCTTCTCAGAGTGGGGTTGTTGGTGGAAAGTGCAAAAATTTTCCATCCCTATCTCTGTCAAATTCATAGATGCTGTATTATGCGGAGGAGGTTGCGACTGATGGTTATGCTCTCTTTTCTTATAATATGGCTTATAAAACTTTTGTGCTTCCTTTTCTTTCTCCATATCTATGATTTTGTTGGAAAGCTTCTGCATCATTTTGGCCATATTTTCCAAATCTGGCGACTTTTCTTCCTTAGGCTTAGTAAACAATAAGGCTCTTATTCCCGCACCTTTCTCTCCTGATTGTTCTGGATAATATTCAATACTTTCTCTTTCATCTTCCACTACCTCTGCCTCTTCATAGGTTTCTATCAAAGTAGGCTTGGCCCTACCTTTGGCAAACATGGCCAAATTAGGGCCTAAAGCTGAAGTATAATATTCAATCAATACTTTGTCCGAAGGTTTATCTGTTTCATAGAAATTCTTGAGATATGCTGCAAAGCTTTATGTGAAACTGTGCACCTTTTCTTTTCTTTCTTTCTTCAACATGCACAGCCCTTTCATGAGAGGTGCATGAGTTTTCTGAGTTGCATACTTACTTCTGAAAATTCTTTTGAAGGTATCCCAATCTTGGATAGAGTTAGCAGGAAACCCAAAGTACCATGACGCTGTAGCTCCTTTAAGGGTATGCGAAAACAGTCTGCATACCACATCTTCATGTTCCCCAGCCCTTAATCCTTCAATTTCCAAGTAAAAACTTTGTAGGTGATCATCTACTAGTATTTTCTCGTTGGGGTCAAACTTGGGAAAAATCTTGTCAAAGGCTTGAGGTAGGTTGTGTAATGGAGGTCTCAGGTTTAATGGTGATCTGGCTCTCCATGCAGGTGGTGGATTTGGTGGGTTAGGTGGTGGATTAGCATTTACTCCTGCCATGAGTCTAGGTGGAGAGTGCGGAGGTGAGCTAATAGGAGTGCGAGTAGGAGAACTGTGAGGGGTTTCTGGGCCTTCTTGATTCAAAGGTAGCACAACTTCCTATAAGGCTGTTTCTACAAGTTATTCCCAGTCTCCAACCAAGACTGAGTCTTCCGCTACAGGACGATATTTCCTTTTATACTCTATTCTGGGCAATTTAGGGATGATTGGAAATCCTCCAATCTTCTTTACATATGCCCTGGTATGTCTTCTCAGATCATTAACAATTTTGTTTCCAATAGAATATAGATGTTCTCTTTCTTTTGGAATTGGATTATGAAACCCACTGCTTTCAAAACTGTTACTGGTGGAGTAATCTCGGGAAAATGGGTTTCCTCAGCTAGCCATACACTGGCGGCCCTCCTTCTAGCACCAAAACTATTGAGGCCTAGAAAATCGTAGGCAACAACAGTAAGGGATTCTCCCCAATCAACGTTCCCAACTAGCCCGTTGACTGTTTGATATGGGGAATCCGTCCGGTTTGCGGTCCGGCTACCGTAGGTCAAAGTAACAAAAAACAGAGGCTTTACAGGTTGCAGCCCGGTCCATCATGTATTTTTGTATTTTTTGACTTAATGTATGATATGCAAGTGCCTAATTAACCATGCAGGGTGATAAGATGCAAGGAGCAGTCACAATGTGATGCGCAGGTTCTTACCTCTCGTCTTAGACTCACTAGCATCTAAATCACATACAACAAGAAAATAAACTAACTACCTAAACTATCCCTAGGGAGTAGGATTATCATTCATTAGTGAGTAATACATTTTTTACCTGCATAATGAAGAGTTACAGATAGCTGATACTTCTTTCAAGACACATGAACAATTACAGATATTTAAACAACTAGATAGCCAATTGTTTTATGAACAACATTTATTACTCACAGTGGAGAGAATCACAAAATATACTGAAGAGAATTCAACAAGAACATAGGTTCAGGAAGTTAAACACTCTCACAGTTAATGAAACACAGCTGAAAATGAAATATTTCCCCTTCAACATTGTTCATTTAATCACATTGATACATTCCACATTTCGCTTTCTCCAACAGGCAAAAGTTGCAGTTTCTTATTGTAAAATGAAGTAGTTCCTCTTACAAGAAAATGGTTTACAAATTCTTTTAGGGAAAAAGTCCCTCTTTCAGTTCTACTTTTCAATATTTAAACTACAACAGCCAACCGTTTGGGTTGCCCCTCAAATGAATGACCTTTCAGTCTGCCCATGCTTCATATTCCTTTGTCTTTCCGGCGCATGCCCATGATTGGCTACGTAACTGCTAGACCTTTCAGAGCTGCCCCTTTATCACCATTCATTTTCTCTTTTCTTTGGTTTGTCCATCTTACACTCCTGCTGGTTTCGGCTCTACTTTCACCAAACGGTCCACCTCCGTTGACCAACCTCCAGAAACTACCTGCAATAAAACGATGAGCATCATTTGTTGGAAACGCATTTAAACCATAGTAGGAAATTAAACTGACTGAATGGATAATCCACAGGAAAAGATCAGGTGCACCACCGTCATTCTACAAGTGCCGACCATACTACCTTGTCCTCCTACAGGCTTGTGATAGCAATACCAACGACGGAAAACAGGAGGAAACAAACATCGGAAGCCAAATGGCTTTCCTGGCCGTAATGGCGGAAAAGTAAAGGATCCAAGCATGTGACGGGAGGGCGGGAAACTTTAAAATAGAAAGTCAGATGGTTTAGACATCGGAAGCGGGATGACTTTCCCGGCCGCAACAGCAGAAAAGTAAAGGCTCCAGGCATGCGACGGGAGGGTAGGAAACTTTAAAAATGGAAGTCGGATGGCTTCACAGTTTGGCATATAAAGGACTTTGAGAGCCGCAATGGTGGAAAAGAGAAGGCTAAATCCACGCAATGCCTAGTCGGATGTTGGACGGATTTCTACTTCGGAAGCTAAATGACTTTCCCAGCCGCAACGGTGGAAGAGAAACGGCTTCGGATCAAACAAAAGACGCCCGATCAATACAAAAACTAAGTGGTTAGATAGCTTTAAAACTCAACAACGGACATAAAACCCATTTTGCTTCCACAATTCCGATTCATCCTCAGCTAGCAAACTGAATCACATCTGTGACTTATTACGGGATTCAAACGCATGCACTTTGAACAGGGTAGAAAACGATCTTCGAAAATATTCAAAACAAAGCACACCCAAAAGGTCAAGGATTCAATCGATTAAAACAACTCGAAATTATGAGGAGGGGTCCAAAAATTAAGAAATTTGGGGGAGAACAGTTGCAGCTGCAACACCTAGTCATCAGGAGCCATCTGGATTTGACTGTACCCTCTAAACCCATCTAGGAAGGAGAAAGAATTCTTCCCAGAGAAGGTGTCAAGTACTTGATCGACGAAAGGTAGTCGAAAGTGATATTTCTATGTTTCCTTGTTCAGCTCTCTATAATCCGCACAGACTCTCCATTTACCATTCTTCTTGGGTACTATCACGAGTGGAGACACCCACTCGTTGTCTAAAATGGGATATATAAATCCTGCTTCCAAGAGTTTCTGAATTTCTTCCTTGAATATGTCCCTAAGATGGGGATTCATTCTTTGTTGAGGCTGGAACACAGGCCGGGAGTCACTTTTGATATAAATGTGATGGGTGCACAGATTAGAAGGGATGGCCCTCATGTTCATGTACTCCGAAGCAAATGCCCCATTGTGTTTTTTTGAGAGAGTGATTAGGTGTTCATGTTCATCTGGGGTAAGACTGGGATTGATATTCATGGTTTTTCCAGACTCTACCTCAACAGGAACACTTTTTGAATTTTTCAACACTGGAACTATGTGAGTATCACTGACTAATGTCTCCTTTGTGAGATTTTCTTGTTCCTCTTCATCTAGAGTAGCATTCAGGATCTGATAAATTTTCTTATTGACAGAAGTGGGTTCACTAATGAAATTATTAATGGAATCACATTTAGTTTCATCTTTGAAAGTCAAATCCTTCCCTATCATTAATAATAGTTGAACGCCCTCTTCTTCCTTTGGCTCCATCTATAACGGAGTTTTAGCTTCTAAGCTCAGCCGAGGTAGAGGATAGAGAGTGAGGGTATTTATCTTGGTTCCATCTGATATGGTCATAGACCCAGACTGACAGTTGATGAAATCATTAGTTGTAGCTAACCAAGGCCTTCCCAGGATCAATGGGTATCCTCCTAGCTATGACTTAGGTTGTAAAACCAAGAAGTCAGCAGGATACTCCCAAGAATCAACTGAGATAATGAGATCATCCAAGATTCCTTCAGGTTTAATAGTGGATCTATCTACCAGTTCTAAAATGGTAGGAGTTGGCCTGAGATTAGTGAGCCCAAGTTTCCTTAAAGTTTCATTGGTCATGACATTAATTGTTGCACCTAACTCTACCAGTACGTTGGGTATTTGTGTGCTCCCAATTTGTACAGTGACAGTGGGATTCCTAGATTCACCATATTTGGCCAAGAGGGTTTTCCCCA
>LPNX011110934.1:67911-101799 GCA_001517045.1 Pseudotsuga menziesii
CATGGTATGGTGGTTCCCTAATCAATTGCATAGGCCATGTATCGATAAATGTGTCTTTTTGTGTTTTAGCTGGCATATTAGTAGGATGTTCAACGCATTCAATAATGGGGGTCACTGTATTGGATAAATACTGTGGGTTCATCCTTTCTTCATGCACAAAGGATGGAACATTCTCAATGATCAAAGGATCCACTACCCTCCCTGATCATAAGCGAATGTCGTTGCAGGGTACAAGAGTAATGGAGTAAGTGGGCATGTTGGTAGTCTCAAACTGATGGACTACTTTATTATTTGGATTGGGGTTAGGTTGAGCAGGTAGTTGTGGTCGTATCGGCATATTGGGGACAACGTTATTCTAGAGTTGTAGCTGTGACTATTGATAAGGATGGGGATATTGTTGAGGAGGGTATGGTTGATGGGGAAATGCTTGATGTGGAAGCTGTTGAGAAGGTTGGTTATGGGGAAACTGGTTCCCTAGATGGAAGTTCCTCCATCTAGGAGACCAAGAATTTTGTTGGTTTCGTGGCTGTGTCTAGGGGTTTCAGGAGTTAAAATTTTGCATTGGAAGTTGAGAGTGGTACCATTGAGGATTATAATAAGATGAAGGGAACTGTGTATTCATGTGCTGCATATTATTCCAATTATTCATGTTATTCAAAAATGTAAACAAGTTTGGAGTCATACCTTGATTTCGCGAGTGCTAGGGATTTTCCTGTGTAATAAAGTAAGTTGGTTCCACATCTGGAGTTGATGCTTGTAGAACTGCCTTCACTTGAGGTAGTGAAGGGAATTATTTTGTGTCATGGTTCAGCTCGCACAATTGACACACTTCTACCTTGTCGAGCGGGCACTCCTTTAGAGGGTGGTTCTTCCTACATTTAGGGTAGAATACACCAAGTGTGAGATCCTCTACTGCTTTTTTTTGTGTTGCCCTTAGGACATCTATTTTTGAGGAGATGGAGCTCATCATTTCTGTCCTGAAATTTTCAAGGAGATTTCCTATTTCTTCCCGGGTGTCTACTCCATTAGATGACTTTTGTGTTCTGTCGAAGACACCACGTTCTAATTTGTTCTGTTTGTCCTGTTTGTTGTTCCTGGAATATCCCTTGGAATATATTTTACACAGTTCAATGATATTTTCAAGGAATCCTTGGAGATATCCCATTTCCTAATAGGTTTAACAAGTCTAGGAAATTTTCCCTATTCCCATTAAGTAGGATTATTTTGGGCACATCTAACCCGATATTAGTCTGTCCAGCTCTCTGCACATTATATAAAATCCTTTCAACACAATCTTCTAGACTTTCATCACCCCTCTGTACCATTTTAAATAGTTATTCTCTCTTGTCCTTGGTATTTCCATACTCTTGATATTTATCTAGGGACACATGTTTCATCCAATCCCAGGTAGTGACAGTTCCCCCTCCCAGGCTCATAAACCAACGTAATGCATTGTCCTTTAGAGTGGCAGGAAAAAGTTTCAGCTTCTGTGCATTGCTGGTGTAGTCGTAGCTGCGGCAAAGGATGTCAAATTCAAAAATAAATTCATCCGGATCCTCTGCCACTTTTCCATAAAAGCGAGGGAAAAATGATGGCGATATATTTTTCATGGGGGCTATCCCTTCTGGCTGTTGAATTGGGAACTGAAATGTAGCAACTATCCCTTCAGGTGGGGATTTACCCTCATGATGATGATTTTCTCCCATTACTTCTTCATGATCTTTGGGATCATGTCTGTTGCTCATATCTTCCTCTATTTTATCCTCTTCGTCCTTCCACTGATCGTTAAATTTTTGATGGAACTATGTCCACTCCTCTTCTATCACAACCTTTCTGTTAATGTGATATATCAAATCTCAGTTAGCTGATATCATAGTACTAACTCTATCTCCCTCCGTAGGGATATCCAAGGGTGTTGCAGCTCCTCGTGTGTTCTCCACTATAGAGACTGACGCTGCCACTCTAGGGGTAACTGGGCTTCTTCTAATAGGTTTTTCCTAATAGAGATCCCTAGTAGAATAATTGGTCCTATCAACCAGGTCGTCAATGAATGTTCTTCTTCCCAATGCTGGATTTCTCCAACGGCCTCGACCACCTGTAATGTTAGTGTTCTAGGGGTTCTGGGTTTTATAAGATGGTCACGCTATACCTTTCTTGTATTCATGCAACCCAAAACACACAAACTTAAAAATTGAAGAAGAATGAATAAATATAATTACTGGATGCAACTACTACAATGTCTAATAATTATCCTGCTCGGCAACTGCGCCAAAATGTTGGGCACCATATATGCAAGTGAATTAAAGACAACATATAGAGTGTTCAATATAAATTGTCAACCTAGTGAAGTCTCTTATTCAAGGATAATGTGCACTGTATATGCTTTAAACACTAAGTAGCTGATGCTGTAAATGAATTACCCTACTTTCCTGTTCAGCCAAACTCATCCCATAATCTACATAATCTAGTTTACCTTCTTAAGAATGCAATCACAAGTACCTTCTTAAGATATTTAATCTAGAATTAAAAGATGCAAGAAATAACATCTAGATTAATTTTGTAGAAAGTTAAATCCTTAATTACCTAACCATCTAAAGATCCATATCAATTATCTTAATTCAGCTTATTCTAGAAATTCAAAGTACATGAATTAAATTATGCAATTATAAATGTGAATAAGCAAACTGCAAAGATCTAAAGAAAACAACGATTGAAAGAACTAGGGATGAAAAGGGCTATCACAGCTATCACATAGTTGCATAAAATAAGGTTAACCTATACAGTCGACTGGCACACCACACCACTACAATTTACAGAGGATGCAATTCTTGATTATTCAAATGACACACAGCAAATCGATGACTGTTGCAGATTACTGTAAATAAGGGAAATTATCACAAAATCCAACCACACAACAAAATAAATAAAATACCTAATTAACTCAGCAATCCTTGTGGGAAGGCGGGCCCAGTCTTCACACAAATATGCTGGAAGTAACACATGTTAGAACACCGAGATCTAAAGAATCAAACTCCTTGTATTAAAATGGAGACCACACAACCTCAGTCATAGTTGGTACAATAATTTGATTAATTTTTCAACCCTTGGCTCAGAATAGTTCCTAGTATTTATACAATTACAATCATAGCATCTTCCCACTATTATCAGGAAACCATGAAGATATTTGGTGTTCAGGCTGCCCTAATTACAATAAGCTATTACAGTAGTTGCAAGATGAAAGCAGAAAATATAGGAAGCCTATTACTCAAGCTAGAAATAATGATCATGATCAATTGAGAAGATACTTCATGGATTGCAGCTATTTTTGAGTAGCGGCACACTATTTCCTCTGAATCTTCTCTGGCAGCTACCTTTGTATAGCTTGCATGGAATAGTATCCTTGGACTGCGTTCTTTGGGAAATGATGGAATGGATGGAAATCATCTTAGTAATGAATGTTCATCCCTCACTCGGTATGTTCGGCTTGCTGCACCTGTATCCTTTACATCTTGAATTATCTTTATAAAACCACCATATGTTAGCATAATTTAAGATGTAAAACCCTAATTACAACAATCCTAAGCATTAATAAAATAAGACAACGATTAACCATACCTGTATGAATTGAGGGACTGAGTGAAGGAAAAACATCTGTTTAGTTTACCTAATAGAGTCAGATGTGGCAAAAAGAGGTAGGTAAAGGTGGTCAAAAAGGGGTCATTTCTGGGCCCAACAATCATATGTATCTTTATATTGACGACACCCTATTTTATTTACTACAACTATCATGTAGTTACAAAGGTATTCCACATATTGAGGTACTCTTGATGAGAGTATAAGAATATCCTTTGGTTTGAGCATTACATTTTTCTTTTCCTTTTTTCTCTCACATATCATACTCTCTGTCAACAATAATTTTGTATACCACCACTTGATCTTTTGATGGATGTATTTTTCTTTGGAAAGATCACATCTGCATATGGAGCTTTAGATATGGATTCGAGAGTATTGTGAAGTTCTTCCCATGTTTCTTTAATGAGTCATGAAATAAATGAGACAAGGTACTCTGCTACAGACTCAAACCTCTCTGGCATATGTTTAACCTAAAAGGACCATCAAAGAGCTTTGCATAAAACTTGTACCTTTGTATCATAAAATTTGCAAAACATAATGTACTTCAAGCTCTAGGATTGAATATATGAAAAACTTTAGAAAGCTTCTAGAAAATAAGGGAAACTATTCTGTACAATTGAAGTAGATCAATCCCACTCTATTAAACAATATTCATAAATTTTGAGGAATATCATGGCCACTGTTATATAAAATTAAAGTATCCCAATCTCCCAACAACAATAGGAGGTGATCTAAGTTGTTAAGAAAAATCATCATCAAAAGACTCTAGAGATGACCAAATAACATTCTTCGACTCTACCTCTAAAGTTTCCTCTAGTTTGGTAGTCTAGTCGATGCTTTTGATACTAATCCATGATGGTCATTGGGAACAACTACACAAAATATCTTACATTGGATATCATTTGGATTGTATTCTTTAATTGTTTTGGCATCCCATTTTTGAGTTGATGGTTTTCTACTTGATGACCAATTTTGGTCATTTGTAGGCAATAATATATTTTATTTCTTTCAAACTCTTGTGGTAAAAGGAATTTTCTTAAGTGAGAATCGTATGACAAGAATGCATGTTTTGGAGTAATTAACTATCAAAATCAACATAATAAGATGTGAAATTTTAACACCAAATAAAAATATATGAATGTTATAGATTGTCACCAATCCAAAGTATTGTATTAAAAAAAATAAAATTAATAGTGTGATCACTTGATTATACTGAATTTTGTTCATATCCAGTAGTTTCTGTAGAAGGCCAAGATACATCTTCTTGAGTAGGAGGATAAGAGTCTTGTCCCTTTCTCTAAGGACCTCCCATCTATCGTGATTGACTCTGGATCCCTAAGAGGATATGGATGGTTTGTTGCCCTTATTGTGTAACTTGCATTTTCATATAACTATAGAGGCTTCTACTTGACTATTCAAATCTATAATGTTGTGTTTTGATGATATGTCCATGGAAGACTAGATGGATTCTAGAGAGAATTGATATGATGTTATATCATATAAAATTATGTCTCCAAAGATAGATCTTTCATTTTCCCAAATTAAAATTAAAAAGATCATAGGATTCTTCATAAACCATTTAGATGGTCTTTTCATTGTGACTCCATATATTATTGTAAGAAAAACTTTAATAGGCATATAACTACCTTTAATAGGGATGCTAGGTAAACATATGGGATACTCACTTCTGATAAAACCTGAGCATTTATTATCGTCACTTACTTCAATTTTTGCTTGAGAGAGTACCTCTGATTCAATAGTATTTTTCTTGTAATGTCTGAGAGACCTCCATGAGGAATATTTGGAGTGTGAAGCCACCATTTATGTTCCTATATCTGTTGATTTCCTCTCTCTTTGGATGAATTATCCATCGATATATTCTTATACCAAATTCAGTCTCCTTGAATTTTCCCAAAACTTCCTGCATTCCCAACATGGCTATCAGACACTGAACTTCTATATAATTTCTTTAACAGTTTGGAAGGAAATTGGGTTGTAAGTCTTACAAGAAGCATTGCATGCAATTTGCATAGTACTGTGATGTTGATTTGAAGGTTTGAGTCTTGACCATGGTTTGGTAACCAATATATGGAAAACAACAATTTTGACTCTTTACTAATCAGATCATGAATTTATTTAGCCATTATGATTTCTAAAGACTCTAAACCATGTCTATTATACAAATGAAGGATTGATAACTGGTATAGTACATGTAGGGAGAAAAATTTAGAACTGGATATGGATTTGAGTTAGGTGATATTATTACCTCCATCTAGGTGCCATCCATTGAGCATTGTTGAGATGGCACAAATTCTACCATGTAATCAATCACAAAGAGTAACTATAGAAATGTCTTGTGCTCTGCAGCGAGGGGATATAATCCCCAAATAATTAAAATAAAAACAAACACTCAAGTAAAATATATTTATATAATTATAATAAAACAAACATTATAATCTTTATTGAATCTTGTCATCCTATGAGTAAAATACATTTACCATGGCTATCTACTATGAGTAAAATACATTTATATACCAGTTTCCCCCTTGATATTTTCCCTTTTCCATATCACCAATCAAACAACTTAATATTTCCCTAATGTGTAACACACTAGTAGTTAGGTAGACAAATTTGACCATCAATCTCAAATTTTGATGGTTTTCATGTGCAATGTGCATGGGCATGCCTCCTCCTATACTCATACATCTTTGTAAATAAATGAGTAAGCTTGTCCAAGTTATGAGAATGACTGGAAACTAGAGATGTTGTGGATGGATTCTTAGACAAGACAATCTCATAAATATTTAGAAAGTCCTTTGAGACCAAGTAGATCATAACTGCAAAAACATAAACACGTATCCTTAGTTCAAACATTCTTTGGATTTTTGCTCAATAAATCCCACATAAACACTATAAATTTTTCTAAAGATTGTATTTTTAACATTGTATCTTAAGTGCAAGAAGACTCAAATAAAAATCTTGGTTTCCAAATCTTGTTGGTGATGTTGTTAACTAGACAAACACATCTGTCCTAAAAAATGTCATGAAAAATTTAGTTTCCTAGGATTCCTTCAATAAACGATACATATCTACTCCGAAGTTAATGAATTCAACATTATTTCTAACAGAAAAACATGCATACCAATTGATTTACTATGGATGTTGTATGTTGATATCATGTAATAGATATAAGATATAACTTGGAAAGAAAGAAGAAACACTTTCATTGAGAGTCCTACAAAATTTTTGAAATTACCTTTGTTATGACTTGTTAGAATGAGATCATGTATGCTTTAATTCTCTTTCAAGGAAAGTGCAACATGGAATTCCTGCAAAAACGGGAAAAATAGAGAATTGATGACCTTTCTTGTATAATTTTTGGAAAAACGAAACATGCCATCAAGTGAATACTTTTTAAAACAGTGCTGAGTAGTTGTTGGCAGTTGAGGCAAATTAAAGTGGCCTGAGTATGATCCATTTTGCAGGATTGATGATTATCAATCCTGACTAATATTTACTACGACTGATATTTACTACTATTGTTATTTATATGTACATATGTTATTTACTAGTGCTGATATTTACTGCTATTGTTATTGATGATAGCAATATGTATACAAATTCAAAACTCCCCAATACAATATAAAACATCGGAATTTTCATATTTGTATCCAGATGATGCTTCCTTCCTCATGCAAAATGAATACAACCTATGGAGAAAACAATGGAACTAGAAGTAGAATTCCATGCTGGAAAACAAAAATTACATCTATGTACACATTTTTAAGTTCAAACTTTAGGGATTTATCTAAAATGAAAAACACCTAATCTCTAAGTTACAACTAAGGGACATGTTGCCACGAAAATTAATGCCTCAATTGTAAGGAATCAAAGGTACTAGCTAAGTGCAACTATGGAAGTAAGGTAGCTATCACCTACTTCTCTTCCCTTTAAGTCACTTGAAGCACAAAGGGGGTATTCCATAAGGTAACTAAGTTAAAAAGTGACAAGGATATGTTGTTTCATGAATAAAAATAAATACAAAACATTTAGAAAACACACATTAAGTAATATTCCATTTAAGTATTGAAGTAGCAAAATAAAGTATATGAAAACTCTAACATGGGAATGGGCACCAAAATTTGACAAACAAAAACTGTTTCATCCTTTTAAAAGTAACAATAAATATAATTCTGGAACTATCCAAAAGTTCAAGAACTCTAAAAAACCATGCTTCAAGTAAGCATAAAGAAATATTTGACGATCGATAAATTCACATTGAGTTATCCCAACCATTCTCCATCCAAACCATTCACCACACCTAAAGATAAGAAAACTTAAAATGAGTATAAAATGAGTATGAAATTGATATAAGCAAATCAGTGATAATACAAAAGATAATACTTTATAAATACTTTATAAGATAGTATTACACAATATAAGAGAAATTAGAATGTTTTGAAAACTTCACCCTATTTAAATTTTTAATGAAATACTCATAAATTATGTGGTCTCTTTCTTCTAACGTGTATGTGTCATTCTTGATATTGTATGATAGGTTTGTCATTTCTATAACATATTCAAGTTGTATGAATAGATGATCTGTCGAATCATACTTGTACATGTGTTTCCCCTTTATTCTATAGTACCAATAAAATTGAAGATCAACAAATTCAGGCCTATCCAAAAGATTAATGTCATTATGGTAATAAAACACCCAATTACGATCCTTCTTTCTTATTCTTTGAACTCTTCTGATGTACCAAGTCGCACAAGAAACACCATGCTTTATACATTGAGATACACCTTTTCTTGTAGTACATTCAGCTATAGCTATAGACTCACTCTCAAACAATAGCACACAATCTGATCCAATTCTAGAACCAATTGCATCACCCTTTTTGGGGGCCCTCTGTTCATCTCACCTAAAGGATACTCCATTCCTCACTTTAGTCAATCTATCTTTCAATAATGTCAAATTTACATTCAATTGAATAACCAAACAAGATTTGTACATTTCCTTTCCATCAAGATCCACCACTGGTTTGGTATTTATGTTTACATTTTCATCAACAAAATCTAAAATTCCATCCAACTCGTGCCTCCACTCACTTTCCATCATTTTCAATTCACTATCATTGAGTACAATAAAATACAAATATTGGAATATGGATGTGGACTGAACCGGTGGAGAATTATCAACTACTTCATCCACATCTTTGAATGTTGGAACATTGTGATCCTCTATCCATGGTTTAAACCACCAAGAATCTTTTGTGTGTCTTTTTGGTTGCATGCCAAGACCTAGTAAAATTCCCCGTGCATCCTCCAATACTATCTTGAGAGATTCTATAATTTTATTATATTTGGATATTGAATCATATTGTGACAAGACATCACCTTCCTCTACTATTTGTTGCTACAATTTATTCTAGATACTTATTTGTTTCTAATGAGATTTATTGAAATGAAGCCATTGAGGATTCAATTGAGTCTTCAACAAATCTATTAATATCTCCAATAGCATGAACTAAGTCATTGAAATCGTATTCCCTCTCTACTCCAACCATGCCACTGACTTTGCTAAGGAAGTTCTCACATACATCGGACCCAGTCAGGCGCAATGCACATGGAAAGTTAGAGTATTGATCATGAAATAATATCATCAATAAAACCACAAAGTGGAAAGAAATTTTCACATCTTGATATGTCTCTCTACTAATGAAATTAATGTTGACATTAGTATTTTCTTATTATCTGACCCAACATAGCCATAACGTGAAGAAATGATGGACTCTTGAAGAATTTCATAATATTTCCCAAAGACTCAAACTAGGAGACAAAAAATATTAATATAGTCAACATCAATTGCTAGATAGGTATCTATCCTTGATCTCCTCTCTGTTCTTCCACCTATACATCTCATTTCCTTCATGCACCTCTAGGCATGCCTTGAAGCAATGCATTGTGCTGAACCCCAATTTTCGAGATCAATCCTCTCAATATCCTCAATTTTAAGCTTGCTGTCATCCACTTTAAAAATTTTATAAACCATTCTTACATGATTAAAACTAATCAACTCTTGTCCAACAATAAAATCTCTTCAACCACTAAATAAAGGATTCACTAGATTTTTGTCACTGTGGATGTAATCTTGGTCATGAAGTACTATTACTTTAAAGACATCATACAACCCAGTTAACCTCCACCCTTCCCATAGAATTTTATATCTCATGCATGTCGTTGAGTAATAATCCTTCAACATAATCATTCTTCTCCTACTATCCCCATCTGAGGAATGACCAATAATAGGTACTAAAAAATGGTCCACTTGTTTCTTCCATAGGTATTCTATCTTTTCCCATTGTCAATGGACAAAATATCTATCAAACCTGTTGCAAGTTGGATGAACAACCACAACCAAATGAGGAAGCTTCTCATGTAAATGGTTTGCAATAATAACATGTGCACAATGGCCAATCACACAATTCTTGAAGGCATTTGTAATAATATCATAGCTTGCAATGCACTCAGCAACCCTCACCAAGAAATGTGATTGGAACATATGTTCTTCTTTCTTACCACAAAAACCAAACAATGTATCACTTTTCACTACCCACCTAACATATTTTTTCACAACAGTTTCATGTTCGGGAAGGCATACGGGAATTGCTCCCTCTATATCATGTTTGGCTTTATAGGAAGCATAAAATTTTCTGATTTCCTCAAAAATATACTCTTTCTCCCTTGGGATATATGTCAATGATTTTATAACCTTCCTTAAAGTCATAGATATCTACGGGCCATCTAGATTCAAGCTAATAAAGCAATGTAATATAGGACCTCCCCATAACTTAATCATCTCATAAATGGATTTAGTGGATGCACTATACCTTCTCCCTAACGTTGAACATACTAGGTTGTGAAATATATCTTGGACAAATTCCCAAATTGCATCTCTACCTTGTAATTTTCCTTGCTTATGAGTCTCACAGACATCCTTGTAAAACCTGAACACATCCTTCCTTCCTACAGATTTGAACAAATTTTCCCTTAGAGACCTTGTTCTAATAGACAATGTAGTAACCTTTGTTCTCTCCCACCAAAGAGATCGCATTCTTAACCTATGTGTACCATTTGCGTCTCTTGCAACAATTTTGAGTTTAATTTCAGTCAAATGGTCCAACCTTATCCCTTTCCATGAATCTCTCCCATGTCTTTTGATGGTGCTCCTTGATTCCCGATATAAACGCATTCGAAATTCATAACAATTAGGTATCAAATTACAAAAAATTCATGTCAGTTAATCGAAAGGTATTCCTGTTTGAGAAACCCTCTTGCAATGAATATGTCTATATGTACCTTTAATACAACATTCAATGCTGTAATAACATAGTGCTCTCCTTGTATGTTTCTCTCCATCCCACATTTTTCCACCAGGTTGGTCATCCATTAGAACCTTTGTCTCTTATCTCTCCCCTCTTATATCAGTATAGGGATCCCAATACCCCCATTGTAATAATATTGGGAGATGCATTTTTCCTAGAATAAGATGAAAAAACACATTGGTTAATGATCTACTAATTGCTACTAACAAGCAACAACAAATAAAGTAATGTGCATATTGAGATTCAAATTAAATTGAAACTTGGGTAATTAACATACCTGAAGTAGAAGCCTGTGAAAATGTACAAACCCCATGTAATGGTGATGGTAGTGATCGGATCAAGAACTTAGTCAAACTTTGTTGGGACTTTTCATTGGTAGGCTTCTTTGGTATCCCAACTGTTCCACTCCTCCACATAGTTGTATCATGTGAATCCTCATCTGTAGTAGTAGTGTGCTTCTTTGATTTTATGTGTTCATTTAGAAAACTGACATTATAACCACTTTCCAGCACCAAAGAGAACCATCTATTGCATCATCTACGTTCCAGTCTTACTTTTTCCTTGTCATCATATTTTGGAAGTGTTGCTTCCACCACCTTTAACAAATTAGGCTCTTGTGTTTTGTTGAAATCATGTAGAAGTTTCATTGCTTAATCAATCTCAAGTTAATATCTAGCCATTGTTGGCTTCTTTTCTATGTTACATGAAGGAATTTCATTAATTCCCAACATTGAAATGTGAGGTTGATGGGACCCTGTTTTTTCATATGATTTTTTTTGAAGTTACGAATTGTTCGCACTGCCAAGGACACTTCCCCCGTTCCATAATCAACCCACAAATTTCACAATGGATATTTATATTAGGTTTTCGATTTTCTGATTATACCTTGAGTGTTAGATTCTCCTTGACAAACTCTTCCATTAAACTATTCACTTTATGTTTCCAAGATGCCAATACATTAATATAAAACACTACAACTTGTTCCACTGACTTGGACACATGATAAAATCTTGGTTGTTTATGCATATGTTCCTCCACATTCCCTTCAATGTTTTCAGAGATTGGTGTTCCTTCCATTACATTTGATTGCAGCTTTTCAACAACCAATGTGCCTACTTTCTTCTTAATTCGTACATTTGTTGTTGTAGGTTTCCTTTTTTTTCTCTTGCTTTGTATTTAAAGGAATTCCAATTGGGAAAATAAAATGAAAAGGATATTCAACGATTTCATTGGCCACAATTTCACAATCGATACTAGCATATGTACAACCTTTTTGACACTCGATTGTGTTAAGGGAAAAATTATCTTCACCAATATAAATTGTGAATTCCACAACATCACTTGGATCCATCTGCATTTCCATCCATGTGTACCTTTTAGTTGGTTAAGAAACACCTAAAATTATAACAAATTTTTCACAAGTTTGGATATAATATGGGTACGAAATGAGGTGATTGTATCCATAAATAAAGGAAAAAAATATATTCCAATTTACAGATGCATATTAGTTCATTAATAAAACAAAGAGCTAGGAAGCAAGGTATGCACTTTCAATTTAAATCTCTAAAAAGGATGAAGAAATATTACTATCAGGATGAAACACCTTAAAACCAAATGTATTGTTAGTGGCTTATTCAAATATCCCTCCCCAAACCGAAGAGTTAGCTTCAACATACCTGCAGAAGATCAAAAGTTGATCAAAACAAGAGATGGAAAAACATAGAAACTCTATTAATGGCATAAAATATTTCCCTAGAGACAAATCAATTAATGGCATAAAATATTTCAGTGTTTTCTTGAAATTTCAAAGGAAAATATAGATGTGCAAGAATTTTTCATGGAGGTTTATATAAAGGCTAATGATGTTATGATTTGGTACCACCTAAGTAGGTATCCCATCACACATAAATTATGGATGTTGATGATAATCTCACCAAGATGAACTTGAGGTATATGGGAGTTAAGTGAACATCACACTACCAACACCAATCCTACTATCATAACTACATTTAAATCCTTGTTCCATGACTTGAGAAGGATATTTTATTAGCGATTCTATTTATCTAACTTCATGTGCAAGTGGTTGTAGTTGTGTCAAGCACTAGTGAAATTTATCCAATACTTTCTTGAAGTAATCAATAAGATCCACCTCCAAATTCATATAAGAGATTTGGAATAAGTACTTTTTCTTAAGTTCAATTCTAGTTTGTTCACTATTTTTTTATATTTAAATTTTTATGTTTAAGAGTACCAACCTAGACCAATCCTTTCTTTGTTCCCTATTCTTCAAACGAAAAATTGACAAGAAACCTAGATTTACACCATACCATAACCCTAACCCTAATACTAGCTCTATCCCTAACATTTTTAATTCCATAAATCCTCATCCTTTCTCATCATGAAACTACCCTAACCCCAACCCTCACCTTAACTTTCCCCATCTTCCATGATGTTCCAATATCACAAGACCTAAACACATGATGTTGTTGAAATTAAATTCTTACAACAACAATTCCAATCCAAAACATTATTTTATGATGAGAAAACTACTCATTTTGTCACAACCTGTTCCTCCCTTGAAATTTGTTATATTCCTGAAATTATTAGCAACAAAGATAGCCATAGTTATAAAATAAATAGAGTTCCATATTTTTCTTTCTTCCAATAAAAAAGAGCGCTGAGCTCCAATGTCCAAAACCCACTTCAACAACCACAAATACAACCCTAAACTTAAAGAGAAATTAAAAAAAATAAAGCAATAATTATGCATATATTACTAAAGGCCTTAAATACATAGATCTTCTCAAATCCTCCATTAACTTAAATCTTCTAGGAATCTACAATTGTTGACCATTTCAAGAAATATGATAATCATGCATGAAAAGAAAATCAAACTGCTAAACAAAAATATTGCCCATGAATTAAGTTGCGGTGGCAAGCACTTACTGGATTCAAAACTTCACCAAAATGTCCTCTAATTTGACATAAGTAACATGAAATATCTCTAATAATTTGGATGACATCGTTATTAATCAAAGACTCAATAAAAAATAGATGTAACATCGTTGAATCAGATTCTGTTGAGTCTTGTGCAAATTTTCACCTCAAATGTATTCATGATTCTAAAATATATATTCAGATAGAAGACTCATTAATCCAAGAGTGAACCATAGTGTGGAAAAAAATAGAAATGGAAGACTTATAAATCATAAGATGAATTATAATGTGCACTACACTTTTGAACGTTTTTAGGATGAATCTCCATCTGAACTGTAAGGGATAGTGTTGGACAGGTTAGATTGATTAGGGTTAAAAAAGTATTTGTCTAGTAAATGAAATATTTATAGTTGAAGTATATTTTATTGGATAAACTTTAAAAAGTAATACCAATATAAAATATTCATCATTTGAATATTTTAACACCTAAGATTTCATCCAATGACAATATTTTGCCCTTAAATTTTTCACTGATCAAGAAGACATTAATTGCTGATTTGTTGGTTGATAACTTGAACATATGTCTGATTCACATTTAAACTAGTTCACTCTTGAAACCTTGCAAAAAATTAAAATCCAACTTTTCCTCTTGAAGTGGAACACTGCATCTGTTTCTAAATTCTAAACACCAAAAGGTTGTTGATAGGCTTCTAACATAGAAGAGCATTCTTAGAATTACATCCACAAGATTCAACTGCTAAGTCTAAAGATAAAGAAACTGAATCAAAAGAATCCAACACGAATCACAACTGAAGAAATCCATTAAAAATATTAATTGGTGAAGAGATTGACTAACTGTAACTGAAGTTTCCTATGTAAATATCAAACTACAGGTTGGTCAAATTTTGCATATACCATAACCAATGAAGAAGGTTCACATTAGCCCCCTATTTTAATCACATAATCTAGGCTAAGGTTCCTGATGAAATAAAGTAAGAGACAAGGGAGAAGTGAAATCGTTTAAGGAAAAAAATGCAACATAGAAGCTGAGAATGTTAAGTATACTCAAACAAACAATAATAAAATTCTTATGGGTATACCCCAGAAATTGAGGCATGCACACTACTTGTTCAATCTATAACCTTAAATAGTGAGATAAGAAGTAAAATTTTCCAAATTATGCTTCAAATATGTATCTTTGATGGAGGCATTGAGAGCCTTGTACTGCTTAAGGATATTTTCTTTCTCGATACCCTAAGTTAACCTACTCTGAGTGAAAGTATCTCCCAATGAGCAATATAACAAGTAAAAGTTTCATTTCACCTCCAAATTTTTCTTCAAAGTGGTATATTTGATAGAGGCATTCAAAACCTTGTACTTCTCAAGGATATATTATTTCTCAAGACCTAAAGTTAACCTAATCTGAGTTGAAGTACCTCCCATAAATCATATGTTTAATTCTGATTGTAAGTTGTGCTTGCTTATCAATAGAAAGTTGCATCATTGAGAACTGGATATATACAGTGAAATGTCATTTTTCATGGTTTGATCTGACTATTAATTTGACATGGAGGTTGAACATCCAAAAGAATGTGACTGTAGGCATCACATATTAAAGAAACTTCCAAGCTGCAGATAAACAATGCACAATGCATACAAAAGTAGTTCTAAAATGTGCAATTGTACATACAAAGTATTTATAAATTCCATTAGCCATTTTCATAGGTATCTTCCTCATATAATTCCTTCTGATAAAAAACAACAATCAGGAGCAGGTAGTTTAGGAATTGATGTGAATTAGATATGTTATGCTACAAATTATAGGATATATTGACTTTTAAATTGCAAATGAAAATAGGTCCAAATCAAATATATGGTATTGGAGGAAAACTATTCTTTTCAAAATCCCTATTCTTCAAGTTTAAATCAAACCTAGGATCTAGAAAAAAAAATAATGAAAAATAACTTAACCCATTTAAAACTAGATGAGAAACCCCCTACCTTTTCCACACACATGAATGTATTTCACTATAGATTGTGAATCCCAACAAATAAAATCCTACCTCTCAACATGGGATGGATACAAGATAGAATGAATGATTCTCACTAGATATGTCTACTAAAAAATCAATAAATACTAGGCTATTGAGGAAAGAAGCCAACCTAACCTCTTGATAATATTGGGTTCTCAACTGAATAGTTGGATTCTGTCGAACATCCAGACCCAAGATATTGTGCTGAAAGCCATTGTCCTTCATGTCAAATTCACTTGTTGGTTTCATCCTGCACCATGTTGAGCTTTTCTAACTACCTGTCACGACAATGCCATCTACATAGTGTCTACATACAACACTAGAATAAGAAGATTTGATTTATCAAACATATAATACAATATAGGTGACTGGAGGTTATTGGGCACTCTACTAAGTAGTCCAATTAGTGTTTTGTAGGTACTTATAGTGGCTACTGGAGTATTTTTTACCCTATAATTTGAAAGGTTAGGGATTCATATAGATGCCCAGGCCTATGCCGCTAACATGGTGGAGAATGAGAAAGAGAATAATTAATTCTAGTAGATTGAAAATGTTGGAAAGTGGTATGGAACATACTATGTTTCTTTTAGAGTTTTCTCCAATAACTAAAACTGGGACAACTCCTTAACATTCAAAACTGATACACGCCC
The DNA here is from genome assembly GCA_001517045.1 of Pseudotsuga menziesii. Lineage (NCBI taxonomy): Eukaryota > Viridiplantae > Streptophyta > Pinopsida > Pinales > Pinaceae > Pseudotsuga > Pseudotsuga menziesii. Next base: position 84,553 of record LPNX011110934.1, read on the forward strand.
CCATTTGCATGGTTTCATGTGGAACAATTCTCGATTTTTATTTTGCAATTTATGGAGGGTAGATAAGTGGAAGTTAAGAGAAATTATCATACACGTAAAACATTGTAACTTATGAATGGATTAGCTGAAAGATGTTTGTATTTTATTGGGCACTAATAACAAACCATAGCTAGCCCATGCGAAGAAGAAATAAGCATGTAAGTGAAGATTAAATGTTGTATAAAAGAAACTGAAAAGCATTGAAGGTGGGTATCGATTGAACGCATCTATGAAGGTGTGTAAATGTAGGCTCCTAGTGTTGGGGTGGTTTCCACTTCCACATGGACAATGCAAGCAAGATATAACCAATTACCATAGGTAATTTTCTTAACTTTGAAAGATTACATTGTAGAGAATAGTCTACCCTATTCATTAGAATGATAATGAATTGATTCCAATGTTCAAATCTTGGAATATATTTGTACCTTGTTTTCAATAATTGTAGCTTCAATAGATTGTCTCCGGTATGCATGGTTAGTTGGATTGCTAATTTATAATAGAAGGTCTTCATTAAAATGGATGTAACAAACTGAATTTTCAATTGGTAAAACTGAGCACAAGCTACATATAGAAAATAAGCATAACCAATATAGAAAATGATGCTAATCAAAACAAATGGATCCTTCATTTTGTAAAACTTACTACATTATTATATGGAAAATAGGCATAACCAAAACAAGTGGATCCTTCATACATAGAGTTGTAGATTCATTTGTGGATTGGAAAGTGAGGAAATTATTCTTCATAAAATTGTGATAAATAATTCCTTTATATGGTTATTCAGTTTAGAACAAGAAAATTTCCAGGGAGAATTGAGAGAATTTAGAAACAAGTTTTACATGGATTTAGTGGGAGTTTGGAGTTAAATATGCAAAGGCATTACTCTATAAAAATAAATTTGTCAGCTTCCCAATGAAGGAGGATATCATACCTAAACCCAAATTGAAAAATAAACCCACAACACTCTTCCTCCCATTGCATCTCCCACCCAGTCAGGATCAACAAAAGCATACAACATCAACTCATCACCTACTACATAACTCAAACCATAATTCACTTTTCACTTTAAGTAACATAGCACATGCTTTACAATAACCCAATAAATTTTACTCAACTCAAACATATATTGGCTCATGGGTTCAATTCAAAACAAATATCATCTCAGGTATTTACCAAATACTTGAGGTAACCTAACAACTATATGTCCACTGATAGATCAACCAAATTGGAATTCGAGTATGGTGATGAATTCAAAGCAGGAATTATAGTCCATCATATAGAACCTCTTCATAATCTCAGGTTCTCAAATTAATAACTAGATTCTGTCAAACATCTAAAACCAATAAATTGTGCATAAATCCACTTTCCTTCATGTCAAGTTCACTTGTTGGTTTCATATTGCACCATGCTAAGCTTTTATAACTACCGGTCACATCCATTTCATCTATATAGTGTCTACATACAACACTACAATAACCATATTCGATGTATCAAACATACAGTACAAGTTAGGAGAATGGAGGTTATTGGACTCTCTGCTAGGTAGTCCAATCATTGTTTTTCAGGTACTAGAGGTTATTTTACCCTAGAATTGTAAAAGTTAGGGATCCATACATACTCGAAGTTCTGTGCCGCTAACATGGTGGAGAATGAGCAAGAGAATAATTAATGCTAGTAGATTGAAAATGATGGAAAAAGGGTATGGAACATACTATGTTTCCAATAGAGTTTTCTCCAATAACTAAAACTAGGACAACTCATTAAAATGGAAAAATATTACACGCCCCCATCTGCATGGTTTCATGTGGAACAATTATCAATTTTTATTTTGCAATTTATGGACTGTATATAAGATAAACTCTCATGCATGGAAAGAATTATAACTTATGCATGGATTAACTGAAATGTGTTGGTAGTTTATTGGCAACTGATAATAGACCCTCGCTAGGCCACATCAAGAAGAAATAAGCATTTAAGGGAAGATTAAATGTTGTATAAATGAAATTGTCAAGAATTGAAGGTGGGTATTACTTCAATGCATTTATTAAGGTGTGTAAATGTATGCTCCTAGTGTTGGGGTGGTTGTCACTTCCACATGGAAAATGAAACCAAGAGATAACCAAAAATAATATAATTTTAAAAATTATGGGAGTTTGTGCACCTCTACAAAAACTTATCTATCAAACACTTACACTAAATCAATTTGATGCCTTAGACATAAAAATTACGTAAATTATATGGTGTCCAACATAGATTCTCCCTTGGTATACTTATTCTTTATGATATATGTTTTTCTTTCAATTACTCACCTAACATTGGTGAATATAAAAGTATTGGTGACAACAAGCATCCTAGATGGTAGATATCCAATTTCAACATAGAGTTTAAAATGCCCAACACAGAAACATCCCTAAAACTTTGGGTATCCTTGCATTCATGAATATAATTGTAAGGGGGAAAACAATATAAATGTTTTAGGGAAGAACAGGCATCATAGATAATAGATATCCAATGTTAACATACCTTCCCAACACAAAGATCCATTCCTGAAAATTTGGGCATCCTTGGACCCATTCCTCAATCTTTGAGCAGCCTTGGAGCCATGTTCAGATGTGGATGATGGAGATTTCACATTTCAGCTAGTGAAAAAAACCAACACCTTGGAATATCATCTAAACACTAAATGCTGACAGATAGGGTAAAACATAGACATATAACAAAAAAAATAGAAGGAAATTCTCTTGGATTCCAAAATCTTTCTAACATTTTCTATAGAGTTTAAAACCTAGGTAAGTATGTTAGAAATGCCAAATATAATAATCCAGTTTCAATGGGTCTCTGCACTAAACTAGATAGACTTAATAGGTACAAGTTTAGAAAACCTGAGTTATTTAAATACAAATAATACCATAAAAAATCAGGTTTTTTAAATACATGTTTTTTAAAACAATTAGGTTTTTTAAATACAAAAGAATACCATAAAAAATGACAAAATATATTCTAACTAGTGGTATCTATAGAAATATTAAAAAAAAATCCTAGCAATAAAATTTTGAAGGAAATAAAGAACGCAATCAACATCTCATCACTTAATGATTACTGGAAAATAAGTTAATACAGAGTGGAGTCACCATTCCTCGAATCTATAGTCTGCCTAAGATTGATAAATAAGTATCACCTCTTAGACTCATTGTGAACACCATTGGTTTACCCACCTACACTCTTGCTAAATAGCTCGTAAATGCTCTTACCCTTCTAGTTGGACATACTTCTTCATTCATTAAAGACTCAATGTATTTTGTTGATAACATCAAAGATATTAAGCTAGAATAACATGATATTGTGGTTATTTTTGATGTAGTGTCTTTTTTCACCAAGATCCTGGTAGATGAATCTATTGAAGTTATAAAAAATATTACCGATCCTAATATGGCATGCCTTGTACAAATTTGTCTAAAATACACATACTATAGTTTCTATGGAAGTATCTATGAGAAATTTGAAGGTGTAGCTATGGGATCACCCTTAGTCCTATTGGAGTCTAACTTATACATGGAGCATTTTGAAAAAAATTCTATCGACACTCCCCCCTTAAACAAAACTATTGGAAGATATACAGTGATGGCGCAAACACAATTTGGCAACATGGAAGAGATAAGCTGGAGGATTTCCTAAAACATCTCAACATCCAGTTGGAACACATCAAATTCACTATGGAAATAAAAGACAATGATCGACTACATTTTCTAGATGTATTGGTTTCCAAAAAAGATGATGATTTGTCTCCCATTAGGTCTATCAAAAAAATACACATATTGGTAGATATTTCTATGTTATCTCTCACAATAATTCAGCATATAATATTGGTGTCATCAGTAATATTTCTACTCGAGTTGTTAAAATATCATATAGAGAACACTTAGACCAATAAATCAAACATATTCTTGATGAAATTGAGAATAATGATTACCATGAGAACCAAATAAACACAAGCATCCACAAATATAGTAAAATCCAAAAACAAAGAGGGGATAAACAAAATTAATACTATATTGTTGGCCCTAAAGTCACCCTTCCTTATATAAAGGGTACTACTGTAAATATTTCTGAAATATTAAGAAAAAAAGATATAAATGTTTATTTTTCTCCTCCTAACACCTTGAGAGGTATGTTATATATTGTTAAAGACTCTATTGGTCTTGTGCACAAAAAAGGTTTTTACTCTATTCCTTGTTCATGTGGTATGTCTTACATTGGAGAATTTGGATGCTCGTTTCAAGATAGGCTAAGGGATAACTGTACAACTATTAATCATAATCATCTACAATGATCTCTTGCAAAATACACATAAAACAAATTGCATGATATTTTCATTGAGGACACAAAATTTGTTGCAAAAATTGACCATGTTTTTAAACAATAAATAAGGGAAGCAATCTAAATTCAAAAAATAGGCAATTCCTTAAAAAAAGATGATGGATGGAAATTAATAAAACATTTGGAAGCCCATCATATGTTTAATAACACCTTAATTGTTCCTCCTTTCATTGGTGCTTTTAGGTTTTTACCCATTATCCCTTGATCTATGATGTTTGTCTAATTCCAAGACAACTTATTAATCCTAGGGTCTTTTGGGCAGTAAATAAGAATATAGATTTCTATTTATATCAAAAAATTCATTCTATCATTCTTGACCTACGCAAAAATTGTTTGTTGGTTTCTCCCCAATGTTGGGCCTTGCATCAAAGGCCATAAACATTGTACTCACAAAAAAAAACACAGGTTTTCTAAATTTCTTTTTTCAAACACAAGATATAGAGAAGCATGCCACCAATTCTAACCATAGCTTCAAACATCATATTATGATGAAAAAATTCCTTCAAAACAAATCTTCCTGAAGCATCCACTTGAAAAAAGGAAATTTATTAGTGTGTGGAAGGGAAGGGCATGCTCCAAAACCCTAATTTCAATCCTCTTGGAACTAAGTAAATATTTAGAACATTTTACATGACCCTTTAACCAATGTGTAACCAACAAAAATAGAAATAATATTCACATAATCTACATGAGGGAATGGTAAATTTAGTAGGAATACTCACGCTTCGATTTCATATATTCACGTTTCAGTAATACATATAAAAAATGATATATGATGCAAAATATATATATCAATCCATTTCAAAGGGTTTCCACCCAACAACTATTCAAACTATGAATCGAAATTTTTTAAGGGGGGATTGAAAGAGGAGATTGGTTCTCATTGTTGGTGGGTAACAGATGGATGTTGCTGAGATGTTTGAGACTAGTTATTTTACACTAGAATTGGAAAGGTTAAGGATTCGAACAGATTCCCAGGTCTATGCAGCTAACATGGTGGAGAATGTGTTAGTATTATTAATCCTCCCTTGTCCAAATTTGGTCATATGTCTAAATCGGGAGTCCATCCAGTCTATTTATAGTCATTAACACCATTGAGTCCACTTGACCTAATTGGGGCACATGTTTCAGTTACTAAAGTGTGGGGAACACTAATTGAGGCTCACTGTCACTGATTGCACTTGATTGCATCAGTTTAGGAGCCTCCTAGACTAATCCCTACAATTTAGGAAGCCACTAGGAGTGCCGAAACCAACCAAGGTCAGTTCACTTTAGTAAATGACTAGTCAAGCTAAGTTAGGAGTTAGTTACATTCAGTTCTAGTCCTCTACATTTAGTTAGCGCTAGGTTTACTTGACTGAACACATGTGGGGTGCATTTCTCACCTACCACTGTTAGTTAAACTTAGTCAACACTGAATGTAACACTTGAGTTATGTTTTAGAGCTTCGATGAACTCCGGTTATGGTTTAGACAAGGTCAGTTAACTATTGAGTCCTCCAATCGTGATTTAGACAAGGTCTTGGTTACCTATAGTCAAGTAGAGTCTAATCAATTCGAACTTCCTCATGTGGATTCGAATTGCTTGTGGCTATTAAATCCATTGTACTTCATTGTAATTATCTATCTAATTACTCTTTGATTAATGAAAAGAATTCACAGCTGCAAGCCATTTTTGCACTGTTTCATTCTTCAATAACTGAGTAAATTGTGTGATCTATCATGTGAGTTGTGTGTTTTTCCACAGATCTATGTGCTCAATTTAATATGGTATCAGAGCCTCGGTGGACAAGGCACTTCTTCTCCTCAGATCTCCTACTGGATCATTTTTTTTGTTTTGCAGGTACAAATTCGAAATGATTTCATCTCTGATGAGACAAGGTCTCTGTCGGGTGTCTATTGGACTCAGTAAAGAGTGTTTTAGTAAGATTAACTGGATGAATAAAAGTTACGAAGCTTTTGGAACAATAGCAATAGGTCTTTCTCCTAGCTTGCGCTACCTCATTAGATCTATTGAAGACTCGAAGGAACTCTGGACAAGATTGGACAAAACCTTTGGAATGATTTATGAGGATCATAATATCACTTTGGAGAGAACATCCAGAACCATAAGCATCCTTGATTCAAAAATATCAGCCTCCACTCTCTCTAATGAAGTTGTTCAAGATAAAGAAGAAGCAGAAGCTTCTACACAGTCAATTCGAATTGAAGACAGTCTCCATGCAGTGACTCCTTCTCCTGATGCTCCGAAAGTTCATGAGATATCTGATATCTCATATTCTCATATTTATGAAACAGAATAAGACATTCGAATATTTGATATTGAAGAAAAATTCTTCTGCACTTCCATGCAAACATTCACCGGTGATTTTCCTTTAAATTCTGTGCAAAATTTACTAGTAATTGCTTCCGAAAGTGAAGAGAAATTTGATTTTTCTCCCTCTAATGTTGCTGCTGGTGTGAAAATATGTGATACCTTGGATATTTTGGAATAAATATCAGATTACCAGAGTGATCCATTCGCTCCCCATGATCTATATTTTCCAGCAAATTCCTGCAGGATTGCATGCACCAAAATTCAGAATTTTGAAGAAGAAGAAAGTTGTGCATCCACCGTCTCGGTTAACCATTTATTTGAATCTGATATTAACCTTATTGGATATGATATGATATTATTTAGATATTATCTGATATTTATTGGTTTAATATATCAAATTCATAATCTTTCAGTACCACGTGTAGCTGTTCTCATCAACGGTGTGAAGAAACAAGTACCGCAAGTCTTCTACAAAACTGTTGCTGGGGATTTGATTCCATTTCACAGTTTTGGATCTGTTTTGAACCTATTTATATCTGATTTAATTTCTGATATGATATTATTTGTTTCATATTTTAAAATCCAAAAGCCTTCAGTCATGCTTGTAGCTGCTCTCACCAATTCCGGTGTGAAAAATCAAGTACCGCACTTTCTCTTCAAAACTGCTAATGGGGATTTGGTGTTAGTTTCCTCATATGAGGTTGATGATATTTTATTATGTGATTAATTATATATTTCAGAAGCTATATCAGACTATCTATCTCAATCATTCTCTCTCAACAGTCCCAGTGCTTCTTTACCATTGATCACATGCTCATCTCCTCACAGAACTAGTAAAGAGGAAGATTTTCTACATCTGCCTAGACACCTGCTCCTAACACTTGGGGCTATTATTACCACTCATGGTTTTCTGTTCATGGATGCAACATATCAGTTTCTTGAGTGTTCCTCACATTCTCTGAATTCTCAAGAACCTTTTCTCACTTTTCAGTTGACTTCATTTGCTCTACATGGGTCCAGTCTTCATCCGGTAGCTGTCTATATTTCTGATTTAGTTGAGCATATCATTCTTCTTCCAAAGAGGAAGATTCCTCCAGACATAATGATGGAGAGGTTCACATTCCAGGCCCTAGGATACCTATGCACATAAAAACCAGATTGATCCTGATTGTACCTGCTTAATTAGATGGGGGGATTTTTTTCGATGTGGTTTTTCCCCAGCACCTTGTTTTTGAGCAGTTACTTTACTTTACTTGATGTAATGGGTGACCTATGGTATTATTTACCAGGTCCCACAATTTTTCCAAGTTAGCATTCAGGGGGGGTGTTAGGATTATTACTCCTCACTTGTCCAAATTTGGTCATATGTCTAAATCGGGAGTCCATCTAGTCTATTTATAGTCATTAACACCATTGAGTCCACTTGACCTAATTGGGGCACATGTTTCAGTTACTAAAGCGTGGGGAACACTAATTGAGGCTCACTACCACTGATTGCACTTGATTGCATTAGTTTAGGAGCCTCCTAGACTAATCCCTACAATTTAGGAAGCCACTGGGAGTGCTGAAACCAACCAAGGTCAGTTCACTTCAGTAAATGACTAGTAAAGATAAGTTAGGAGTCAGTTACATTCAGTTAGCGCTAGGTTTACTTGAATAAACACATGTGGGGCGCATTTCTCACCTACCACTGTCAGTTAACCTTATTCAACACTTAATGTAACACTTGAGTTATGTTTTAGAGCTCTGATGAACTCCAGTTATGGTTTAGACAAGGTCAGTTAACTATTGAGTCCTTCGATAGTGATTTAGACAAGGTCTTGGTTACCTACAGTCAAGTAGAGTCTAATCAATTCAAACTTCCTCATGTGGATTCACATTGCTTGTGGTTATTAAAGCCATTGTACTTCATTGTAATTATCTATCTAATTACTCTTTTATTAATGAAAAGCATTCACAGCTGCAAGCCATTTTTGCACTGTTTCATTCTTCAATAGCTAAGTAAATTGTGTGATCTATCATGTGAGTTGTGTGTTTGTCCACAGATCTATGTGCTCAATTTAATAGAATGAGCAAGAGTATGGAACATACCATGTTCCCAATTGAGTTTTCAACAGAATATGGAACATGCTAGTAGATTGAAAATATTGGAAAAGGGTATGGAACATACATTGTTTCCAACATAGTTTTCTCCAACAACTAAAAATGGGGCAACTCATTAACATGGAAAACTGATACACACACCTATATGCATGGATTCATGTGGAACAATTCTCAATTATTATTTTTCAATTTATGGAGGGAAGATAAGTGCAAATCTCATACAAGAAAAGAATTATAAATTATGCATGGATTAGGTGAAAATGTCATCCACATATTTAATTAAAACTAAGACAAATTATCATATCTTTAATAAAGTTGTCTGCTTAGAATTTCTCAGAAAGCAAAACAGGGTCTATTTTGAATTAAATATAAACTCCATATTTAATCTAGACTCTAGAGAAATTATTTTTAAATGGTTTACATGCAAAGAAATATCCCTACAAAAATAGACTTTCAAAATTGGTATGAAAGTGGATATGTTGTACAACCTGATAAAAAAATTGATATGCAAGTGGTTCTGTTGTACAACCCGTAAGACAGAACTCAAACACAATGGCAGGCCATAAATTACTATCTCATGTAAGAGAACCATCCATGTCCTAAAATATATTAAGCAACGAGTGTGCTAGCGGTAGAAGATTCACTGCAGGAAAAAAAATAAAAAATCAAGATGTTAAAGTAGGCAATATAAATTTTAGATACATGAAAAACCTCTACACAAAACCATGAAATTGTTGAAAAATAAATTAACATAATTATGTATGGAAGATTAGCTACTTTCTTAAGATCCTTTAGAACAAGACCTTAAAATATCAGTTAATGAAAAGTATGCTAACAGAATATCACTAATATATAAATAGACTATCTAAAAGCCTCAGGTTCTTATGACATCTAAGTGTAAATGGAAACTTAGCCTCTAATTGTAGGTGCAAGAGGTCATATGCAACAAAAGAGGTCATGCAACAAGGCATCAATCAAGTCCCTTATAACCTACAACCATGAATTTGTGAAACAAAGGGAGCCCTAGCCTCTGAATGTAGGTGTAATAGGTCATATGAAACAAAAGGAGTTAATCAATACCTACAAACAAAAATCTATGCAGTAAAATAGAGTGGTTGAAAACATGATAAGTTTGCTAAGATAAGGGACAATAATTCCATCCTAGAGCTTACAAAAAATCCCTTTCACACATATGCACTCATTAACTGTGGGGAGAAGGGGCTTGGGAAGAATTATCTCCATGTTTAATGAATATATTGATTCAGTGGAATTTAAACCCAAATTTATATTGCTCAATACCTGCCCATAAATATTTTTAACAATAGAAAATAAAGGAGCCACTGGGACTACAACATGGATTTTAAGCTTTTATAATGGTGTAACTTTAAGGGCCTAATGAAATATAGCTAGAACAAAGGAAAATCAAAACCCCAATACTATTTATTTCCTTCCTACTTCAACTATGGTGGTTTTCATTATCAACATTTCTTTTATATATTATAGACTTTTTATTTTTTCCTCTAGGATGTCTAAGGATTACTATTTTTCTGTGGTTTTTCCACCATTTTCTGTGTTTCTAAAATTTGAATGATATTTTAATATCATGATTTTTAGTATTTATTTTTCTATATATTACAGACCTTTTATTTTTTCCTCTAGTATTTCTAAGGATTAATATTTTTTCTGTGGTTGTTGCACCATTTTGTGTGTTTCTAAAATTTGAATGAGATTTTAATATCATGATTTTCAATATTTCTTGAATTGTAGAACAAATAGATAAGGAAATAACATGATTTTTTTAAAATATTGTTTACCAAATTAGTCAATGCGATAAAAATTAGATCATATGAAATATAACAGATAGAGTACAGTGTTAAAGCTCCCACAACATTGTAAAAATGAAATTCCAACTAGGACCGAGACCATCAGAAGCGGGAGCGTAACCTTTTCTAACATCCAAGTTCAGGATTCATGAATGAAATTTAAAATGAGCAATTATAAGGGTAATTCCTCACCCAATAATGGAAAAAGAAGTTATCGGGTAAATTTTCAATGATCTCCACCTATCTGATAAAAGACGCCCCCATTGGATGACATCTCTAATATACAAGGTAGAGATATTTTGGTTTCCATGTATGAAAAAAGATATAAAGTCAACCCACTCTCCTAAATAAGAAAAAAAGTACCTTAAATCTCATAATCTATAGATTAAAATTAAAGAACCATGTCAGCTTTAATTCATCGTAGCATTACTATCATGAGAGTTTTTCATTTCTAAACCATGTCTCTATTCATATTATCTCGATTATTTCTGTCGAATACCCAACCTTCATCAACTAAAGAATAAATCTCATGCATATTGAGATATTGAATTAAAAATGACATAATTTAGTTGAGTTTTTTAATATATATATTTATTGAGAGTGAAAATTGGTTATTAACATAAGTGCATTCTCCTGAAGATGATTACAACATCAGTATTGAAACATTAGACTCAATATTCCATATGTAGTTTTCCTCTCTTTGAATAATATATTATTGTATAAACATGAACATATTAACTTTCATCTCATAATCACTACCTAACCACAACAACAATCCCCAAAATAAATAAGCCAATATATTTGTAAAGGGTTTCAAAACCTACCTTCTATGTCAGAATTTATTGAACAATATCTACCTTTCTTCTCATAATTGTTGATAAAAAACAATAACAAACCCCAAAATTAAATAAAAAGCCAATCTTCCTACAAAGAGGGATCGAATCCCTAGAATTATATGAAGTTCGACAATCTAAAGAAACCACTACTATGAATTCCATTTCTTTCTCATATGAACATACCAATGAGATTTCCTTCTAACCAATTATTGCAAACCTTCTATTCTCTCTCCTAGCATCCCAACTTTTAAAATTAAATAGTTAATATGATTGGATATGCTTTAGATTTAACTACAATGAATGGAGATACTTCAAATTTTATTGTCTACATAAATCATTCCAAATATTCCTTGAACTACAAAAATGGAAGACAAAAAAAAATTAAGTACATTAGTGCCACCAAAAATAGTGTCTTGGAGTGAAGAAAAGCAATGAATATGGCAATATATACAAACAAATACATGCAGCTCACACGACATATTCAAATTGAAATAGAGTACCAAGAGGACAAAATCAGTTTTAAAGAGAAAAATGAAATGATAACAATTGCTAACTACATTAGAAACAACCATTACCGAAGAAGTAGAGTGATTTCAAGTGTGACAACAAATTTGTAATGATGGTAATATGCCAAGCCTGACTGCCAAATACATGGAAATGATAAGGAAATAGCAGTGGAGACTCTCATACCATCCAACATATGATCCAAACATATAGAAATGGATAAACTAGTACATGAACTACATAGGATATCTAATGAATTATAGAGATCTAACATGAAATGCATTACCTCAAGAATATGGGTGTCTATGGAATCAACTTCCAATTGTTGTTGTTGACTAGTAGGGGAAAGTAAATATATATTAGATGTTTTCACCTATCAAATGAATGAATCCTCTATAGTTGAACATGGAATCCTCTCTCCTAAGAAAGAAGAAATGTATCTTTGATCTAACAATAAACCGAGAAACCAAAAGCTATATACAAAAATTTCTATCTCCGATATTACAATCCACTAGACAATTAAATTAAAATGTTCCACAATTATGATGATGAGGTATACAGTTTGAAAAAACCCTATTGCATAGGGATGGGACAATTTGTCCTACCATTAACCTAGTATGAACACCCCTGAAATTCATCTGAGAAACATTTGATAATATAACCAATATTAGTAAGGTAACCCTATGATCAGGCCTCCAGACATGTTGGGAAAAATCTAAACTCTAAATTTAAAAAACCAAGTTAGTTCCAAGTAGTTTGGATGGTGGATATATCAAAACGATGGAAATATACTCTATTAAATATAGGATTGAGTGAAAACCCAAATGAAAAAAATTCTACAGAGATAGTCATACACAAAAATAAAGGAGAATACCAAATATGAGATACTCCCATGACCCCCCCGTTAAGCATATTTTCCCCCAATGCACAACCCCAATTCTCCAACATGGCTCAAAACCCAAATTCTCTCACATGCTGCTTCTCCATCATGCACGGTGCTTCTCCTGTCAAGTTGCAAAACTGTGGAAAAACCCCATGCTCTCCCACTATGCGGTGCTTCTCCCATCATGCTGCAAAACCCCATGAAAACCCCATGCTCCCCCCGTCAAGCTGAAAAAATCATGGAAAAACCCCATGCTCCCCCATTGCACAGTGCTTTTTCGATCATGCTGCAAAACCCTGTGAAAACCCCATGCTCCCCCAGAATGTTGATTCTCCATTATTTGTAATAAAATAAGCCCCTAGATATTGGCCTATTTATATATTAAATAAAATAAACGTCAAGACCCTAAATACAACCCCCAATATATTGTTTTGGTATTTTATAATAATTAAACCCCCAATATGAATGGACATGATATAATATTGGTCTTTTAGTGACACCCTAATGATATTGACATCACCTGTAGGAATTCCTTGACTAAGACAAAGTGACTTGGGATGTTTAGAGCTCTCAGAATCCATTCTGTGATCTTACTCCTCATCCTATAAATCATATCCTTTTAGGAAACCTTCTCGATGGTCCATTCTTATAGAAGATATCCCAAGTATTTTGATGGTAAAGAACCTTTAGTGAATCCTAGGATCCACAATATGTTCCTCTAGGTAACCTTTGGGGTGTTTAAGAAGAAGACCTGTGATTTTTTTGGGTTGAATTTGAGCCTCAATGCCTTAGCAAAAAGTATTAAGATTCTCTTGAAGGCTCTTGTTGTTGGTGAGTTTGTTTGTCCATCCCATCATGGATATTTAACCCCATTATTTCTCCTCTAGATGATCGGTCTTGGATTAACCTGTTGATCCCTTCTGCCATTAAGATAAAGAGGAATGGAGAGAGGGGGTCCCCTGACGTATTCCTCGGTTTGGGTTCATAATTTGGGTGGGAGAACCATTCAACAAGATGGAGTAGAATGGAGAAGTAACCATGTTCATGGTCCACTCAATCCATTCTCTTCCAAAACAAAAATCCCATATCATACGTCTCATGTATTTCTAGCTTAGATTATCATATGCTTTATCTATATCCAGTTTTACTAACATGCTTAGTTTTTTGGTGGATTTCAAAGAATGAATGGTTTTGTGGACTAGGATGATTCATGGACCAGGATGATTCCATCCGGGCTGATCAGAATTGGAAGAATTGGATTTACTCTAGACTATATTGGCTATCAATTTTGAGATGTTTTTATCAATAAAATTACACACGAAAATGGATTTGAACTTTTTAGGAGTGTCATCTCCTTCTACCTTGGGTACGAGGGTTAGGAAAGTTGCATTAAAATCCTTTAGGATTCCCTGACATTTCCTTGATTCCTCCACTATTTCCCACACTTCGTGTTTAATCAGATCCCAAAAGTGATGGAAGAAGTTAGATGTGAAGCAATCTGGCCCTGGCACTTTCCCAAGTTCCATTTAATTCATAGCCTCCCCCACCTATTGAAAATCAATGAGAATTAACAAAATTTCTTTGTGCTCTTGGGTGACAACCCTTTGTATGAGTCTACTGATTTTTTTGATATCATGCTTCCAATTAGCTGGATATTTGACCTTTGATGGTTTTGGATCATCATGTTATAGAATACTTTGGTGTTTATCTCTCAATGCTGAAGCCATTGGTTTCTTGACTTTTGTTTCCAGAAAGACTCCTCATGTCTTTCTTAGGCTATAAGATGAGTGAGGAGATATTTCTCCTTTTGTATAAGTTCTTCTTCCCACCCTTCCTCCATACCTTTTCTTTTAGTGTCCTCTAGGATTTCGATCATACTTTTCTTATCCTGGAATATGTTTCCAAATTCCTCTTTATTCCACGTATGGATCCTAGATTTTATATCCTTCAGCTTCTACTGGAATTGATACATCATTATCCCCATGGGGGGTACCATATTATTCCACCATTTTTGTACCAAGGCCTCAAAGTCCTTATGTTCAAGACAAAATTGCTCAAATATAAAAGGTTTCCTGATTGGGTGTTTAGACCAATCCCATTGTAGGAATATAGGTCAGTGGTATGATCCTGATTTCAGAAGGACACTGGTTGATATTTCTCCTATTGCTATGGCTATTTCCTCCGAGAAAAGGAATATTTCTATTCTATATTCCACATTGTGCACTCCTCCTCATCGATTTTTCTACATATACCATTTGTTTACAGTCTCCATGTATGTTAGTTGACTTTGTTCCACAAAGTCTCTAAACGATTCCTGGAATCTATCCATAATCCTTTGCACCCCGTTCTTTTCTCCCTGTGAGGATATCAGATTGAAATACCCACCCATTATCCATGTACTATCCCCTGTTTTACCTTTTATCCAACTCAAGAAATCTATAAAAATCGGTTTATGAGGGAAAGCACTCAGGCCATACACATTCACTAGAGTTCCCCTTACCCCAGTTTCTAGAGTAGTGAAACTTGCTAATAGAGAGAATTGATTCACCCTCCAATATATTATTCATATTTAGTCATGTTACTATAGGATTTCCATTCCTCATTCTGTCCCTGTGGAATCCACCACCATAGCCTTACATCCTTTCCAAATCCTAAGTCCTAACTTGTCGAGGGTTTCTGATTTACACTTTGTCTTATATAGGAATATAATATATCGTTTCTCTTTTTAGAATTCCTTTCCATTGTATTGATTTTCTTGGGATGTTTTCATCCCTATATGTTCATTGATATTATCTTCATTGGTTAAATCTATTCACTTCAAAGAAATTTTCTACTATCGTTTGGTATTGGCCCGACTCTATTAGTTTAACCCCTACCTCTGTGATCCTTTACTTTTTTGTCTTTCTCCTTCATTTCATGTCATCCTATGGTTTATTTTTTCTACTCCCCTTCTGGGGATCCTTCTCTATCTCGAGTTGTTGTCATTACCTTATCTTGATGATCGTTTCTTGGAGTTCCAATTTCCTTCTGGAAACATATCCCTTCCCCTTCTCCTCACAATCCTTCTCAATTTTGTCTAGATCTAACTCCCCCAATTCCATGTCCTTAACTCCATCATCCGCCATGGCCTCTATCTACCCCTCTATCTCCTGCTCCTTACCTTCCTTGAATTTTTCTCCTTCCTTTGGCACTTTCGAGGATTCTTCCTTGTTACCCTTCTCCTCTTCATCCCCCCTCTCATCGAATATTTTAAAAGGATTTCTAATAATCAGAAATCCCAATTGGTTATCCTTGTTTTGATGCTATTGTGAGACCAATATAGTATTCTTCCTACTTCGGACATGGAAAAACCCCTCTTTTCCTTCCAACCTCCACTGAGGATGGTCATCCTATGGGGGTTGTTGGCCCTTCTTGGTGTAGGATCAACTAAAATTATCATAGTCATGGAATTTCTTGCATCTGAATGAGATATTCTCATAATATATTAGATGCACCAACTCCTCATCTTAGTATTTTAGGCTAATAGCTTTAGGAATCTCTTTAGACAGGGCCAATAAACACAGATACATGTAAAATACTTGTACCTCTATTGTTTTATTTGTTCTACTACTTTACAATTTCCCCCATCGTATTACATATATCTTGCAAGATCTCAATATCCCAATACTCACATGGTAGGGATAAAAAATGGATCCAAACTAGGGAAACCCACATGTCCTCCTTCTCTAGGTTAAACCTTTCCTTCCATGGTCTCAGGTAGAGGCCCATCAAGAAAGATAAATAAGGACCTACTTTGAGGAGCATGTCCTGATCCTCTTAGTTGAAAAATATCATCGTAAAGAATCCCTTCGATCCCAGCTAAATATCGTAATTCCCTTTGGGATTCTAGTTACTTTTGATCCATTGCACCAGATCTCTCAATTTCGTCCATATCCCAATGAATTTTCTTATCAGATATTTCTCCTTCCATATTTCTACCTTTTCTCTTACCTTATATGAGAGAATATGGAGGGACAAGATCACTTGGGATGATGGAAGACATCCTCCCTGTACCCTCTTCAACTAACGATATTATGTCTCCATGTCACTAGCCACCCTGATCTCACTCTCCCCATCGCCGATTCATTTCCTTCAAGGCCTGACCGCCACCATTTCCACAATATTAAATGGTGGAGGTTATGACCCCCTTCCTATGCTTCCCATCCAGTATTCTCCCAACTTTTTTGGCCTAACGAAACCTCCTTCCCATCCTGGTGTTGGTGCTTCCTTCGATTGCTAGGTTTCTACAAATCAGTGAAACCCTCGATGCATCAAACCCTAACTCATCTCCTTGGGCTGAAAAACCTTTCACCATGACTTAAACATT
>LPNX011110934.1:101879-122663 GCA_001517045.1 Pseudotsuga menziesii
TTTATATGCTTTCAATTCCTACATGCAAGTTTGCATCAGTTCCTTTCCTTTATGAGATTACTCTTAGACAATAGGAGAAAGATCCATTCCTTGTTCATTGCGAGCTGACAATTTTTTCATACCAGTAAACTCTCCTCCAAATCACTTTTCATCCTTATTTTGGTGATAATATGGGATGGATTAGTGGATAGGACATTTTTGTCCTTCTTGTGTTGTATATTACTTAGCGGAACCTTCTATATCAATTTTCTACTACATATTTGTTTTATAAATACCCTTTATCCTGAAGCTTCCCCCTCCACTATTAAATAATTGTACATAATGTAGTTAGTAGTACCATTGACTACTTTGTAGCTGTTTGTGGCCATTGGTGAAAGGTGAGAAATTGAATAACTTGTAGAATATTTCAAAATTTATTCTCTTTCTATACAATGATCATATTAATTACACACACAACTGATGAAATTGGATGTCATCCATATGCTTAGGTTAACTTACATTAGTTTGATGTTGAACCTAATAATTCATTCATTTATTGGTGATTTTGTGAAACATTTTCCTATATGAAGGCCCAAATAGTAGTATCTTTGATTTTGAGAAAACTGGAACTACATTTTTTGGTTGGAGGGGTCACTTTCTAATTGATCCAAAGGAGCATCATATAATGTTAGTTGAACCATCCTCCAATTCGCAACAATAAAGGGAGAGACAATTTTATTTTTCTTTATATTCAACATAGAAAGCTGTATTTGATTTTGTACAGTTTTAGGAACTGAATCATCAATTTTACAATAAAAGGAAAATTTATCTCACTTTATTGCATTGGTAGATAAGGAAACCTATAAAAATCATAGCTAGTAAATTGCATGCAAGGTATTATTTTCTTTTATTGTATGTTGATAGACATGCTTTAGACGTGTGCTTCAATTCTTATTTGCTTCAAATTGTAACATCAATTATTAGTGAACTACATTTGATTGCTTGATTTCATTTTTGACAAATGAGTTTTAGAGACTTCATTGTGATAAGATAAGATAAGATATTTTTATTAATGTTGAACGAATGAACACAAAACTAGGTCAATGGGACTAGATATTTTTATTAATGTCACCTGTTTGGGTCCTTTTTATTAGATCTGATCTATTTTTGGTACCTTTTGTTAATTCAAACCTTACTTTGTGGGTGGAAATTATTATTTAGATACCCTCCTAGTAGGCCTTTTTATGGGATGAATTGACCTAGGGTATTTCATTTCCCTCTGAACTTATTTCCATGCACAAAAGTTGGTATTTTATTATCCCTAAGTGATCACAGGTTTGGATTGGTTACTGTATGAGTCACGTTTAATGATTTGGTGACTGCATGAGTCACATTATAGTCATATAACATATAATTTAAGGGTTTTTATATACTAATGGCCCTTTCATTTACCCACCTTCAAAATGGTGTTCAATCAATACCCACCTTCAATACTTTTCAATTCCATTTATACAATGCTTAAGCTGCCCTTAAATGGTTATTTCTTTGCTGTGTGGGATACATGGGGTTTGTTATCAGTGACCAATAAACTCCCAATTGCTTTGAGTTAACCCATGCAGAATATATAATTCTTTGCATGTATGAGAGTTTCTCTTATATGCATTTCATAAATTCCAACCAGGGTTTTATTGATAGCTTTGTTTTACAAGATTTTATTACACCTTGTCGAGTTTTACCTATATTATCTATTAATGGGTAGTAAATTATGTCATATCAGCACCCATAACTGACATGTTGTATATCAATTCTTTGAATTCCAACTTTTTCTTTAGCTACAATAATTTATTACAATTGTTGATACAAAGGAAAAATAAAAATCGATAATTGTTCCACATGAATCCATGTAGATGAATGCATGTATATGTTTTCCATGTTAATGAGTTGTTCTAGTTTTAATTGTTGGATAAAAATATGTTGGAAAAAAACAATTATGAAAAACCTGTAGAATTAAACTCTCAAATTGAAACTAAACATATAGCAATTCAAACTGGTAATAAATCCATTGTCCTCTGGAGTCTTGTTTCAAACCTATTTTTGGCATTTATGTAGCGTTGAAAATATTATATTAAGGTCTATTTTCTTGAATATTTTTTATATAATCTATTGAGATGCTTATACGACTGTAAAAGACTATTTTATGTAGTTGTGTGGGATTTTAGAGAAGGACAAAGTTTACCTAGGAGATCCTTTATTGTCTTTTGTAGTGTAGTTTGAAGGGACAATAGTTTTGGATGGTCTTGGAATGGGAATGCATGTGCAAAATAAAATTTCTTTTCTTTTCGAATGGATTATAGAATTTTTTTCCAATAATTTTTTTGTGCAAAACAATGTGGATGGTTGGTCAGATCCTTGACCAAGAATATCTAGGAGGAAGATATAAAACCATGGGAAGTAGAGGACGGAAGAGAGTTGCAAGACTTAAGTGGGAATATAATGAGAAAAGGATTTATAGGTGTACTTGAAGATAAAGGGAAGAAATGAATCATGAAAATATTCAAGAGGTAAATATTTGAAACTACTATCACTTTCAGATATGATGAAAAATTTTCTATGGTGAAAGAATCAAGACCTTTAAGATAGTTACCCCATATCAATCATCGGTTAATGGTTTGTACCTCATATAAGAGAAGTTCAAAGAGTTGAAAGAACATAAGGAGTAATTTAAGAGGACTCATGGGAGTTGAATCCTTTAGGAGAAGAAGTTACCTTTAGGAAAGCATCTTGGATATCCAAGTGATGAGGCCACCAGCTTTCTTGCATCTACAATCATAGTCTCCTACCCCTACAATCTCTATTATGGAAGTAGGTTAGCTTGAAGTTAAATATATTTTTAAGTTGGTTGGAAATGAAGCTCTAAGTGTTTAAAATATTCCACTTTTGTGTAAAGGGGAGTTTCACGGAAAAATGGATTCTTTACAGTTGTAAAGACTACAACTTTTTATGATGGATTGGAATGGTCTTAGAGGTATCACCAAGACATTTGTACCAAAATTTTGTGAAGAAAAAGTTATCTTCATGAGAAGAATAAAAATGGAAAACTAATAAATTTGATTTGGGTGAGATTATTGTAGATGTAGATCTACATGAACTCAAGATTGGCATTTTTAGGAAAGATGTAGATAGTATTGAAATTGAATCCAAGCCTCGAGGTGAATACGTTGACTCTCCTTTCTTATGTAGGGATAGATGCATTGTATATTCAATCTTTGGATTAATATCCATTTTCCAAAAAAAATAAGAATTGGTTGAGTAATTATCCAATATTGAATCCAATCTCCATTTTCCAAAAATATTAAGAATTGGTTGAGTAATTAATAATTGGTGCAACCCCTTAATCTTAGCGTAACCCCGTACTCTTGGATTATCCCCTTAATTTTGTTGTAGCCCCTTACTCTTGGTGCAACCTCATACTCTTGGGGTAGCCCCTTAATCTTGGCGCAGACCCTTACTCTTGGCGCAGTCCTTTTCTCTTGGTGCAACCACTTACTCTTAATGATGCCCCTTACTCTTGTTGCAACCACTTACTCTTGGCACAACCCCTTAATCTTGACGCAATCCCTTTCTCCTGGAGAAACCCCTTACTCTTAGCGTAGTCCCTTACTCTTTGCGCAACTGCTTACTCTTGGCATAGTCCCTTTCTCTTGGCGCAGTGTCATCGTCAATGTGCGGTGCTGTTCGATGAACCATCTTAACTACTCTTTATTTAGTGCTAATTTAAAATATGTCGCGAGCCTACAACTATTGTGACCGATCTTTCTAACTATGCTACTGACTCCCCTACTTGCACATCCACTCCCTCCTGGTGCGCCCTTCCTCTGGCTATCTACTTATAACTTTTTTTCTTTTTTTACTGCGTAGTGCCTTAAGCACTATGCGATTCTGGCCTTGTCCTGTAGGGATTCAAGCGGCTACCATTCACTAGTTTTGGAAACATTGGTCCATCTAATTGCTATAGCTGAATCACCCCTGGAAGTAATTGAATTTACAAGAAATGGATCAAGCCAATGCATCTGCAACTTACTTGGATGCTTTAGGAACTTGCTGTTGTATAGTAGCACCAAATCTCATTACTGAAATTGCTTGTTTTTTATATGGCGATCATTCCAGGCCTTTTGTTGATCCTTCTCAACACAATGATGGAATCCTGCAATAAATAGGTCCTCTTCAAGCTATATCAACTGGACCACACATTCTTATAGCACTGCTTCATCGTCCATGCCTGTCGCAGCGACAATGTGTAGACTGGGAACAATGTATTCCATACGCATGACTGCCTCTTGCCCATATACCAATTTGAACGGTGTTTTCCTTTTCAATATCTTCCAGGTGGTGTGATATGCCCACAGTACTGATGGAATCTTTAGATCCCAGTCATCTCGGTTAGTGGTACATACCTTTGTAAGTGCATGCTCCAATATCTAGTTGAAAGATTCTATAGTCCCATTCACTTGCAGATGATATGGTGTACTTTTCTTATGTTGAATTTGCAATTCCTTTGTCAGTGCTCTTACTTTGTGGTTGAGGAAATGGATACCCTGGTCACCCACCAATAACCTTGGGCATCCAATCTGTGTCATATGTTTTCAAACAAAAATATTGCTACTATAGCAACAGTGCAATCCATAAATAATGCATCCTTTGCCCATCATGTCAAGTAGTATGTTGTTGTGATTATGTACCACACACTAGTTCACTTCCCTTGGGGTTTGATTGGACCCACAAAATATATAGCCCCACTTATTAAAAGGTTAAAAAGTTACATGTGGTACCAGTAGCATCTCATCCCACCATGATGGTTTTTCTGTGTGTTAGAAGACATCGTATCTTTGCACATAATCTGTTGCATCATTATGTAGAGTTGGACACCATAGCCCTATGCAAAGCACCTTTCTTTTAGTAGCATGACCCCTATAGTGTCCACTAGTAACTCCTACATGTGATTCTTCCAAAATATGCTCCTGTTCATTTGGCAATCCACATCACCCTAAAATTTCATCTGGTCCCAGCTTATATAAGTGTCCATAAATTAACTGAAAACTAGAAGCTTTAACCACTAGCTGCTTCTTTTGACTTGTTGATCATTCTTCAAGTGCAATGTATGTTTTCGAAACCTGAATGATTGGAGCATAGTATTCATATGCCATGTCAACTTTGAATAGATGCGCATCGGGCAATCCTTCCTCAATATTGGTAGTCTCTTCACCTGTCTCGATTTTGGACAAATGATTAGGGCCAACATTTAAGTGACTTGGATTCACCATGATTTTGAAATCAAACTTCTGGAAGAGAAGTAGCCAAAATCATGTCATCCACCCCAATGTAGGCTTATTGACCAGATATTTTAAAGTAGAGTGGTTAGTAAACATCGTAAAGTGGCCACCTAACAGGTAATGCTCAAATTTCTACAACACATAGACAATTTCCAGACCTTCCCACTTTGTGGTCATATAGTTCCTCTCAGAAAATAATAAATTTCGAATAGGGAAAGCGATCGGGTGATCCAGATCTCCTTCACTCAGCTACGCGAGAACTACTCCTAGTGCAATAAAAGATGTGTCAACATGCACATGGAACTCCTTGTTTCAATATGGAAATATAAGTATTGGTGTCAAAGCCATCTTGGCCTTCATCGTGTCAAAGCTACCTTAACATTTTGTACTCCATACAAATAAAACTTATTTCTTCAGTAATTTCTCCATACGGCCAATAATCCCAACATATCCTCTAGTAAATTTGTGATAGTGCCCAGTGTGCCCCAGCGTCACCCTTATCATCTTGACATTGTTTGATGGTGGAAGGCTCAAAATGAGGGCTATCTTTATAGGATCAACCAGAAATCCTTTATTGCACAAAATCTGCCCCAACAGTATCCCAAATAGTTCATAAAAAATGAGCTTCTTGGATTTCAACATGATCTGATGCTGTCGAGACCTTTCCAGCATTAGTCGAAGGCTCACCAAATGATCCTTGATTAGCCCATACACTGTCCAATAGTTAATATATACCTATAGCTACTTTTGAATGAAGTTTTTGAATGCTGCAACAACCACTCAGGAAAATATTGCAGTCGCATTCTTTAGCCCAAAAGGCTTACTGTGTATTAGAAGCGGCACCATTCTGTAACAAATGTTGTTTGATGTTGATCTTCCTTAGTGATTATGATTTGGTGATAACCAGAGAATCCATCTATGAAAGACTACATTTCTTGACCACCTAATCATTCAATTACTTCATCTGTGAACGGGGTTGAAAATGGGTCATGCATACAGGCATTGTTTTGTTTCCTGTAGTCGACACAGATCTAAAATTCACTAGTTTTCTTCTCTTTGACCACCTTAAGACCGATCCATTCTGATTCTTATATAGGATTAATGATTTTGGCATCCAACTTCTAGTCAAGATCATCCTTGACTCTCTATTTGTATCATGGATTCATGTCATACGGCCTCTGTCACACCGATTTTGTGTCTGGATTTAGTGGGATTTTCATTTCCCCTAGATCACCCAGTATTCCCTTCATCTCCGAGAAATTTGTCGAAAATAGATATTGAAACTCATGCAATAGATCGGTGATCTTTTCCATAGTCTCCTCTTCCAAGTACTCCCCAATACTTGCAAATTTCGGGTTCTCCTCTGTCCCAATGTTAACTTTTCTAATCTTCATTAGTTGGCTAATGGGATTAGTTGGTATATCTAGCGCTACGACATCTCTACTCCCTTCTGTCTCCAGAATAATGATATTCCTTATCTTGCCATCATCCTCAGGCTCTCCAGACACATTGTAGCATTCCATCATTTCCTTCATGTGGAAATGCACATGTGGATCCATGGGATATGCGATTGGACCAACTTTTAGTACTACATCCCAGATGATCTGAAGTGCATTATTGAATTCAGGATTGGCATTTGCAAAGCAAAGGGTATCGATGAAACATAATGTCAACTCTTCCCAAGTGGTTATTTATCTTTGTAGCTCTGTGGATACAAACCATGATCTTGGCATTTCATCTAAGGTATGAATAAAATAATGGACCCATTCATCCTTTGGTCGCGATGCCCACAATGTTTGGCATTCCATCAAATGGATTCTAGGGTCACTCCATCCATCATACTTTATAGTGTGATACATCTATGTGTTTCCAATGAAAACTATCATGATCCTTTGACACTGTTCCCATTCAGTAATTGTGTTCTTATGGGTCACCCACCAGCGGGCTGGAGTAGCTTTCAGTGCTTCCTCCATTGCACACAATCATTGTGGTTCTGATACATTTTCTTCAAACTCCGTTAAGAATGCTATAAATTCAATTAAACCTTCATAAATACGTAATTCAACAATCTCAGTCGCAACATAACATAGCGAATGCGTGATCAACCTAGATTTCCTAAATGATACTTCATTCATGCGGTTTTTCCAATTTTCTAACGCTTCTTCAGAATCTGATAACACATAACTAGTACTGTGCCAACTGAGTTCTCCATCGGAGGTGGTGTGGATATAATATTCATAGATTTTGTATGTGTGATCCCATCCCCAGAAAACTTCATCCTTCACTGGTTCAATATATCCTCATCCTTCATTTGGGTCCATAGGTGCGACGACTCTAATATCTTGGTTCTCAAAGGTCATCATTCTCTTCTTAAAGTTAATGACCACCATACTATCATTGGCCCATCCAATCCCTTGCAAAGCGAAATAATATCCTTGACCTTTAACAATTTCAATTACATCAATATCAACGCAGGTTTTTATACCTTCAACATCTACGACCAGTTTAGATACCCATCCAATTGGTTGCACCTTATCCTGATTAGCCAATCGCAACTGCACAGGGGACCATCCCAACATGAGAATCCCCATATTTTCCCATGTATTATTTGTTAGGATATTGACATTTTACCCTAGGTCCAAAATGACTGAGTTGACTTAATAATATTCAATTTGAATATTCATGTGCATCTCCTTGCTTGTGTTTTTCTTATGTAAAGAATTTAGTGCGAAATCCTTCAGTTCCCTGCCCGATTGATGTACAACTTATCAATATCAACAAGGGAATCAATATCTCTTGCTAGACATAAGAAACTTTCAAATAATTGCTGCAAGGTACCATGCTCCCGCGATGGTCCTGCCTCTAATGAAGAATCAAAATCAAAAGGCATTTCATAGATAGTTGACTTACCAAGGTTTTGTCTGATCACGTCCTGAGTTTCAAAAAAGGTCACCTTTTCAGTTGCAATATCAAATTATGCTTTCTTCTTTCCATCCAACCAAACTTGTGGTCGGGGTCCATCCTCTCTATTCATCGCACCTCCTCGAGCGATGATGGAAACATCAACATCCTTTGTTCTGGGTTCTTCCAAGATCGTCATGACCGTCGACCCTTGATTTTGGTTTAGCGGTGGATTCTAAGTCATCAACTAATTTTGGTTCAATGATGGGTTTGTTAGAAGATTCATAGTCTGATTCTGAAGTGGAACTTGATGTTGAGCCTGGTTCTAGTTTTACAGCTTGTTCTAGTTCTGCAACTGGGGAACATTCCCATATTTCCATCTTGCAATCAATTGCGAGAAGTTATCAACAGTATGGTTGATTGTCGTGCAATATGTACATGAGCATTGAAAGCATGGGTAGTCCCTCTGGTAATGCCCAAATACCCCACAATTATAACACTGGACTGATCCACGGCCTCATCCACCTCCTCTTCCAAAGCCTCCTCCTCTTCTATGAAATCCTCTGTGAAATCCTCCTTGCTGCTGATACTTTGGTTGAGCCATCTATTGTGGTGGGGGATTCGGCTACTGCTGAACATAGTGCGTAGCTTGCAGCTGGGGCATCGCCATTTGATTGTACTGCGGCTGTGATGCAAACTGTGAATGTGGCCGCAAATGGTATAAATTGCATCTGTGGTAGTGGTGTATACTGCGGTTGTGGTCAAGATTTTACCACTTGAGGCTGTGGATATAGTTGTTGTACTGTGCGATGATCTTCTCCTTTCACAAATTATGAATCATATGTTTTGTCCCAAAGCAGATCATTTGCATGACAATATTTGTCTTCCTTCCCCACCGATCTATAAAAATAATAATATAGGTTGGATGGTTTTGATACTATCTTTTGCATGTAGCTACATTCTTCATGCCGCTGCCCATAGAATTGACATATGTGACACCATGGTACACTGACGTAACTTAATGGGTTTGCTGTTACGGAGAGAAATTCCTATGGCCTGGGTACCACAACAGACAGCTTGACTCCAGAAATCAATCCTTTCCAATATGTAATAGAAACTAAATGTCTAACACTAAAGGATCAGACCTCGTACCTTATTCCAGACGGTTGAAGTAGATCCCCGTTGAGATTTCCAACTTCAGCTTGAATTGATAAATTACTTCCTCAACAACAAGTAAACAATACAAGCATACTATATATCATGGTGTTAGATCTATTCTAGCATATACAATCAACAATGTATAAGCATTTGAAATCATCCCATGGATAAAATATTCATTCAAACACACATTATTGGAAAGGAAAATATATTTCTATTAATATAAATTAGATATTACAATAGATACAACCTCTGTCGGCATGCCTACAAATCAGAGAAACTGAATCCCCCACTTGGGCCTCCACCACCTCAATCCTCCATCTCTCAATAGCAAGCTCACAAGCAAAAGGAAAGCTTGGGAAGAACACAAAAGTGCTCCAAGAGACAAAGGGATGTAGACTCAAGCATAAGTTCCGCCAATAATGGATTATAGTTTCTTTGCTCTCAATTCTCTCATATGCCTTCAATGTACCATAGAGTTCCTTATATAGCTTTTCAAAGGGGTAATGAAAGTTCAAATCTGAGCGATCTCAAGGGATAGGGAAGGCCCAGAGTCAAGTGAGTTGGATCCATGTCAAGGAAAACTCCAAAAGGATTTGGATTTTGTACACACCCCGATGTACACGGTTTTAGGGGTCAAACCCGTGTATATACGTGATTAAGGGTTTAAAAGTTGTGTGTATCATTTTTCACATGTTTTTAGGGATGGTCAAGGAAACATCAAAGGAAAAAATATTGTCAATGGGGTCTAAGGAGTCTGTAGAGGGATAGGGGAAGGCCATACAAAGTGTGATTCACTTGGAGTGGTAAAATCAGCTATAACAGATGCCCCCTAATGTGCGAGGTCAGAGGGGTCATACAATGGCTGAAATACATTATAATTCCATCCCAGAAGTGGAGTGATGAAGAATCCCAAATAGAAGACCAGCCACCCAATCAGCATAGTACAATGATACAACTCTGCACATAACTGCAAATACATATAGCAGTCACAGATACATAAGAGTACAATGGCCATGAATAGGCATGATACAAGATATCACATAAGTGGTCATCACCACGTACAATATACATAGATCAGAATCTCCATGTTGAAGATATACAAAGGACCATGATCTCCATAATGGTTGAAGATATATAACAGATCAATATCTCCATAGTGGCTGGAAATGTTTGACCTATACTGGAATCAAGTCACGAGAGCTAAAATCTCATGAACACTGGCACGATTAAGGAGGTAGCATATGAGAGATGCCACCAATCTGGAAAGTCTTCTACACAAACTACTACGAGTACATGTCCTATTATGTGAATAGAGGTGTCGAGGTCAAACATAGTAGTCCATGTGGAAATTGAACCCAGGTGTTAGAACAATTACACTCACAAAAATTGCCAATTACACATGCAAATTACACACAAAGGAGACTGAATATGGAGCAGAACACTAATATGTATTGAATAAGTGTACAATAGCCAACCCTGTGAAGTCATAGGCTGCCACAATAAATAATTACATGAGATATTTGAATGCATAAGGATGCCATTCGAATTTGGTCAAAAGCAGGCTTACTAAATTTAAGAAAATCCCCCATAGGTGCATAAAGCAGTTTCCAAATCTGTCTAGGAGCTCACGAATTGGAAAAATAAATTAGGCAAGCTAATAGATGATGGTAGGAAAACTCATACATGCTTTTCTTAGGAGAAAATAGTGGAGGACAATGAGGATAAAAAACAAGTTAAATTCACCTAGTCAAACTTTCCCAATTGCCTTAAAACTCAGAAAAAGCAGGCAATAAAGCAGAAAAAGAAGACGTGCACTAAGAAGGCCAGGAATAAATTAGATTTGATTCCAAGTGGTTTCCAAAACACTCCATGACTCAATTTTAGAAATTTTGACCACTTTGGATGTGTGGAGGACAACTTGCATAATGTGGAATATGGAAACTAGGCAAATAAGACAAAAATTGGATAAACTAATGTCTAAGGTAGCTAACTATGGGTTGATTATTATAACACCCCCCCTTAAGCCTAACTTATGAGTAAAATATATGAAAATTATAGGGCCTAGCAATAAGGATTAGTCACCCTTTACATACTGCATGTCCATTTAACCAAGGAAAGAGGAAAAAACCTAGTGGGAAAAATCCTTCCTTAAACATGGACAGTAAAACAAAATTTGAAAATCTTGTCATCACTCGTGCTTCACAACATGATCAGAAATCCCCAACAGTGATTTGAGATTGCTGAATGTCTTCTCAAAAAAAAAATTGGTGAAGATATTTGCTTCTTGTTCTGAAGATGAACAGAAGAGTAGGTGAATGGTGCCATCATGCACAAGCTATTTGATGTAGTGCATATGGATCTCAATGTGTTTGGTTCGCTATCTCTAAATTGGATCTTGTAGATTCAAATGGTACTCTGATTCTCACAATAGATAGTAGTTGAGTATTCTGATTTGAAGCCACACTCACCAAGTAACCCCTGCAGCCATAAACATTGAGTTGTTGCATTTACAACTCCTCTGTACTCTGCTTTTGTAGATGAGAGTGAAATGGCACTCTGTTTCTTTCTTGACCAGCTGATTGGTCCTTCAGCAAACATGAAAACATATCCTAATGTTGAATTTTGATCTGTTTTGTCACCTTCCCAATCACTGTCAGTAAACCCAATGAAATCAAGATCAGATTTAGCTTTGTAGAAGATCCCATGAGTCCTTGTTCCCTGAACAAAGTTAAGTATCCTTTTGGCTGCTCTCCAATGGATATCATGAGGCTGATCCATGTATCTTGAAGCCACAATTATTTCATAATAAAGATCAGGTCGAGTATGTGTAATATATAGCAAACACCCAATCAGTTTCCTATACAATGTATTATTTACCATAGGTGAAGAATCTGCTTCTTCAAGCTTAACTCCTGAAAGGAAGGAAGCCTTGCTAAGCTTGCAGTCCTTCATGTTGAATTTGTTCAACAAATCCAAAGAATAATTGGACTCATGTAATTTTATTCCATGTTTGGTTTGAGCAATCTCGAGCCCCAAGAATTGGCTCAATAAGCCCAAATCAGTCATTGAGAATGCATGGTTCATTGCATCCTTCAAGGAGGCAATTTCATCCTTTGAGCTTCCTATAATGAGAAGGTCATCAACATACAAGAGAATAATCAGTAATGAACCATGAATCAGATTCAAATAGACATTTGGATCTGACTTGCATTGAACAAAATTCAGTGATAGCAGAAAGCTATCAATCTTGGCATACGAAGCCCTGTGGGCTTGCTTAAGCCCATACAATGATTTCTTTATCCTGCACACAAGAGATGGATTAATAGAAAATCCTTGAGGCTGCTGCATGTAAATATCTTCAATAATATCTCCATTCAGGAAAGCACACTTCACATCCATGTGATGTACCTCCCACTGCTTGGAAGCTGCAATGGCTAAAGCTAGCCTAATGGAGTCCATCTTTTCCACTGGTGCAAAGGTCTCATTGTAGTATATTCCATGTACCTGTGAGTATCCCTTGGATACCAATATTTCATTATATTTCAAAGGTGAACCATAAGCAACAAATTTGTTTTTTTAAACCCACTTACATTGAACTAGCTTCCTCCCTGGGGGAAGATCAACCAGCTCCCAAGTGTTGTTCTTCTGGAGTGAGCTAAACTATTTTTTCATGGTTGTTTGCCATCTTGGATCTTGTACTACATATTCATATGTCTATGGGTCTTATTCTACCATCTGATAGCATTTCTCTGCAAACAAAGGGTCTTTCACACATAGAGCACTCTCAAACTGAGATCTAGTCCTCCTAGGATCATTAGGATTTCTAGCTAGTTCTCTAGCTGCATGAATAGTATTTTGCTGCCCATTTTGATCTTGTAGTACTATTAGGATCTGAAATTAAATAATCATTATCAGACATATCAGAATCAGCATATTCAACTATCTCTTCACTTACATTTAATGGTTCTGGTGGTGAAGAGAATTCTCCAACCTCCACTGCTACTAAAGGCTCTTCTTGGAACTGAAAAATCCTTTCAATGAAGGCTTTGTTTGTGCTCAAATTTATCAGCTTGTACCCTTTTGAATCTTTAGAGTACCCAACAAATAGACACTCTTGGCTTTGGGACTGCAAAGTCTTCCTCTTTTTTGTTGAAATTCTATCCCAAGCCCTTGAGCCAAAAATCCTGAAATGGGTCACATCCGGCTTGTGCCCACTCCATCCTTGGAAAGCAGTCATACCATCAAGCTATTTATGAGGAACCCTATTCTGAATATAGGCTACATAGTTTATATCTTCGGCCCAAAACTTTGGTGGCAAATTCTTAGCCTCCATCATGCATGTTACCTTCTCTTTCAGTGATCTGTTCTTCCTCTTAGCAACACCATTTTGCTGTGGTGTTTAAGGGATAGAATGATGCATATGAATACCTGCTTATGCACAATATTGAATGAAATCAGACTTGACATACTCACCACCATTTCTATATCTGAGGACCTTGATTTTCCTCCCAGACTGGTTTTCAATGAAAGCCTTTAAGACTTTGAAGAGGCCAAAAACTTCAGACTTGTGTTTCAGGAAGTAAACCCAACAATACTTGGAAAATTCATTTATGAATTTCAATGCATATTTGGCCTAACTCATTTAAATACAAGGAAATGGTCCATCGGCATCACTGTGGATCAACTGAAGAGGTGCAGAGGTTCTCTCATGACTAGCTTTCTCAAATTTATACTCTGGGTGTTTTCCTAAGATGCAACCTTGACAGACTCCTTTGGAAAACTTAATCTTTGGTAATCCTATGACCATTTATTTTTCACTAAGATCAGAAATATACTTGTAATTAAGGTGGCCAAATATTTCATGCCAAATCTTGCTTGCCTCATTAGCATGAATCAGAAGAGCAAAGAGGTTTGAGTAGGGTAGGAAGTGTGAGAACATGTATACCTTCGAAGTGTGATTTTCAATTCCTTTTGCAATGACTTTACCACTTGAGATATCTGTGATCTAAACTTCATTAGGGGAGAATATGAACTTATTTGGAGACCCTGTGTGGGTCATCTGATACACTGATAAGAGGTTAGAGGCAAGACCTGGGACATACAATACATTGTTGAACTTACCATGGTCAAGATCAATCCTCCCTTTGCCCAAACTTTAGTGAGAGAGTCATCTCCCGGTACAATTGGTGGACCTTTTGACATGTCAAGTGAGGTGAATGCCTCCTTGGTCGAAACCATATGTATTGAAGCTCTAGAATCAATGATGAAACTAGGTGAGCTTTATGTGCCAACAACCAATGCATGAACTCTCTCTTTGTCTTCTGAATTTGATCCTCTTTCCCTCTTCTTTGAGTTGTCAAGAAGGGAGATGCCATTCTTATCCAGGAGTTGGGTCAGCATGTCTATTTGCTTCTTCATGTAGGAGCTTTCAGGATGATTTCCCTTATTGCAGTATGCGCACATGCTCATTTCTCCTTTGTTGTTCTTCTTCTGGGGGTTCTTCTTGGAACCTTGGGGCTCCTCTGGAGACTTGTTCTTGTCTCTCTTTTGCTCAGGTGGCTTCTTATATTTATTCTTGATTTTTGAATCCACCCTCTAATCTCCAGCAACCAGAGCTTGGTATTTGGAAGGTTTGATGGTGGCCATCATCACTAATTTATCTTGTTCATGTGTGAGAGATTCCATGAAATTTGCAAGGCTAGGCATTTTCCAGGCTCGAGCTTTCAACTTTGTGGCATGGAAGGTTGAGACAAACACTGAATATTCAGGGCCAAGACTTGAGAGTATGGCCAAAACTAGTTGCTCCTCCTTCTTTTTGATCCCACATTGTTTTAGCTACAAAACAAGGGCTTTGAACTTGGAAAAATAGAGTTGCAGGGATTCAAAGCTATTGGGACTTAGGGAGATCAATTGATTTTCAATTTGATGTCCCCTCATTTCACCTGTCTTACCAAAAAGATCAAAAATATTCTCCCACACTTCATTTTGTGATGTTAATCCATCAAGATGGAAAAGGAGGTCTCTGGATATGCTCAGACACAGGAGACCATAGGCATCATCCCTCCTGTTGTGCTATTTAATTTTCTCTGTAGCTGCATTGGGATCTACTTCCATTTCCATAGTCACTCTGTAGAGGCATTTTGCTCTCAACAGTATCTCCATCTCTCCTTTCCATTCAAATAAGTTAAATGGATTCAAGATGATCTTCTGAGATTGATCCATAGCTCAGAAATTGTCCCTTCAGTCAGCAAAATGCTCCCACTCAATGATGTCGAACCTGTAATACAAATTGGAAGGATATAAATTGATCTACAAAGGCTCTTATACAATGTGGAAATTGAACCCAGGTGTTAGAACAATTACACTCACAAAAATTGCCAATTACACATGCAAATTACACACAAAGGAGACTGAATATGGAACAAAACACTAATATGTATTGAATACATGTACAATAGCCAACCCTTTGAAGTCATAGGCTGCCATAATAAATAATTACATGAGAAATTAGAATGCATAAGGATGCCATTCGAATTTGGTCAAAAGCAGGCTTACTAAATCTAAGCAAATCCCCCATAGGTGCATAAAGAAGTTTCCAAATCTGTCTAGGAGCTCACGAATTGGAAAAATCAATTAGGAAATCTAATAGATGATGGAAGGACAACTCATACATGCTTTTCCTAGGAGAAAAGAGTGGAGGATGATGAGGACAAAAAACAAGTTAACTTCACCTAGTCAAACTTTCCCAATTGCCTTATAATTCAGAAAAAGCAGGCAATAAAGCAGAAAAAGTAGACATGCACTAAGAAGGCTAGGAATAAAGAAGATTTGATTCCAAGTGGTTTCCCAACCACTCCATGAATCAATTTTAGCAAGTTTGACCACTTTGGATGTGTGGAGGACAACTTGCATAAGGTGGAATATGAAAACTAGGCAAATAAGACAAAAGTTGGATTAATTAATGTCTAAGGTAGCTAACTATGGGTTGATTATTCTAACATTCCATCGTCTAATTACTAATCATCAATTTATACCATTAACAGATGCAAGATCATGCATCGATAATGAAAATGGGAATCAAGGTACTAGAGTGCAAACTAAAAAGTGTGAATAAATGTGTTGAGGTTGAACACTTGAGAAGATCCATCGATCAGGGGACATTGATGTATTCCCAAAGACTGTCAATGGAGAGAGAACCTGCCACTAATGACTAAAAGTCTTAAGGCACTCAAACTGACTCTATATTTCAATCCCAAAATAAATGATCTGAAGTCGATGGGATGAAATCCACTGGAAGGAGGACATTAAGGAATCCCCCATCATCTAACACGAGGTACTCAGCAAAGCTGTATAATGTGGAAGGACTCGATCATAAGGTGCATGAACCAGTAACTTTAACAGGAATGGCCAACATGCAAAGTCAATATAACTGAGGAATGGCCGACTCAGGCTTCAAATTCCTTCGAAAAAGAGCATAACTGCGTATGGTGACTGAATAACGACATCATAGACTCGATATAAAAACTGGGACATCTTTGCGAGACATGAGGCATCGACAGAGGCTCCATGGGGACTGGAAGCTTTACCAGTCAGTGGAGATAAACTTAGATAAATGAGTACCGCTCCTAAATTCAAACTATAAACCCAACCAATGGATGTGATATACAATGCTCTGTTCGAAGGCGACACGAATCAACAGCTGCCAAAGATAACATCTTTCCTTGTCCGGCTTTTTGGTTTTTTGATTTTTTTGGACTTTTTCAAATATTTAAAAAGCTTGAAAAAGAATAAAATTGCTTTATAGTTATAGACTAGGAGGAGACGAGTGTCATAAGGGCAAACAAACTAGTTCCAAGTAGTGGACCATACCTATGCTCAATGCAAGGATACATGTGTAGGATATTGACACTCGGGGGAAAATCCCCTCCTAGTAAAAAGGGAATCAAGCTGCAAAGGATATAAAAAATGGCTCTGCATGGCTAGACATGAGACAAGCTCGGGATATATGGCTGAAACACAATGTTAGGGAAGCCGGAATAAATCTCAATAAGGTGGGAAAAGCTCATGATAATGCATTCACAACTTGACATGAGGGAGTCCTGAGGGAAATAGGCCAGCAAAATACCAAGAGGAGTATGAGGCTCTTATGAAATGTCATGGCAGTACTATACAATGGACTCCCACACCCTAAAGGAGAAAACGTTAGCATGGGCACCAAATGCAAATAAGTTGCTAACTAGGGTACCCATGTAAGGTGAATCTCGACCACTCATATCATTCCACTTCTAAAAGAGCAAGAAGGTTCCGTGACATAATAGAGTGGGTTCGTACCTAAGGTCATGATGAAATGGTCATAAGGTCATGCAAAATGAAAATAGTGATGAAACCTAACCTATATGCCAGTTTAGACATGATACCTGATATCGGCACGAACGGGTCAATCCAACGGCTAAAACGGCATTTAAAAAGGCCTCCTACATCATGAGTTAGGTAAAAAATGGTCCAAAATGATTAGAAATTGTCGAAACTATAGGAAAGGGGGTAAAAATTTTCAAAAATTTGTAAAATTTCTATAAATAGTAAACAATTCAAAATATTATAAAACATTTGAAATTTTTACCCATGTAATCTTAAATTTTCAATAGCGAATTCCAGGAGATCCAGCCGACGGAATCCACTACCGTTTCTTCCAGGTACTTACCCATGCTCTTCTCTTCCATTTTGATGCAAATTTTCTCAAATTCCATGGTCATTTGAGTTTTCTAGGCCAAACTAAAAAGGGCGCTACGGTCCACACAGAAATCGAGGGTTTTTCTATGTATAGGGCTGGACATATGAGGAAAATGCCCCCATAGTCACGTACATACGCAGTCGTTTGGAAAATAGTCACGTATGAGGCCATGCATAAGATTTTTTAAGTAATATAATGGGAAAACTTGCAATTTCTTGTGCAAGATGGTCCGAGAGGTGAGAAAGCATTAACATGGTGAGGTAGAGGAGGCGGTAAGGGCCGATCTAATGGCTCAACAAGTTCTACGTGCATGTGGACTCTATAAGTTTTGGTGTCTTGGTGGCTTGAGAGCCAAACCAAGACTATTGCAGATGCTGGTGGATTACTGGGATCCAGACTTTGAGTCCTTCCAAATAGATGGGATGTCCCTCACTATAGAGGTGGAGGACATATACTTCATTACTGGGCTTTCCCGATGGGGGGAAGTAGTGAACCTTCATTCTCGTGGTGGGATAGGAGGTGGCTTGACTATCGATGAGTACATTGCAGTGTACTAATATCCAGACACAGAGAATATGGGGATTCAGGTCCCAACCAACGTTATACAGGTGCTAGGCCTAAAGGCCATACTATTGACATTGGGCAGGATAGCAGGCTTGGCATCACTCCACCAGGCCTCGTGGCCTCTGATGTTCTATGCAATGGAGTACATGAGACCCATGATTTATGAGTAGAGCACTACACTACTGAGCAACATGAAACATCAGCTTAGTGAGTGTAAGGCAGGCAGAGTGCGAAACTTTGGGTTCAATAGTATATTGAGCACATTTTTGCTTTGAGTGTGTTCCAGGATTGAGCCCCAGAGTTGACGTTTCTCTTCATGGGGTTCGAGATCTAGCCCAACGACGTTGGGCAGATGCGATGTGTAGACTGAGGGGAGGTAGAGTGGCCAACCCCTATCCAGCTGACTTCTTTCTGTGGTGGTGATGATAGTTAGTTCCCATCGATGACTACCCCTATGCGGGGATAGATTTTCGTGGGGACCTGGACATGCCGCTATCACCAGGATCGGCATATGGCGATATAGGTAACGAATCTCAACCCTCTCTTTTTTTTTAAAATTTTGAGTTATTTTAATTTTTTTTGTGTTTTCTAATCATATGGAATCAAAAGACATATTTTTGCATGACAATACATAGTGACATCTACCATTTGTGTGTAGATGTGGGACCACAGTGGCCTGAAGGCTTTCGTTGTCATAGACGGAGCGGAAGAGGAGATGATATCATGGGTGTGGATGTGGAGCAGACGCTCCAGATAATTCATACCAATTTTGTGAGGCTGACACACAGGATTCCCATGGTGCAATTCGAAGACTTGCCTGAGGCCATGCAGCACCAGGTGGTGGGTGTACCATGAGCATGGGTGCGATTATTCCGACGGCTAGCTAGAGCCGTAGTGACCTTCCATGATCACAACCCCCCTCCTCCTCCACAGGATTAGATACCTGGGAGTCTATACATTTTGTACTACCATTTATTATATGTTGGTGGCTCGAGAGCCCCATTTTTGTATCATGACACTATGTATTACCACATTTTGGATGTTATATAAAATTTTTTATGGTGACCGATTTATTTATTTACATGTGTAAAAATTGTGTTTATGATGAATTTATTGTGTATGAAACAAATGCCAATCTAACACATAGTTAGCATATGAGTCATCTGTATAAATTCAGGCCTGCAGTAGATTAATTTCACCCACAACAATTAACAATTGATCATGCAAAATTATCAACAATGGAGACTGAATATGGAGCTGTAACACAAAATTATATTAATTGAGTGTACAATAGCCAAACCTATAATAACATAGGCTTCTAAATATATAGAATACATGAGAAAATCGAATGCATAAGGAAGCATCCAAATCTAGCATAAGGCAGGCTTACCCAAAATAGGCAAATCCCCCATAGGTGTAAAAAGCTGATCCCAAATCTATCAAGGACCCCATGAATTAGCAAGGGCACATGGGAAAGATAAAGAGTGGTCAAATGGCAGCTCATACATGCTTTTGCATGGAGGAAAGAGTGGAGGAGGAAGAGGCAACAAAGCTGATTCACCTCACCTAGTCTTGCTTTCCTATGTGCCTTAAAACACTGAAAAAGCAGGGTATACAGCAGAAAAAGCAGATGGGTGCCTAGGAGGCCAGGAATAAAGTAGATTTGATTCCTAAGGCTTTCCCAAGCACTCCATGAGTCAATAATGGCAAGTTTGACCTCTATGGATAGGCAATTATCAACTTGCACATGGTGGGACTCATGGACTAGGCAAATAAGACAAAATAAATGAATTAATGTCTAAGTGGGTAAATAATATGGGTTGATTATTCTAACACCCCCCCTTAATCCTGACTTTATGAGTAATAAGTCAAAATATAGGGCCTAGCAACAAGGCTTAGTGACCCTTTACATACTGCAATGTCCATACAACCAAGGAAAGAGGCAAAACCAACTTGGGAGAATCCTCCCTTAAACATGGACTGTAAAACAAAATTGTAGAATCTTGTCTCCACTCATGATTTGACAGCATGATTAGCAATCCCCAGCAGTGATTTGAGATTGCTGAAGGTCTTCTCACAAAATGATTTTGTGAAGATGTCAGCTACTTGTTCTGAAGA
>LPNX011110934.1:126375-190258 GCA_001517045.1 Pseudotsuga menziesii
AACATCATAAACTTGATTATTAATTCTTGGAATGTGTATGTATGTTATATTGTCAAATTGTCGTTCTAATAATCTCACACGTAAAAATATTCTTAATAACGTCGGATCTCTAACATGGTACAAACCATTAAGCTGTGACACTACTAACTCCGAATCAAGACGTACCTCAACAGAGAGAACACCATGTAAAATGGCATCCAGTAGAAGCTCAATAACAACACTATATTCAACAACTTTGTTGGAAGATGGCCGCAAACATACGCCTCCTGAAGATAGTACTTGAACCATGTTGAAATATTGTAACTTCAAAGAATATTATATATGTATCTTTTTTGGTCCCCGATGGTCCTACCAGGAGAACCACTTGTATTATATTATACCCCGATGCTTCTAATAGGAAGAACTAATAAGAGTCATGAGGTTGTCCCCTCTATTTGTAAAGGTGGGTCATTAGCACCCCAGTGTGGTTACTTGAGCCTACATGTGTAACTCGAGCCTACATGTCGGATGAGTTAATTCAAGTGAACGGATGAATAAAAATAGAGGTGTGGTGCTCCTCATTTGAGACACACACACACACTCACTTGTGTAGTGCACTTGTGGAGGAGAGAAGTAGATGGAGAAGGAGGAGGATGAGGTTTTTGATCTCCTTGTTGGTTTTACCCTTTTACCTTTTTGGGGCATCTATATTGAGGAAGATTTTGCTGGGTTTTTCCCTTAAAGTTTTTCTCAGGATAAATCTTTGTGTTCCTTTTGTATGGTTGTGCTTGTATATCTTTCATTGATCCTATTTGTATGCTTTTGTAATGAAATCGAAATGAAATACTAATGATCTAGCTTAGCATATGAAAATTTAACATGGTATCAGAGCCACCCTGAAAGAAGACATTGTGTAGCTAAAGAATCTAGGGATTATTATTTTTTGGGTCTCTATCCATGATCGATCAACAAAATAAGGCTATATTGACTATCCATTGAAGGGTGCATCTTTTTGTTGAAGCGGAATTCAATTCCGAGCATTTTCAGTTTTGGTGCAGAAAATTAGGGCTTTCTACAGAAGAATAATTTTTGAGTGATCCCAGCATAGTATTGTTCTCCTCATCAAAATCAAATTTTAGAGACCTGGATCAAGAAATTTGGTTGGGTGAAACTTCGGGAAAGTCAAATCCTAGTTTGACCCCGATCTGGAAAAACCCTAAATACTAAAACTGCTAAGTTTTGGTACATTCGCTATATCCTAATATTGGAAAAGGTTCAGGATTTGAAAATTTCAAATACCGAAGATAAAATCCTGACTTACATTTTTTCCAAAATTCAGCCTCCTATTCGCTATATTCCGGGAGATATGACCCCTCCAAGTTATGGTTCCAGCCTCTTCCAGAATTCATCCCTAAACATGACACCTGGGGAGAATTTCTGGAGCGTGGGCTACATAGGTCCAAATGGAATTCTTGAAGATGTTCCAGAAATATCATAGACTTTAATTTCTGTGGTCTGAATTTCAGAACCTGAAGATGAACCAGTGACATGTGGCGTTCCGTACAACTTCACTATTCTGAAAGTCCTGTAACAGTTCACCTTTGGAAAATGATAATAAATACCAATTGGTGAAACCAATTCTAATGAAACCTATTTTTTTAGATCAAAAACATGTGAGGTTACCTCAGTAATAAATTTCATACATAGAGGAACAGTAATTTCAGAGATATCATAGAAACAGTAACAGGCATTTATGCAGAAGAAATTAGAAAACTAGGGCTTCCTGTTCCGGGAGCTTCCCTCCACTGTTTTTAGAAAAGGAGTACATTGGAGAGCTCCATTTGAAGAGATATATATTTCTATCCAATCAGATCTGAAATATTCCAAGTTTTGAAAATTAGGGTTTCTCTGACAAACCCTAGATCAGCCAGCTCCGGAAGCAGGACGGACACCTCAAATCGGTAAGATCTAATCTTTTGCTATTTACATTTGAGGTTCTCATTTAAAAGTGATCTATCACATAAGATTGATGATAAGCTTGAAAAAATTCCAAGCAAGGAATTATTTGATCTCTCTGAATAAAATGAATTGGACACCTACATGAGTAGAGAGGTTCCAGTTCTAGAGGGAGTAAAGCCTCAAAGCCTTACACAAGAAGAACTTGATCAAGGCCAAGAAGATCATTGTTGATTCAATCACGGATCAACTTGTGCCACAAGTGTCTTCCCTAAAGACACCGAAGATGTTTGATTCCTTGATCAAGATATTTGAATATAAGAACATAATTTAGAAGATGGATTTGAGAAAATAGTTGAAGAACGTGAAGATCCAGAATGCATAACATCTTGAAGCAGTAGAAGAAGAAGCAGAGAATGCAGAAGTGGTTATAGCCACCTTGAATGGCCTCCCATGATCATGGGATTCATTCATGCAAAGAATGTATTCCAGAAGTAAGTGATTACTTTCAGCTCGACTAATAAGAAGAGAAAAAGAAGATGGGAGCAACTGAAGATCAAGCTCTCACCATTCAAAGAAGATCCCTCAAGCGATGAGAAATATGAAAAACTCAATTCTTGAAGAACCTCTTATTCATCTTATCATTTGGAATGATGATTTCATGAATGAAGAATATGATAAAGCAGAATGATCAAGATGGAGTCTACCCACGAAACAAATAAACGATAAGTATTCAATTGTCATTTAATGATATTGTTTTATTATGCATTTGATTATTATATTCAGTTGATGTGTTATGCATGATAGATTGTTTGCATGAATGACTATATACTACTAATATGCATGTTATCGGTAAGTAGCTCATGGTGCTATACATCTCTCCATTACTACTTATCTAGAATGAAACCTCTTTGCTGACATATTGGATTAGTGCACAATCTCAATTATGTCATGATAGAGATGGAAGGCATCTAGAAAGTTTCCATGAGATATGGATGAATGTTGTATTGGATAAATAGTTGCATGATGCATACGAATTTTTCGTTATGCATATGTTTTATGAAATAGTTCTAACCATGCAACTGGTGCATTTTGAATTGTAGGAAAGGTCCCGTACAACCTGCTACAAGAAAAGAAGGATGAGACTTGTTCTGAAGAACAAGTGATGACAATTCAATAAACATGAATCTGAAGCTCCCAGTGTTAGAGACACCATGATGGAAGAAAGAGCTTCAGAGAGCGGTAGATCCACCTCAAAGGATGAAGACCACCATGGGTATGAGAGATAACTCAAGATGAAGAAAAGAATGCTATGAAAGAAACTATGATCAAATAATAACAGTTGATCATGGGGAATGATGTATACGATATGATTTTGAGACATAAAGGGAAGTACATAGTATCCTCCATATGGTTCTACAAGAACAAGTGTACAAAGAAAGGTTCGTGATTTTCCTCAGAAAGAATAGACTATGACATGACATACTCTATTGACCAGTATATATCCACCTGTACAGAATGAAGAAGGAAGATAATATTCCACTTCAGGGGGAGTGACTATAGAAGATATCTGAGTTCGACACGATACGACATGATGGATAGCTTCTTGATGGATCAAGACTTTACCAAGAGTAAAGTGGGTTCCAACCTTCAAAATTGAATGCAGAAGACTAGGATATGTTGATGATCTGACAAGATGAACTCATGAAAGATGTTATGATGAAAGGATACTAGAATGATGTATGGGATATAGTTCCCAAACCAGAAGGAAAGAGTATTGTATCCTCCAAATGGATATATAGCTGACGGAAGTATCGAGAAGTATAAAGCAAGATTTGTGGCCAGAAGTTTCTTTTAGAAAGAGGGAATTACTTTTGAAGAGACAGTTACTCCAGGAAGAAAGGTACACTTCCTTCAGAACTATCATGGTAGTTTCTTCCATGGTGAAGTAAAGACAAGCCTTCCTTAATGGTATGATTGAGAAAGATTTCTACATCGAATAGTCATGAGGATTTGAAGTTGAATCTAGATGGAACCACATATGCAAGTTGAAGAAGGCCCTCTATGGCCTGGAGCAAGATCCTAGAGCTTGGTATGGAAGAATAGATAGTTTCTTTTTGAGCATGGGATTTACCAAGGGTAAAGCTGATCCTAACCTTTATCTCAAGGTTGTAGAAGATGAACTTGTCATCCTATTATTATATGTGGATGACTTATCCTTGACAGAAAATGAGAAACAGGTCATGGAAAGCAAGAAGAAACTAGCAGAAGAATTTGAGATGAAAGAACTTGGGTTAATGCATTATTTCCTACGTCTGGAAGTATGGAAAAGTTCAGAAGAAATATTTTTGAACCAGGGAAGGTATGTGGTAGAGATATTGAAGAGATTCAATATGTTGGAATGCAAAGTCATGGCCACACCCATGGACTCCAACCTGAAGCTGTTAGCTGATGACTCATTAGAGTTAGTGGATATGACTCATTACAGATAGATCATTGGGTCATTGATGTACTTAACAAATACCAGAACAGACATTTATTTTGCTGTGAACACCTTAAGTCAATATCTTGTTCAACCAAGACGGGTTCACCTAGTAACTGCAAAACATGTGATGAGATATCTAAAAGGGACTATAGAATTTGGTTTATATTATGATGGTATCCATGAGTAAAGATTGTATGGCTACACAGATGTAGATTGGGCTGGAAGTATCTCAGAGTGGAAAAGAACATTAGGTAGATGCTTTTGTTTGGGGTTTCTTATGAGTTCATGGTTTAGTAGGAAATAGTCCAGTGTTTCTCGTAGCATGGCTAAAGAAGAATACATAGCAAATTGCTCTGCTAAGATGTGAAGCCATATGGCTTCGAAAGCTAATATTAGTTTTCTTTGAACTGAATATGGATACTACATTGATTCTATGTGATAATGAGAGTTGTGATAATAGAGAACCCTGTGTTTCATCGTAACACATAGAAATCCGGTATTTTCACATTCAAGATAAAGATGTAGATGATGATGTTTTAGTATTTACATACTGTAGATACAGATGATGGTGATTCAGTATTTCTATACTGAATGTAGAAATGATGATGTTTTAGTATTCCCATACTAAAGATATAGATGATGATGATTTCAATATTCCCATACTAAAGATATAGATGATGTTTCACAATTTACATACTGTAGATGCAGATGATGGTGACCTGATGATAGTTCAGTATTCACATATTGAAGATGTAGATGATGATGGTTTAGATGATGATGTGTTGATGAAGCCTTTGTCTCAAGTAAAGTTCGAACACTTTCGAGACAAGCTTGGTGTTGCTCGGAAAGACCTTCCTCGAAAGGGGAAGAAGTGATGTGGTAGTGGGATTGTATCATCCCATGGAACTTTCCCTAAAGTGATCCAGTGGCCTCAGTCCTCAATAATGAAGAGGGATTGTATCATCCTAGGACATCTATCCAAATGTGATCTGGTGACCTCGGTCCTCAAGAATGAAGAGGGATTGTATCATCATGGGACATTTGTCCAAAATAGATCCAGTGACTTTGGTCTTCGTGAATGTGGTAGGATTGCATCATCCCTGAACTTCGGTTCAAAATGTATCAGGAGGTCTCGGCCCCTGTGAATTTGGTGGGATTGCATCATCCCTGAACCTTGGTTCAAAATGTATCTGGAGGTCTCGGCCCCCGTGAAAGTGGTGGATTGCATCATCCCTGAACCTCAGTTCAAAATGTATCCGGAGATCTCGGTCCCCGTGAATGTGGTAGGATTGTATCATCCTTGAACTTCGGTTCAGAACTGATCCAGTGACTTCGGTACTTGAGAATGTGTGTTGATCCTGTAATTCCTAGAGGAAGGATTGTCTGAGTTCCACATCTATGTTGATCCCATAATTCTAAAAGGAAGGATCGTTACTAACTTCGTAATGACCTAAATCCCATAATTCTGAAAGGAAGGATCATTGAATTGATCCTGTAATTCCAATAGGAAGGATTGTCTGAGTTCCATAGATGTGTTGAGCCCGTAATTCCAATAGGAAGGATTGTCTGAGTTCCACATCTGTGTTGATCCTGTAATTCCAAAAGGAAGGATCATTGAATTGATCCCGTAATTCCAATAGGAAGGATTGTCTGAGTTCCACATATGTGTTGATCCCATAATTCGAATAGGAAGGATTGTCTGTGTTCCACAAATGTGTTGATCCCGTAATTCTGAAATGAAGGATCATTAGTAACTCCATAAATACCTAAACCTCGTAATTCTGAAAGGAAGGATTGTTAGTAACTCCGTAAAGACCTAAATCTTGTAATTCTGAAAGGAAGGATCATTGGTAACTCCGTAAAGACATAAATCTTGTAATTCCAAAAGGAAGGATCATGTTGATGTTTTGATGATAATGATTTTATGATGATGATGATGTACTGTTTGAAAGATCATAGTGTGATGATGATGATATTTTGATGTTTTTATGATGTTGAATGTTTTGATCATAATGATGTTTTCATGATGTTGATGTTTTCATGATGATGATGTATTGATCAAAATATCAGAGTATGATGATGATGTATTGATCGAATGATCAAGAGTATGATGATGATGATGTACTGATCGAAAGATCAGAGTGTGATGATGATGATGATCAGTATGTGATGATGACAACATATTGATCAAAAGATCAGAATATGATGATGATG
This sequence comes from Pseudotsuga menziesii, assembly GCA_001517045.1. NCBI lineage: Eukaryota > Viridiplantae > Streptophyta > Pinopsida > Pinales > Pinaceae > Pseudotsuga > Pseudotsuga menziesii. The sequence goes on from LPNX011110934.1 coordinate 133,010, forward strand.
ATTATGTTCAAGAGTTGAAGTATGATGATGGTGCTAATCACGATGTTACTAATCATAATGTGATGATGTTGCTGATCGAAAGGTCAAAATGTTGAAGATGTCTTTGCTGATTGGAAGATCAAGGTGCTGAAGATATTGCTAATCAAAATGCTGAAGATATTGGTGATGATCGAAAGGTCAAAGTGTTGAAAATGTTGCTGAAAATGTTGCTGATCAAAAGGTCAAAGTGCCAAAGATGTTGCTGATCGAAAGGTCAAAGTGCTGAAGATGTTGCTATTGATCAAAAGGTCTAAGTGTTGAAGATGTTGCTAATCGAAATATCAAAGTGTTGAAGATGTTGCTGATAAAAAGGTCAAAAGATGCTGATGTTGATTAAAGAGTTGCTTTCGTCAAATATTGAAGACGAAGACTATATGATGTTGAAAAGCTTCCAATGATTTATAGATGTGTTCCCCTGATGATGTTGATGATGTCCTCTCCTACTATTGTTGTTGTTGATGTTGTTGTAGAATACCCTTCTCGTTAAGGGGGAGTGTTGAAATATCGTAACTTCGAAGAATATTCTATATGTATCTTTTGTGGTCCCCGATGGTCCTACCGAGAGAACCAATTGTATTATCTTATACCTCGATTCTTCTAATCGGAAGAACTAATAAGAGTCATGAGGTTGTCCCCTCTATTTGTAAAGGTGGGTCATTAGCACCCCAGTGTGGTTACTTGAGCCTACATGTGTAACTCGAGCCTACATGATTAACTTGATCCTACATGTCGAATGAGTTAATTCAAGTGAACGGATGAATATAAATAGAGGTGCGGTGCTCCTCATTTGAGACACACACACACTCACTTGTGTAGCACACTTGTGGAGGAGAGAAGTAGCTGGATAAGGAGGAGGATCAGGTTTTTGATCTCCTTGTTGGTTTTACCTTTTTACCTTTTTGGGGCATCTATATTGAGGAAGCTTTTGCTAGGTTTTTCCCTTTAGGGTTTTCCTAGGATAAATATTTGTGTTCCTTTTGTATGGTTGTGATTGTCTATCTTTCAGTGATCCTATTTATATGTTTTTGTTATGAAATCGAAATGAAATACTAATGATCTATCTTAGCATATGAAAATTTAACAACCCATAGGAGTATAAATCACCCAAGTAGCAGAAGTTGAGTGTTGAGTGTGACGACTCACACCATCCATGAATCCTATGTAGGTGGAAGATTCCAATGACATCTTCCAAAAGAAATGGAAACTAATCACAAACCTGATCACTATAAGAAAAATACCTAACTATGCAAAACTGTACAATAATATACAATAACCAGCCTTGGCTGAGAATCATGCATAGTAATTCTTGAGATAGAGCCCATTTCTAGGCTCCACTAAGGCTGTTTCCTCGTAATCCACTAACTCATAAGCACCCTTCTCTAACACACGTTTGACCACATAAGGACCCCACCACATGGGATTAAATTTTCCTACCCCTAAGGGTTCTTTCAGTTGATCCCACAAAAGGACCAAGTCTCCCTCACTAAACCTCCTTGGACGGATAGACTTATCATAATGGACCTTTACACGACGTTTATTTACTTCTAGAGCCACCAAGGCATCCCGACACTGCTCATCAAGTTGCTCAAGGTGGACCAAATGCTCCTCCAATGGTGAAGTGTATGGTAAGAGTTCTACAGCTAGCTTCAAAGAAAGAATCTTACATTCAATCGACAATATCGACTCCACTCCATGTACAAGTTGATATGGAGAAAAACCCGTGGCAGTCTTAAGAATGCTTCTATATGCCCACAAAGCAGGATATAACATGATGTGGCAATTATTATTGCTTTGTGTGATGGTTCGTTGGAGAATGGATTTGAGTAATTTATTCACTACTTCTACCTATCCATTCGCTTGAAGGTAGTAAGAGGAGGAATGCTCTTGCTTGTACCCTAACTTTGATGCAAACTCTTCCATCATACGGTTCTGAAAGTGTGAGCCATGGTCAATGACAAGCTCTTTCAGAATTCTGAACTAAGTAATAATCTGGTTGAATACAAAGTGGGTGACTGTCTCACCATTGGATTTAACTATAGGCATAGCCTCAGCCCATTTCGTGAAGTAATCAATAGCCACTATGATATGATGATGCCCCCTAGCCGAAGCTGGGTTGCAATCCATAAAATCAAGCCCCCACTTAGTGAAGGGATTGGTGGTGATAATGGGATGTAACAGGGCAGGTTTTGAGCGCATATTACATGCAAACACCCGGCAAGGGTGGTACCTCTTGACCGCATCTACACAATCCTTAAAGATCAACAACCAAAAATAACCTGCTCTTAAGATATTTTGGATTGTAGAAAGCCTAGATAAATGACCACCACATGCCCCTCCGTGGCAATAATTCAGCACTACCTCAGCCTCTTCATGAGTTAAACAATGTTGTAAAATGGAATCTACCCCATGGCGGTACAAAGTGTTATCCACTATGAGGTATTTTTTAGACATGTGACGTAATCATCATCGTTCATCCCATGAGAGGTGAGTAGGGACCTTCAATGTTTGTAAATATATTATTATATCCCCATACCATGGGTCTAAAGTTGAGATTAAAAAGATGTGTTCATCGACAAACTTATCTTCACAAACCAACTCCTTGGCCTCGCTCTGGAAATCCAATATAAGATCACGAATATTCTTTGGGGGAGACAACTGAAGTATTGCCTCAACCTTCAAAGGGTCGACTCTTATACCCTCTTTAGAAACAATGAATCCTAACAAATGACCTGACTTCACACAAAGGATGCACTTATGAGGATTTAACCTAACCAAATAATGTCTGCATCTTTCGAATACCAATATCAAGTGATAGGGATGATGCATTCTTATATGAGAATGAGCAACAAGGTCATCGAAAAATACTTCGATAATCAACTTGAGATCGTGGAAGATCAAGGTCATTGCCTGCTGAAATGTAGCTCCGACGTTTTTAAGGCCGAAAGGCATTTTCCGATATGAAAAATTTCCCCCAGGACAAATAAATGCAATCTTATGTTGGTCCTTAGGTTTAGATTGTATCTGATTATATCCGGAAAAGCCGTCCATGAAGGAAAAAACCTCGCTACCTGCACACTCATCCAAAATCTGATCAATAAATGGTGTGGGAAAATTGTCCTTAGGACAGGCACGATTCAAATCATGAAAATCAGTACATATGTGGATCACTCCCTGCTTCTTATCCACCAGAACAAGGTTTGAAACCCACTTCGTCAAGGGAATGGGATAGATAAAATTGACTTTTAACAGTTTCTCTATCTCTGCCTTAATCATGGGTGCTTTCCTAGGATTCACCGCATGCAAGCGTTTTCGAACAGGCTTAGCGTTGGGATAAGTCTTAATATCGTGCTCAACAATACAAGGGTTGATACCTGGCATTTCATCAGAAGACTAAGAAAAGATATCACAGAATTCCTTAAATAGCTTAGTGTATTCTTGAATCTCAGCATGGGAACATTCCGCCCCAATATAGACATTCTCTATCCTGCCAGGATCACGAGAGATATTTATAGGAATCGTTGAAGATATGTTTTCCATGTTTCCATCAGCCATCGGACCAGGAGAGATTAATGGAACCATAGGACTACCAACTCTCTCATTAAGAACCACCCTAAAGTCCTCATGCTCCAAGCAGTCAAGCTCGGGAAGAAAGTAAGATCTATGATGGAGTTCTTCCCATGGTGGCTCAACTCCCGACATAGCCTCAATAATCACTGTTGATACTGTGGTTGAGAAATCTATTGTGGCAGGGGATTTGGCTACTGCTGAACATAGTGCGCAGCTTGAACATACTGTGGTTGCAACTGGGGCATCACCATTTGATTGTACTGCGGCTGTGATGCAAACTGTGACTATGGCTACAAATGGTATAAATTGCATCTGTGGTAGTGATGTATACTGCGGTTGTGGTCAAGATTTTACCACTTGAGGCTGCCGCTACAGTTGCTGTACTACACGATGATCTTCTCCTTTCACAAATTATGAATCATATGTTTTGTCCCAAAGAAAATCATTTGCATGACAATATTTGTCTTCATTCCCCACCGATCTACAAAAATAATAATATAGGTTGGATGGTTTTGATACTATCTTTTGCATTTCTTTACATTCTTTGTGTCACTGCCCGTAGAATTGACATATGGGACACCATGGTACACTGACATAACTTAATGGGTTTGGCACTCCTGATACCAAATAATTTCGGAAACTGGGGCAGTTGTATTTGGTGTGTCTATCTGCATGACATCGAGAACACCAAATATCATTGCAATCCTCTTTCTCCTTCTTGATGTCTTGTAATTGAATTGTTAAATTTTACACTTGTTCCTAGATTTGATTCATACCAACTACATTCTCTCCCACAGGTGAAGATTCTAGCTTCATTGTGAGATCCAAAGCCTTTCTCTATGTCATGATCTTCTGTTGCATCAGTAGTTTCTATATATGAGATACAAAATATGTGGTAAACCACTCTTTATTTTGAACATCACTCATATCAAAGCTTACTCATTCCATTAGCGTCTGAAACCTTTGATCAAAGTCCCAAACAGTCTCATTGGGAAACTACTTAATCTCTTTCAACTAAGTAATGTATTTCACCTCAGATTTAGGCTTCCGAAATTCTTTGATTAGTCCCCTTCTAAATTCATCCAATGTTTTTACATGGGTCCCCGTAGGATCCTATATAAATTCGATGTACCATTCTAGCGCACAAACTTGTAGCATAGTCACTAGTTGGCCTTTCTTAACATCATCATATGTGGTCTATCTAACAACCCATACTTCATTGCAGAGAAACCAATACTGCTCGGGATCATCAGTCCCGTTCCCATGAAACAAAGATAATTTTGTATTGTCGCCTGCCATCCTGGGCCTTCCTCACGTAGACGTTGACTTACTACTAGATTGTTATTGACACGTTGGACAAGTGGAAATGGAATTCGTGTTTCTTCTTGAGTTTGAAGCAATGAGCGGATGCATGGGAACGGTGTTGCTGGGGTTTGATATTATCGCTAACCTAGGCGTAGTATACATTTGGTCATCCTCTTCGTCACTGTAGGGTCTCTTTGTTTCATGTGGTTTTCCTACATTGTTTTGCATTTCGATCACAGCAATACCTTCCCCTATCCTCTTCCTCTTCTCTTGTCGAAACCTTTCTCCTCCCCTTGTACAAACACTTTCTTCCTTGGACTCCCTCATAGTCTCGTCGAAACTTGCACCCATATACCCCTTACCTTCCCATTAGTCGCCCCCCTTCAATCGTGGTGTCCATTGCCTCTGCAAAACTAAATTCTTCTACTACAGGTGCATATTCAGTATACCTTTTCCATAGACAAGAATTTTAATTGGCAACTGTAGATATAATAATAACCTGCCTTTGGGCCCTTTGAAAAATTCCCTTTCTGCTTCGTTGTAGGACTTTGTAGTGTCGATGGAAAATTTAGTAATATATACTTCTAGGATACTATCCAGCCAGACCTCAACAACTTGTGACGCTCAGTTCTCAGTTTCTTGTATTTCCTGGATCAATCCATGGATCTAGGATGTTGGTTCTCCTCCTTGGAAATTTGTCTTCTTGTATGTGAATTGCGCCAGCCACTCATACAAGATGGTGGGAAACTCACAGAAAAAATATTCATGCCAACCGTCGTGTATATATTCTTCTAGCCACTTGTCTATTGTCATTCCAAGGTTTAGATTTTCTACTTCAGCAAATTTTCACAGCTTCTGATCAAACCAATCTTGAATTTTTGGTCATGTCGGATGCCACATCCACTCTTTATTTTTTGATCATGTCGGATGCCACATACCCTCCTATCAGCTGCAACAAGGTCCCTACAATAGATCCATTTGCTGGTGTAAACCATCACCAACAAAAACCAGTTGACAAGGGTTCCCACTCTTTCGACACTCAAATCCCCATGATCTCCCTGCAGATCAGCCCAAATAGGTTTTACCTTGTCTAGCAACAACTGCGGAGTAGATGAGGTCTCACCCAAGATGTTCAAGGGAGAGATAATGGAACCAAGTTTCCACAGGAAATAAGAGCATCATGGGCATCGATAGTTCATCAACTTATTCATTATATATAAGCATTCATATCATCATTCAGAACACATCATCCAATTGTCATAGGAATAATCATCAATTGCACCAACTGATCTAAACTATGACATCATAGATCTGTGTCACATAGTCACTTCATCATTGGAAACCATACAAGTATGAAATTGGTCATGCAAGTATTGTATGTGCTAAAGGGAGTTGGGTAATAATTCCTTCAATCATGCTTTGGTATCTTAAATGATATTTTTATTACATTTGAATGCATATATGTTATTGATATCGAGTTTGGGGTATGGTTAAGGAAGGAAGCCTTAGGTATATAAATATTGTGAGAAAAAACTAATTTTTTTTCTCTTCGCTAGAAAGGTTATCCCTCTCTCTTTCTTTTAAAATGGGGTTTCCTTAGTATCCTTTGTGTTTTTCTTGGTCCTACAAAAAAGAGAAGGATTGTACCTTGGCCTTATTGATCAAAATAAGTTAGGAACTAGATCAAGGGTGCGTTAGCATGTTATGGAAATAAGCGAGGTATACCAAGGAAATTAGTTGCTTTACCCCCCAAAAGAATAGTATTTGGGTACTTTGAACCTACTTAAGTTATGCATGGATTTCAATATACCTATATTACTCCTATTTTTAAATATTCTACTTCCTCAAGTAGTTGCTTCCTCAATAAGCTTCTTTAGTTTCGTTCACCTCTACCTTGTATCTTTGGATTGGCTTAGCCATGGGTGCAGACAATAAATATTTATGTAAGATTATCTTCACAAACTTACCTTTATTTTAATTTTTATGTATTTATTTAGAAAAACTAAATTGTAGAGATTTCCAATTGAGTTTTTTTTTCTCTTTTCAATTCGCATGTTCAATGCTTCTAATATTGTCCTTTGTTTGTAATAGGACTTTCCAAAATTTCCTGAGTTATATCTACAACTCCCATCATCTTTGCATAGTTAGTTCTATTGTTAATTTTTTTATTGAATTCACATTATCATTGGATGCTTTTAGTGGTACTATAATGTCTTTTTATCAATACTTGTTTGATAGCTTCTTTTCTATTCTTAACTTTTGAACATTGTAGGTAATTTTTTGCTAGAATGTGTAACTCTAGAAAGAGCAGTGCGGGAAATAAAACAAAAAGAAAAATAAATAGTAAGTGATCATATGGGTTTGTTAGATGATCTATTTTTATTGAGTTGTTTATGTAATTTCAACTGGTGAATTACTTTATTGTTCCTTAAAAAATCAGATATCCTATAATGTATTGTTTATATTAATGCAGGTTGAAAATTTAGGCTTCAAAGTGGAGCTTGCTAGTTTGTTGCTTACACTTGGGAGTTTTGAGGGGGATGAAGAAATGTATGGGTCATTACTTAGTTTAAAATATGACAATTATAGGTAATTTCCATTAAACTCTCATAGTTACAATTAATTTTCTTTAATTTAGCTCAGTTCATGTTGTAGGAGCCTTTAGCTTGGATGAGTCTAGACGTTTTTTTTAGTTGCCTATATGTAAGTTATTACCTTTTTATTTGTAAGGTATTCCTAGATCAGGTTAAGTTACATTCATTTGGTATTTTATGTTTCATGACAAGTACCATGTTTTCCCTCTTGTGTTGATTAGATAATGCTAGAACTTTTAAAGAAAGACTAGAATAAACGAAATAAGTTTTGTTACATGTTTCCCTAGGATTCTTGTGTTTACAATCAAGTTTTAAATGATAATAATGTTGTGCACATGCTCTAGATTTTGAGCATTTGCAAATCATTCTAAATTACTATGTCCAAGTCAATTAAGTTAATCCTGGGAAAAATATGTTCATCTTCAGATTGTTTAGCATTCCTTGTTTATGTTTCCTCTTCCTCTCTTGGGAGTTTTCTTTAGAAATAGATGATTCCAAAGAAAATTTCCCTCTTATTCATATCTTACATCCTTGTCACTTCTTATCTTTGTAAAATCATTACCAGAACCTTTGAACTTAGCATTTGGATACTACATTCTTCTTTAAGGTAACTGGGTGGTATGTTTTGGTATTTATTATCACCAAATGGTGAAGGTGACAATTCAAGTCACCCACCAAGTTTCAATTTTGACACATGCATGAATAAGCAGTTGGGTGAATGTTTAAGTTCAACATGATTATGTCATAAGAGTACACCTCTTTCATGGCTTAGAAAAATAAAAGTGCTTATGTTCAATAGTTTGATATCAGGGAAAACCTCCATCAACGAAAGGACAAAACCCATATATACAAATTGAATACCTTTAAATACTATCCATACCATTTATAAGTGTAAAAAAGAAACGAAACAGACACTTGTATTATCAAATGGAAAACTCATAAGCTTCAGAAAACTGTTTAATTACCAGCGTAAACTACATATTCACAACCAAAAAATGACAATATTGGCTCAAGAAAAGTCCCCATATGACCAAATGTAGAAATTACTTCAGTGTTTGAGCCCACAAAACCCATAGAGATTTTAATTTGTACACCCCCTCAACCTTGTAAGACCCTGGTTTTGACCCTGTTGCATTAAATGTAAATGATGTATATATTGTAATGAATCGTGGTGTGGAGCTAAAGGCAAAAGACCCACCATCGATTTAGTTGTGTTATGTTTCGGCGAACGGAATTGTTGCCGATGGTATATCGTAGTATATGGCATATATTAAGTTTTGGCATCATGTAAATGTGCATTTTAATTAAATAAACCCAACTAGCAATGTTCATTGCAACCATATTGAAAAGGGAATGATTTTCCTAAGGATAAGGAGGGGCAATGTTAAACCTTGAGCCCATTGGGAGAAAAGCCATGTGTCACCACCCTTTTCACTCACCTTCCCTTGTCTCATCCAACTACCACCTTAAATGTTCTGCTGAGTAGTTGAGGCAGTTATTGCTGGGGAGTGGAGTGTGACAGGATTGTCAGTCCTTGCCCACACGCACACTCCACCAGCAAATCGAACCCCACGTTGGGAAGAATAAATGACTACGCCCATTATTCCACTCTCACCACAACTGAAGGTGCACACTCCCACACTTTCCCACTCGCCATTCTCCATTTTCGCTCATCCTCATGAAGGGAGACGTCCTATTCCTCACGGAGGGGATTCTTTCTGTTTGGTCTGATGCAACAAGGAGGGTAGTTGTTCTGACTGTCATTCACATTTTCCACAGAGTGGTATCTGGTCTGTTATCCATGCATATTTTGGGGGTCCAGCATTAATTTCCCCCACGCACAGGTTGGAAGTCTATTTTACTTCCTCGATTGCTGACTGTGTAGGTTTCCGTGGCTTCATTGTTGAGAACGGGCTATTGTCTCCCCATGTTTTGGTTGGATTTGTTTGTTGTCATGATTGGGGCTGCTATAGTTTTTTTTGGAGTCATTTTGGCCACAAAAGGGACAAGAACGACTCAGGAATTGTTTTCCCTATCCAAGCTGTGAACTGCTTGTTTGACTAAGTGTATACAGTGGTTGGTCTTCAGATTGTATTGGAGTAGGGAAGAGGGATTGGTTTTCTTGATAAACTTGGTGTGTTTGGGAACCACACAGACAGAGCTAGAGGGCTAGATTTCTTCTCCACAGCCCTTGAATAGAACTGGAAGGGAAGTCAGGGCCTAAGGGACTGTGTAGTAGAGAAGGGACTGACTCCTTGTGTTCGGTGTGTGTGGGTGTCTTAGAAGTTAGCCTAGTTCTAGTGTAGGTGTCCCTAGCTCTGTAATGAGCTCACGAGCTTAGAATTTAGCCTTTCCTAGCTCCTGGATGGCCTGATAAACCCAACTGTGTTGGCTTGGCTTGTTTTGTTATCCTTGGCTATGTGTAAACCTATTAGTTCCTTATTCCTTGGGGAATCATTTTTGGCTCGGGGGTGGTAGTGTCGCTGAGAGATTAAGGAGCACGCTAGCCTATGTTTGGGTGGAACGTTGCAGCGACGTAGCTAGTTGCCGGACAATTCTTATAAGATAAGTATTCTTGACTAATCTATTTTCCATTCTTATTTACTATTAATGAATTATGATGATGGACATGTTGAATACTGAATTGTATGTTTTGTTTCTGCTGTATATATGAATGATTGTGCATCTTAGTATGTAGTATGTTCAAGCATTCAGGTTTCTATATGTATGTACATGTTCATGGGGTTAGTTGCTTGAATTCTTGATGTATGGTAGCGTCCTCTTCATCGGTCGGAGGGTCGAGGACTTTACAGTCTGGTATCAGAGCTTATGTTGCAGCATGGGCTTCTATGGGCCATGAAGAACCAGTTAGAAGAGGGAGGTTTCTAGAGCATAGAAGGAAGAAATCTTTGAATGATAGAAAAATTTCATTGAAGAATTTTTTTTTCTAAGTGACAAACCGTTGGCACATTGGAAGACTTAGTGGGAAGCCTTTCTGATGTAACGGAAATCTAGTTGAAAGGATTTCCGATATAGACTTAGCCATTAGTGAAGCTTAGTCGATTTGATAGGCGAAGATTAGAAGATGCCTGAGCCTATGCATCAACAAGAATTAGCTGATCGCATAACCAACGTAGAATCAGAGGAAAATTTTTCTAAGTGTTCGTCAGCCGTTGGTGAAACTTAGTGGATGTGGGAGCCACAATTTTGGCGAAGATCAGCTGAATACCATCGAAACGTTGGCTCGATGTAGTTGACGAAAAACCCAATATTGAATTTCGGTGTCGGCGAAATTTATTTTTTCGAACCGCCGATGCCGTTGGCAGAAAATAGTTGNCTGCAGAAGAATTTAGCTATTTTTCAGTCCACCATTTCAGCTTCCATGTGGACTAGCACTCCGATGATTAGGAGTTCAAACTACCGATTCTCTGATCGCCGACATGTATTACTTAGTGGTTCCGACCGGCAACAGATGTTATGGTTCACGGGAAGAAGAAGAAAGTTTTCAAAAATTTTCTAAGTGTTGAATCCATTGGTGATCGGCGGAATTTAGTTGATGAGACCACCGATGGATGTTAACAGAAAGTTTAGTTGTTCATGCATCTGTCGTTGCAGCTGTTTAGTGGAATATCCTCCCAACGGACAGTTGTTTCGACTGTCAATCGGAAAAATTTAACTGTTGGTGAACCCGCCGTTGCGGAAGCCTAAGAGACTAACCATCCGATGAATAACATTTCCAATCGTTAACACAATGGAGGTGAATTGTTGTCTGGATCACCGCAATGTCAAAGAATTTTAGTGGTTTGGGTTGTCGACACAGTGGACCCGTTCAGTTTTAGATCGCCAAAACATAGTGGTCAATTTCTCCGATCCACCGATGGGTTTGTGGACTGCGGATGCCATGTGGACTTGTTGACCACCATTGCAGATGTCTATGGGACTAATCGTCCGATGTCACAATTGCTAATTGCTCCGACCGCCGACAAGGTTATGGCCATGGAAAATGTAGAGAGTTCGTTGGCCATCTTTGTGGATTTCTTCAATTGGTTGGTTTGGTTACCTATATACTTCCCCTTTGGGACATTGGTGGTATGATTGTTATTTGAAATCTATTGGTGTCTTATGCTAGTGTTTCTTCCGACACAAATGTGATGATGTGTAGTTAGCGTTCATTGTCTTCTTCCTTCTCCTGTTCTGTTAGTGGTTCTTTGATTCCTAGGTTTCCTTCATTGGATTTTGTTGGTATCGACAGCTTTGTGTCAGATTGTCAAGCTAGTTCGCGGAAGATCTCTTTGACTGTTGGGTAATATTTGAGAGGCTTTGCTTTTACTTTTGCACCCTGCATATACCAAACCGTAGTGTGGTCCAGCTCTAGTTGGATGTGTGAAGTTTTTGGTAGACTTCATCGGATGTTCTGAGGCACCCTCCATCTGGTCATCTAAACTTTCAGTTGTTGGAACCAGTTTTCCAACAGTACTTTTCCATTTTCCAACTCTTTCAATGTTTCAGTCTGCACAAATGGATTGAACCTCCACATATGGAATTTTGTTGGTTCTTGGGATTGCTTGTCCTCGACTGGGAACAAGTGGTACATCACTATCCAGATTATTAGAGACAAGAAACTTATAATCCTGCCCGACTCTTCGCATTTCACACAGATAGTTTTGAGCATGTCGGCAACATATGGATCCCATATGTATACTTTACCTGTTTCCATTATTGTGTCTACTACCTCTAGCATATCCAGCTTCGGGTTGCTCCCTCGACCTATAAGTGTGAGCCCTGCTGTTATGATTTTGGCCACGATTTGTGGCATTCGGGCCTGTATCTGGCTAATCATTAGCCCTTTTGAATTATTCTCGGAGAGCGTTCTAGTTAAATGTTCTACCAATCCTTCTTTTATACTGATAGGGACCGGGTCGCCTTGGTTGGAGAAACCAGTCAGTTTGTATATGAATTCTCCAGATATTTCGATTGGTTTGTTGAAGTAAAATTTCCCATTGTGGTACTGGCTGATAATAAATTTTACTGCTATTTCCTTGGTTCCTCCAAAACTCGCCATGAATGGTGTTTTCATGTAGTTCATAATGGAGCTGTGGTTTATCTTCTCTGCTTCTTGTGTTGGTTTTTTATCGACATAGGACCATTCCTTGATTTTGGCCCATGTTTTTTCCCATGATGTTTCTTGCACCTTAGCTTTTTTTATGTTTCTTAACCTTCTCATCAATGAGGTTGCAGCAGATTGCAGTTCCTTTGACTTTGCAGCTACGGCTATGGTTTGTTTTGGTGCTATCTTGTTGGTTTCTTGGTCGAATTTTATTATAGGTTTGCGGTTCTCACTTTTCTAATTGCTGAATTGCTCTATCTCTTCAAAATACTATAAATGATCCTTTTCTAGTCCGGTATTATAGGTGGGTTGTTTGACGTTTCTGTCGATGGGTGTATTAATGGTGGAAGTGATGTTCCAGCACGGTCTCTAGGTTTTGCGTTAATGGTGATTTCCTTTTGGCACTCCTTCTGACCATAGTCATGAAGGCATGATTTGAACTTCAGGGTCATTGGTCGATGTTGATCATGTGAGCTGTCAATGGTGGTATGTTGATGGGTTTGATGTCGACTGTCGAAGCATTGGTTTAGGTTATGGGTGTTGGTTCTGTTTTGTTTGTTTTTAATCTTTTTAGATTTTTATATTTTTTGTCTAACAGTTATGGTCGTTATTTTTTTTTAGGACTTGTTTTAATTTTTGTATCCTTTTAGTCAGGCACCATTAACAAGTTTTTGAAATAATATGCCTTGTAACGTTTTTAGTTGGACTGATCCATTGCGATGAATTTTTTTGACAACGTAAGGTCCCATCCATTATGTATGTATATTTTTGGGTTTTTATTTTACTCGACTGTTGTATAGTAGGGCGAGGTCCCCTACCAACATATTTTTGTTTTTAATATTGTGATCATGCCAAGCGTTCTGCTGCTATTTTTGGATTTCTTGGTATTATAGAGAAATCAGCCGGTGTTCTTCTAGCTTGCTTAATTACATCAATTGGTCCTTCCTTCCTTGTTCGACATCGACATGTAAAATATCTGCTATGATAGGTGTTTGCTGTCGAAAATGTAGTGAAACAACTGCTTCGTATCCATAAACTAGTCGGAATGGTGTTTGGTCGGATGAATGCTTGTATGCTATTCTATAAGCCCATAGTACTATAGGTATCTTTTCGTCACAATCATTTTTGTCGGTGTTGGAGATTTTTGTTAGGCCCTTTGTTAATGTTTTGTTGAATGCCTCAATTGCTCCATTCGACTAAGGGTGGTAAGTTGTACTACGTCGGCGGTTAGTTTTGAACTGATCTATTAGTGCTTTGATGGTTTTGTTAATAAAGTGTGAACCTTGGTCACTAATTAGGGTTATTGGACATCCAAATCTAGTAATTATATTTTCATAGATAAATTTAGCATCTATCCCACTTGAACATGTGTTGACTAGTTCTGCTTCTGCCCACTTGGTTACATACTCTACTCCAGTTATTATGTACCTTACACCTGTTCCTTTTGCTGGTATAGGGAATGGTCCTATGAAGTCGATGGCCCAAATTTCAAATGTCAAACTTGGATTTACTAATATCAAGGGAATTTCTATACTAGGCAGAGGTCGACCCAGTCGTTGACATCTGTCACATTGGATTACAAATATGTTACAATATTTGTATAGTGTTGGCCACCATAGCCTTGATTGTTGGATTTTCTTGGCAGTTGTGTCTACTTGAAAATGTCCCCCCACCAGTCCATAGTGTGCTTCATACATGATATTATCTCTTTCATGTCGTCTAGGCCAATTTTATATAAAAATCCATTTACGAGGCTATACAGTACATCTTTCATGGCTAATATTTGTTTCTTTTTCATGCTCATGCCCTTTGGTGCTTGTCCATTTTCTTGTTAGAATAATCAAACCCATAATGTTACCCACTTAGACATTAATTCATTTATTTTTGTCTTATTTGCCTAGTTCATGAGTTCCACCATGTGCAAGTTGCTAATTGCCTATCCATAGAGGTCAAACTTGCCATATTTGACTCATGTAGCGCTTGGGAAAGCCTTAGGAATCAAATCTTTTTATTATTGGCCTCCTAGGAACCCTTCTACTTTTGCTGCTTTATTGACTGCTTTTTCAGTGTTTTAAGGCACATAGCAAAGCAAGACTAGGTGAGGTGAACTTGTTTTGTGCCCCTTTCATCCTCCACTCTTTCCTCCATGAAAAAGCATGTATGAGATGCCATTTCATCACTCATTAGATTTCCCATGTGCCCTTGCTAATTCGTGAGCCTCATGATAGATTTGGGATCATCTTTTTACACCTATGGGGGATTTGCCTATTTTGGGTAAGCCTGCTTTATGCTATTTTTGGATGCCTCCTTATGCATTCGATCTCTTGATGTATTCTATATATTTAGAAACCTATGTTATTACAGGGTTGGCTATTGTACACTCAGTTAATATAATTTTGTGTTACAGCTCCATATTCACTCTCCATTGTTAGCAATTTTGCATGATCAATTGATAATTGTTGTGGGTAAAATTAATCTATTGCTGGCATAAATTTCTACATGGTATCAGAGCCATTGTAGGTTTTACTCTCCTTCAAAAATTGTTTTGCAGGTTTAACATCAAGACTGGGAGCCTTCTACTGACAGTCGGGACAGATTTTCTAGAGCTATGGATCAATCACAGAAAACTATCTTGACTCCTTTCAATTTATTTGAATGGAAAGCAGAGATGGAGATACTATTGAGAGCAAAAGGCCTCTATAGGGTAACTATGGAAACAGAAGAAGAGCCCAATGCTGCTGCAGAGAAGATAAAATGGCACAATCGGAGAGATGAGGCCTATGGCCTCCTATGTCTCAGTATTTCCCGAGACCTCCTTTTCCATCTCGATGGATTAACTTCACCGGATCAAGTATGGGAGAATATTTCTAATCTTTTTGGAAAGACATGTGAGATGAGGGGACATCAGATCGAAAATGAGCTAATTTCTTTGAGTCCTAGTAGCTTTGAATCCCTGCAGCTATATTTCTCCAAGTTCAAAGCACTAGTTTTGCAGCTGAAACAGTGTGGTATCGAAAAGAAATATTATCAGCTCGTATTGGCCATCCTCTCGAAGCTAGGACCTGACTACTCAGTATTTGTTTCGACCTTCTATGCCACAAAACTCACAGCTTGAACCTGGAAGATGCCTTGCCTTGCAAATTTCATGAAATCTCTCACACAAGAACAAGATAAGCTGGTGATGATGGGCACCATCAAACCATCCAAAGATCAAGATTTGATTGCTGGAGATTCAAGGGTGGATTCAAAAAGCAAAAATAAAGCTAAAAATCCACCTGAGAAAAGAAGAGACAAGAAGCAGTCTCCAGAGGATCAACAAGGTCCCAAGAAAAATACCCAGAAGAAGAAAAACAAAGGTGAAATGAACAAGTGCTCATCGTGTTCGAAGGGCAATCACACTGAAAGATCTTGTATGAAAAAGCAGATTGATATGCTAACCAATCTCCTGGAGAAGAATGGCATCTCCCTTCTAGAAAGCTCAAAGAAGAGAGAAGGAGGATCAAGTTCCAATGACAGAGAGAGAGTTCATGCTCTATTTGTTGGCACATCAAGCTCACCCAGTTTTATCATAGATTCTAGAGCTTCAAGACACATGGTTTCAACTAAGGAGGCCTTCTCCTCACTGGATATGTCGAAAGGACCATCTATTGTACTGGGAGATGACTCTCTCACTGAAAGTAAAGGCAAAGGAAGGATAGATCTTGATCATGGTAACTTCAACAACGTGCTGTATGTCCCTGGTCTCACCTCCAACCTTCTGTCGGTGTACCAGATGACCCACAATGGGTCTCCTAAGAAAGCCATATTCTCCCCCAATGAATTTGAGATCACAGAAATCTCAAGTGGTAGAGTCATTGCAAAAGGAGTAGCGAATCATGCTCAAAAGGTATACATGTTTTCACACTTCCTACCTTACTCAAACCCCTCTGCTCTTCTTATCCATGCTAATGAAGCTAGCAAGCTATGGCATGAAAGATTTGGCCATCTAAATTACAAGTATCTATCTGATCTTAGTGAGAAAGAAATGGTCATAGGGATTCCCAAGATAAAATTTTCCAAAGGAGTCTGCCAAGGCTGTATCCTAGGAAAACACCCAGAGCATAAGTTTGAGAAAGCTAGTCATGAGAGAACCTCTGCACCCCTCGAGCTGATTCACAGTGATGTTGCTGGACCATTCCCTCATATGTCCATGAGTCAGGCCAGATATGCATTGACCTTTATTGATGATTTTTCCAGGTATTGTTGGGTTCACTTCATGAAACACAAGTATGAAGTTTTTGGCCTATTCAAAGTCTTTAAGGCTTTGGTTGAAAACCAGTGTGGAAGGAAACTCAAGGTCCTCAGATATGACAATGGTGGTGAGTATATCAATTCTGATTTTATTAGATATTGTGCAGATGCAGGTATTCAGATGCAGCATTCTATCCCCTACACACCACAACAAAATGGTGTTGCTGAGAGGAAGAATAGATCATTGAAGGAGATGGCAACATGCATGATGGAGGCCAAAACTTTGCCACCAAAGTACTGGGCCGAAGCTATCAACTGTGCAGCCTATATTCAGAATAGGGTGCCTCACAAACATCTTGATGGCATGAATCCCTTGGAAGCATGGAGTGGGCACAAGCCAGATGTGAACCATTTCAGGATTTTTGGCTCAAAGGCATGGGCTAGAATCCCGACAGAGAAGAGGAAGGCTTTGCAGCCCCAAAGCCAAGAGTGTCTTTTTTTTGGATACTATGAATATTAAAAAGGGTACAAGTTGATAAATTTGAGCACAAACAAAGCCTTCATTTAAAGGTGTGTTCAATTTGAAGAAGAACCCCTTGCAGAAGTGGAAATTGGTGAAGCCTCTTCACCACTTGAACCTCAAGAAGTAAGTAAAGAGTTTGTTGAACATGCTGATTCTGATTTGTCTTATGGATATGAGTTTATTGCAGACCCAAAAATCCCCACAAGGCCTAAATGGGCAGACAAGACACTACATGCAGTAGGTGAGCTAGCTGGGGATCCCAATGACCCAAGGAGGACTAGATCTCAATTTGAGAGTGGTTTGTGCATGAAGGATCCTATGTTTGCTGAAAAATGCTATTTGATGGTGGAGTCCAATCCTCAAACATATGAAGAAGAATCAGGAGATCCAATATGGCAAGATTCCATGAAGGAGGAGTTAAGTTCACTCCAGAAGAGCAACACATGGGAGCTAGTGGATCTTCCACCAGGGAGAAAACTAGTACAGTGTAAGTGGGTCTATAAGACCAAATTTGCTACTGATGGTTCACCACTGAAGTACAAGGCTATATTGGTAGCTAAAGGCTACTCATAGGTTCATGGAATCGATTACAATGAGACCTTTTCCCCAGTGGCAAAAATGGACTCCATTAGGCTAGCTCTAGCCATTGCAGCCTCAAGGCAATGGGAGGTACATCACATGGATCTAAAATGTGCCTTTCTGAATGGAGATCTCATTGAGGAGATATATATGCATCAGCCTCAAGGTTTTTCTACTAACCCTTTTCTTGTGTGCAGGTTGAGAAAGTCATTGTATGGGCTAAAGCAAGCCCCCAGGGCTTGGTATGCCAAGATAGATAGCTTCTTGCTATCTCTGAATTTTTTTAGGTGCAAATCAGATCCAAATGTCTATTTGAAGTATGTTAATGGTTCATTAATGATCATTGTGTTATATTTTGATGACCTCCTCATTACAGGAAGCTCACAGGCTAAGATTGCTTCCTTAAAAGGAGCTATGAACCAAGCCTTCTCCATGACAGATTTGGGGCTCTTAAGTCAATTTCTGGGGCTTGAGATCGCTCAAACCAAAGCCGGAATAAAGGTGCACCAGTCCAATTATGCCTTGGATTTCCTGATCAAATTTAGAATGCAAGATTGCAAAGCAAGAAAAACTCATTTCCTTTCAGGAGTGAAGCTGGAGGAAGATGATTCTCCACCAATGGTAAACAATACACTGTATAGACAATTGATTGGATGTTTATTGTATTTGACACATAATCAACCTGATATTTGTTATGCAGTAAGTGTGGCTTCTATATTCATGGATCAGCCTCATGAGATCCATTGGAAAGCAGCCAAAAGGATCCTTAACTTTGTTCAGGGAACAAGGACACATGGGATCTTCTATAAGGCAAAATCTGATCTTGATTTGATTGGATTTACTGACAGTGATTGGGCAGGTGATAGAACAGATAGAAATTCCACTTTAGGGTATGTGTTCATGCTTGCAGAAGGTCCAATCAGCTGGTCAAGAAAGAAACAGAGTGCCATTGCACTCTCATATACAGAAGCTGAGTACAGAGGAGTTGTTAATGCAACAACTCAGTGTTTATGGTTGCAGGGTTTACTTGGAGAGTGTGGTTTCGAACCTGAGTACTCAACTACCATCTACTGTGATAACCAGAGTACCATTTGAATCTACAAAGATCTAGTTCAGAAGCAGAGAACCAGACACATTGAGATTCACATGCACTACATCAGAGAGCTTGTGCATGATGGCACCATTCACCTACTCTTCTGTTCATCTTCAGAACAAGTAGCTGATATCTTCACCAAATAATTTTGTGAGAAGACCTTCAGCAATCTCAAATCACTGCTAGGGATGGATGATCATGCTATAAAGGCATGAGTGGAGACAAGATTCTACAATTTTGTTTTACAGTCCATGTTTAAGGGACGATTTTCCCAAGTTGGTTTTGCCTCTTTCCTTGTTTCATATGGACTTGCAGTATGTAAAGGGTGACTAAGCCTTGTTGCTAGGCCCTATATTTTTTATTTATTACTCATAAATTCAGGCTTAAGGGGGGGTGTTAGAATAATCAAACCCATAGTATTACCCACTTAGACATTAATTCATTTATTTTTGTCTTATTTTCCTAGTTCATGAGTCCCACCATGTGCAAGTTGCTAATTGCCTATCCATAGAGGTCAAACTTGCCATATTTGACTCATGTAGCACTTGGGAAAGGCTTAGGAATCAAATTTTCTTTATTCCTGGCCTCCTAGGTGCCCTTCTGCTTTTTCTGCTTTATTGACTGCTTTTTCAGTGTTTTAAGGCACATAGGAAAGCAAGACTAGGTGAGGTGAACTTGTTTTTTTGCCCCTTTCATCCTCCACTCTTTCCTCCATGAAAAATCATGTATGAGCTTCCATTTCATCACTCATTATCTTGCCCATGCGACCTTTCCAATTCATGAGCCTCATGACAGATTTGGGATCAGCTTTTTACACCTATGGGGGATTTGCCTATTTTGGGTAAGCTTGCTTTATGATAGTTTTGGATGCCTCCTTATGCATTCGATCTCTTGATGTATTCTATATATTCAGAAACCTATTTTATTACAGGGTTGGCTATTGTACACTCAGTTAATATAATTTTGTGTTACAACTCCATATTCAGTCTCCATTGTTAGCAATTTTGCATGATCAATTGATAATTGTTGTGGGTAAAATTAATCTATTGCTGGCCTGAATTTTTACATTTCTAAGAATTGATCTATTTCCTCTAATTCTGCTGGGACTACCTCTATTCAAAATAAATGTGCATCTGATAGATCATCTTCAACTCCTGTCGGTTCCTCTCCTGTGTCGATTCGTGATAAATGACCAGGCCTGACATTTAATTTTCCTGGTCTAACAACAACTTAAAATTCAATTTCTTTGAATAGAAGTAGCCATTGAAAATTATCCCATGGTGTAAGGGTTTATTTACAAGGTATTTTAATGCTTGGTGGTCGGTTAAAAAAATGAAAGGGTTGGCTAGTAGGTAATGTCGATACTTATGTAGTGCAAATACCATTATTAAGGTTTGTAATGTCCCAAATTTGGCATTGGGTCACAATGGCCAAATCAAATTTTCTATATTCATGAAAGTTGTCAAATGGATGCTAAAAGTCAAATAATTTCCAAGGAGGAAAATCACTAGTTTCCTAGGTTGGGGGTGGAAGCTTTGAGATTTGGAATAAGGGGGATAATAAATGATGTTTAGACATTATAAAGGGATAAATATTTAATAATTTATCTTATTAAATAAATACAAGATAAAATGGAAGTGGCAATAGATCATGGAGACACATGGAGACTACGGGGCCCACACTAGCTAGAATTCCTATGTTAAATGGTATCTTTCTCTTGCATATTTGAATATATGGGAAGTCTAATGTTTTTGTATGGATTATAATGTTAATATATTTGTCCATATACTTCATAGGTCCAATTTGGGATGAATTGTGACTTACATGGGAGAGGAAGAGCCAAATGGGAGTTTCATGGACACTTGGCTAGATTCGCCTTACATTTATGACCCAAGTTAGATCTTAAGGCTGACATATTGGCATACTGACATGTCAAGCTTGAATAGAGCATCTTGGAGGTCGAAATTGGGAGTTGGAGAAGGCCAAGAGGCTCCTACTCAAATTTGGGAGAAGAGGGAAGGTGAAGAGAGAGGCCACATGGCATAGCATGAGCGGCCACACCAATTCAACTTGGATTTGGTTTATGGATGGATTTGGAACCTTAGAATACCAATAATGTTTATAAAATATAGGGATCAACCATGAGAAGAAGATTTTGCTCATTTGTGAAATTGTTATTTCTGAATTGTGAGAGCTAGTGGATGACTAGTTTTCTTGCTTAAGCCAATTTCAAGGGTGAAAGATTCCCATCCTAGTTTGTGTCTGTAAAGGCCACTTAGGTCTTTCATGGAGATTTAATGGATTCTTATTTTCAGGTGTAAGCTATAGGAAATAATGTGGATTATTCTATTGCAGCACTCTCTCTCAACTATTTCCATTTTTCACACCATATTCATGCCAATGGAGGGATTGCGCTTTGGGTGAGCTATGTGGAAATTGAACCCAGGTGTTAGAACAATTACACTCACAACAAATTTCCAATTACACATGCAAATTACTCACAAAAGAGACTGAATATGGAGTTGAACACTAATTTGTATTGAATAAGTGTACAATAGCCAACCCTGTGAATTCATAGGCTGCCATAATAAATAATTACATGAGATATTTGAATGCATGAAGATTCCATTCTAATTTAGTCAAAAGTAGGCTTACTAAAACTAAGCAAATCCCCCATAGGTGCATAAAGCAGTTTCCAAAACTGTCTAGGAGCTCACGAATTGGAAAAATAAATTAGGCAAGTTGATAGGTGGTGGAAGGAAAACTCATACATGATTTTCATAGGAGAAAAGAGTGGACGATGTTGAGGACAAAAAACAAGTTAACTTCACCTAGTCAAACTTTCCCAATTGCCTTAAAACTCAGAAAAAGAAGGCAATAAAGCAGAAAAAGTAGACATGTGCTAGGGAGGCCAGGAATAAAGAAGATTTGATTCCAAGAGGTTTCCCAAGTGCTCCATGACTCAAATTTAGCAAGTTTGACCACTATGGATGTGTGGAGGACAACTTGCATAAGGTGGAATATGGAAACTAGGCAAATAAGACAAAAATTGGATTAATTAATGTCTAAGGTAGCTAACTATGGGATGATTATTCTAACACCCCCCCTTAAGCCTAACTTATGAGTAAAATATCAAAAAATTATATGGCCTAGAAACAAGGCTTAGTCACCCTTTACATACTGCATGTCCATTTAACCAAGGAAAGAGGCAAAAACCCAATGGGAAAAATCCTCCCTTAAACATGGAAAGTAAAACAAAATTTGGAAATATTGTCATCACTCATGCTTCATAGCATGATCAACAATCCCCAGCAGTGATTTGATATTGTTGAATGTCTTCTCACAAAACAAAATTGGTGAAGATATCTGCTACTTGTTTTGAAGATGAACAGAAGAGTAGGTGAATGGTGCCATCATGCACAAGCTGTCTGATGTAGTGCATATGGATCTCAATGTGTTTGGTTCTTTGCTTCTGAACTGGATCATTACAGATTCAAATGGTACTTTGATTATCATAGTAGATAGTAGTTGAGTATTATTATTCGAAGCCACTCTCTCCAAGTAACTCCTGCAACCATAAACATTGAGTTGCTGCATTTACAACTCCTCTGTACTCTGCTTCTGTAGATGAGAGTGCAATGGCACTCTGTTTCTTGCTTGACCAGATGATTGGCCCTTCTACAATCATGAACACATATCTTGATGTTGAATTTCCATTTGTGCTATCACCTGCGCAATCACTGTCAGTAAACCCAATCAAATCAAGATCAAATTTAGCTTTATAGAAGATCCCATGAGTCCTTGTTCCCTGAACAAAGTTAAGGATCCTTTTGGCTGCTCTCCAATGGATCTCATGAGGCTGATCCATGTATATTGAAGCCACACTTACTGCATAATAAATATGAGGTGTAGTATGTGTAATATACAACAAACATCCAATCAATTGCCTATACAGTGTATTGTTTACCATAGGTGAAGAATCAGCTTCTTCAAGCTTCACTCCTGAAAGGAAAGGAGTCTTGCTTGGCTTGCAATCCTTCATTTTGAATTTTTTCAGAAAATACAAGGCATACTTGGACTGATGTACTTTTATTCCTTCTTTGTTTTGAGCAATCTTGAGCCCCAAGAATTGGATCAATAATCCCAAATCTGTCATTGAGAAGGCATGGTTCATTGCATCCTTCAAGGAAGCAATTTCATCCTTTGAGCTTCCTGTAATGAGAATGTCATCAACATACAAAAAAATTATCATTAATGAACCATGAATCAGATTCAAATAGACATTTGGATCTGATTTGCATCGAATAAAATTCAGTGATAGCAAAAAGCTATCAATCTTGGCATACCAAGCCCTGGGGGCTTGCTTAAGCCCATACAATGACTTCTTTACCCTGCACACAAGAGATGGGTTAGTATCAAATCCTTGAGGATACTGAATTTATATCTCTTCAGTGAGATCTCCATTTAGGAAATCACACTTCACATCCATGTGGTGTACCTCCCACTGCTTTGAAGGTGCAATGGCTAGGGCTAGCCTAATGGAGTCCATCTTTGCCACTGGTGCAAAGGTGTCATTGTATTCTATGCCATGTACCTGTGAGTATCCATTGGATACCAATATAGCCTTATACTTAATAGGTGAACCATCAGCAGAAAATTTGGTTTTGTACACCCACTTACATTGAACTAGCTTCCTCCCTGGGGGAAGATCAACCAGCTCCCAAGTGTTGCTCTTCTGGAGTGAGCTGAACTCTTCTTCCATGGTTGTTTTCCATATTGGATCAGTTGCTACATATTCATATTTCCATGGGTTTAATTCAACCATCAGATAGCATTTCTCTACAAACATAGGATCTTTCATGCACAGAGCACTCTCAAACTGAGATCTAGTCCTCCTAGGATCATTAGGATTTCCAGCTAGTTCTCCAGCTGCATGAATGGTGCCAATTTTGGTCTTGTAGGACTTTTAGGATCTAAAATTATGTCATAATTATCAAACATATCAGAATCATCATGTTCAACTATCTCTTCACTTACATTCAGAGGTTCTGGTGGTGAAGAGGATTCTCCAACTTCCACTACTGGTAGGGGCTCTTCTTGAAACTGAACACACCTTTCAATGAAGGATTTATTTGTGCTCAAATTTATCAGCTTGTACCATTTTGAATCTTTATAGTACCCAACAAATAGACACTCTTGGCTTTGGGGCTGCAAAGCCTTCCTCTTTTATGTTGGCATTCTAGGACAAGCCCTTGAGCCAAAAATCCTAAAACGGGTCACATCTGGCTTGTGCCCACTCCATGCTTCGAAAGGAGTCATACCATAAATCTATTTATGAGGCACCCTATTCTGGATATAGGCTGCATATTTTATAGCTTCGTCCCAAAACTTTGGTGGCAAATTCTTAGCCTCCATCATGCATGTTGCCATCTCTTTCAGTGATCTGTTCTTCCTCTCAGCAACACCATTCTGCTGTGGTGTGTAAGGGATAGAATGTTGCATCTAAATACCTAGATCTGCACAATATTGAATAAATTCAGACTTGACATACTCACCACCATTGCAAGATCTGAGGACCTTGAGTTTCCTCCTAGACTGGTTTTCAACCAAAGCCTTAAAGACTTTGAAGAGGCCAAAAACTTCAGACTTGTGTTTCAGGAAGTAAACCCAACAATACTTGGAAAATTCATCTATGAATTTCAATGCATATTTGGCCTGACTCATTGAAATATGAGGAAATGGGCCAGCAACATCATTGTGTATCAACTCAAGAGGTGTAGAGGTTCTCTCATGACTAGCTCTCTCAAGTTTATGCTCTGGGTGTTTTCCAAGGATGCAACCTTGACAGACTCCTTTGGAAAAATTAATATTTGGTAACCCTATGACCATTTATTTTTCACTAAGATCAGAAATATATTTGTAATTTAGGTGGCCAAAGATTGCTTTCCTCATTAGCATGAATCAGAAGAGCAGAGGGGTTTGAGTAGGGTAGGAAGTGTGAGAACATGTATACCTTTTTGCAACTCCTTTTGCAATGACTTTAAGACTTGATATCTCTATGATATCAAATTCATCAGGGGAGAATATGACCTTCTTTGGAGACCCTATGTGGGTCATCTGATACACTGATAAGAGGTTAGAGGAAAGACCTGGAACATACAACACAACGTTGAACTTACCATGGTCAAGATCAATCCTCCCTTTGCCCATACTTTCAGTGAGAGAGTCATCTCCTAGTACTATTGGTGGACCTTTCGACATGTCAAGTGAGGTGAATTCCTCCTTGGTCGAAACCATATGTCTTGAAGCTCCAGAATCAATGATGAAACTAGGTGAGCTTGATGTGCCAGCAACCAATGCATGAAATCTCTCTCTGTCTTCTGAATTTGATCCTCCTCCCCTCTTCTTTGAGCTATCTCGAAGGGAGATGCCATTATTCTCTAGGAGTTGGGTGAGCATGTCTATTTTCTTCTTCATGCAGGAGCTTTCACAATGATTTCCCTTACTGCAGTATGCGCACTTTCTCATTTCTCCTTTGTTCTTCTTGGAACCTTGAGGCTCCTCTGGAGACTTGTTCTTGTCTCTCTTTTGCTCAGCTGGATTTTTAGCTTTCTTCTTGATTTTTGAATCCACCCTCAAATATCCGGAAACTAGAACTTGGTCTTTGGATGGTTTGATGGTGCCCATCATCACCAGTTTATCTTGTTCTTGTGTGAGAGATTCCATGAAATCTGCAAGGCTAGGCATTTTCCAGGCTCGAGCTGTCAAATTTTTGGCATAGAAGGTAAAAAAAAACACTAAATAGTTAGGGCCAAGCTTCGAGAGTATGGCCAAGACCAGCTGATCATCCTTCTTTTTGATCCCACATTGTTTTAGCTGCAAAACAAGTGCTTTGAACTTGGAAAAATAGAGTTGCAGAGATTCAAAGCTATTGGGACTCAGGGAAATAAATTCATTTTCAATTTGATGTCCCCTCATCTCATATTTATTTCCAAAAATATCAACAAGCTTCTCCCATCCTTCATTCGGTGATGTCAATCCATCAAAATGGAAAAGGAGGTATCTGGATATGCTCAGACACAAGAGACCATAGGCCTCATCCCTCTTGTTGTGCCATTTAATCTTCTCTGCAGCTGCATTGGGATCTGCTTCTATTTCCATAGTCACTCTATAGAGGCCTTTCTCTCTCAACAGTATCTCCATCTCAAATTTCCATTCAAATAATTTAAATGGAGTCAAGATGATCTTCTGAGATTGATCCATAGCTCAGAAATTGTCCCTTCAGTCAACAGAATGCTCCCAGTCAGTGATGTCGAACCTGCAAAACAAATTGGAAGTATAGAAATTTATCTACAAAGGCTCTGATACCATGTGAAAATTGAATCCAAGTGTTAGAACAATTACACTCACAACAATTGCCAATTACACATGCAAATTACTCACAAAAGAGACTGAATATGGAGCTGAACACTAATCTGTATTGAATAACTGTACAATAGCCAACCCTATGAATTCATGGGATTCCATAATAAATAATTACATGATATAATCAAATGCATGAATATTCCATTCGAATTTAGTCAAAATAATGGTTACTAAATCTAAGCAAATCCCCCATAGGTGCATAAAGCAGTTTCCAAAACTGTCTAGGAGCTCACAAATTGGAAAAATCAATTAGGAAAGCTAATAGGTGGTGTAAGGACAAATCATACATGCTTTACATAGGATAAAAGAGTGGATTATGTTGAGGAAAAAAAACGAGTTAACTTCACCTAGTCAAACTTTCCCAATTGCCTTAAAACTCAGAAAACGCAGACATGCACTAGGGAGGCCAGGAATAAAACAGATTTGATTCCAAGAGTTTTCCCAAGCACTCCATGAATCAAATTTATAAATTTTGACCACTATGTATGTGTGGAGGACAACTTGCATAAGGTGGAATATGGAAACTAGGCAAATAAGACAAAAATTGGATTAATTAATGTCTAAGGTAGCTAACTATGGGTTGATTATTCTAACAAGCTATTGATCTCTTTGGGGAAGATTCTAATTCTCATTATCTTATGTTCTGATGTATATGCTCTGTATTTCATGTTTAGAATAATCTCAGGTCGAAATACCCAAAATAATTCATGTAAAAATGTTGAACAATGAAGAAATAGTGTCATTTCCCCACTTTCTTGTTGTGAACCATTGTAATGCTGATGATTTTGAATTGGGAGATCCTTTCATTGTCCATTTATGATTGGAATAAGCTCAATTTTATTTTTTATTCATTCTCAAAAAGTTTCAACTTGAAATTCCAAATATTTGTATGTCAAAATGACTTTTAATGAGCAAAGAATGACCATTTCCCCTCCATTTTGATATATGCCATGGTAATGCTTATTATTTCGAATGGGGGAATGTATCTCTAATCAATGTATGATGGATGGAATTTAATTAATGTTTATTTCAAGTTTCATGTTCAGTACTTAAGCATTGGAAGCCATTTTACTCATTTTTATTGCATTGGGAGAAGATTTGGTGCATTTTCCCCAAGGGTCGAAATTGTGACTTGGGAGTTGTTTTGGAAAGAGTCATAACAGACTGTATATACTGAACCATGATGCATATGAGACTTTGAAAAGTTCACTTAAACATAAACAGCCTCTTTTCATAAATTCCAGTGACTTTGGGATCATTTGTGAATCAATTTCCGGCAATTACCCAGGGGGAATTGGAGCCCCAATTTGCTAGTAAAGACTCCTCCTTTGAAAAGAACATTAAACAAGTTTTTAGAAGTAATTGGGAGGTTGCAAAACATACATGGGAATGATATCTAAGTTATATTATCATTCATGTACCTTCAGATAAAATTTGGAAGCATTTGGGTCAATTTGGAGGTCTAGACATCAAAACTAGTCAAGAGCCAAAATTGTGAAAAAATTGGAAAATTGGGCATTTTAATAAAGTTCCAAAAATAGACTATTAGCATTGGAATTGAACCAAATTTTGCAGAAGGGCTTGCTTCCAGGTAACAACAAAACTGCTTTTGAAGAGAGAAATGGCCTTCTGCTCTTCCGAGAGGGATCTCTCACTAAATGCATAACACTGCTAGATATATATATACAAATGGAAACTATAAATCATTTATGGAATTGGTTGAAACAAAACACAACATAATTGGGTGATGGAGTCAATATATACAACAAAATATTCAGAACTTAAATGAAAATGTTTTCTTCACAAGAGCAAGGTAGCCACTCGATTACAGTCGATTCATATTTGTCTAGTCAAAAGGAGGAACATGAACAAACCATTAATGTAGAGAATTGTGAGAAATGAATTCTACATTAACTTTGGAAGAACTTTGGTGAATACCCAAAACAACAGACGGAGCATAGCGAGTATGAATTCCAAGCTGTTATACCCTAAGTCTCAAATATGAAAGAAAGAGAGAATGGAAAAGGCAAACTGGAATAACATTCACATAAGAAAAAGAAATAACAAACTGTAAGTGCGAACGACATAGGAATCCTTATGAGAAAAATTCCAATCTCAGCTTTGCGATTATATTAAAACTTTCTTGAAAAACATAAAAATAAAAATATTACAATGGTTTCAACCCCTTCTCCCTTTTCAAGAGGTATATTTATAGCCTTTCTATATTTCCCAACCAACATTTGGGAATCAAAATAGGTTACAATAAAGGACGTGTTCTAATAGCTTCTTATGTGTCATATCAGATGCGGCTTGTATGAAATGACTAGAGAATGATACATGGAGTGTGGGACGAAGAGGCACAAGAGTGTCCCATACCCCCTCCTAGCTGATGCTGAATGTATAGACCCCTCTGAGAGAAGTGATGGTTAGGGTGAGCATGCAACATGTGGAAAATATTTAGTGGCACTATCACCATTATTTCTACCAGGGTGGTGTGAGTTGGATGGACCCAAAGTGGCAGATGGTTTTCCACATATCAGGACCCAGGAGTGGTGCAAAAACCATGTCATAAGCTTGTGCCCAGAGCTCCATTGCTTCTAACGATAAATTCATAGGGACCTTGGATCGTGTGGCTTTAAATTCAAACCATAACTTGAAATCATTGGCCAACTTGTCAAAGACGACCTTCCCGGATAGTGCTTGTTCCATATCTCTGAATTTTTTGTGGTCTAACCGGTAGTATAATAGGCAATCCTTATAATCCTTTTGAGATAGTAATGCACCTATCTCTTCCCAGAAAAAGGGAATTCCTCTATTCGATAATGTATTGAACACCCCGAGGACCTCTCGTAGTTTGTGGTCAGTGAATTCTATTTGGGCCTGCACCGTCTCCATCATCCTATGTTTAGTTATCACCCTTTGGGATCCAGAGATAACAACGACCCAGTTTTGAAGACCGAGACTGTTAGAGGCTTCGTCTGACAAGGAGCTTAGATAGGTTATGACCCTTTTAGCAATATCCAAAGGTCTTTGGTTCACTATAGCTCCTACTTCCTGGACCTCTTTTCTGGTTTCCTCAACAGCTAATCCCAGGTCTGTAATAACATTGAGATAGGGTCAAAACTTGTTTGCTTCCATGATAATATAGTCCCATATCAGATGCTTCGTGCCTTGTAGTGTAAGCTTACCGATCACTTATTGGCTCAATTTACCATTTTGTTGGGTCAATTCTTGGCATTTTTCTTCGGCACTTTCTCTACCCTGCTTCTCTTTAACTCTTCAGTTTGTTTCTTTAATTTGAGGAGTTTGGTATCCTTTAGGCCTATCTATGAAATTTCCTTGGAGAGGGAGCTGGTGTCTACTTCTTTAGTCCCACCCATGGGCTGAATTGCCTTCTCTGTGTTCCTACTCTGAAGCTCACTTTCCTTCGTTGCTAGTCTAACTTTTAATTCTCTCTCGCTATTCCTCAGGAGTTGGATATCTAATTCCGATTGCCTCCCCTTTTCCTCAAGCTTCAGCAGATTAGCTTGGCTATCAGCAAGCTTGGAATTCAGTGCCTCTTTCTCCTTTTCGAATTCAGCCAATTCATCTGCTCTAGCGAGCTGAGAGCCAAGGATTCTTAACCTCTTTTTCAAATCCTGTATCTCTATTTCTTTATCATTGAGAAATTGTTGGACCACACTTCCTTTATGTACACCTCCCTCCATCTGTATAGATTCCTTCTGTAAACTATTGATTTGGCCCTTTAAGTGCTTTTATCTCCACTCTTGATTTTCTTAAAAGATTAGAAGTTTTAGCCTTTCTGACTTGGACAATTGTATGATAGCTTTAAGTAGTCTAGTATTCAGTATGCCTCTGATTTCTTTGCTCAGATGTATAATGTCGAAATTGGGAACCTTTGAAAGGTTTAAATTGACCTTGAACACCTTGCTTCCTGCTGCCAAAGCTAAGCTGAGCGTATCAGTGGCATGATCCCTTACTTCTTTCATCACCACATTGAGCTAAAGAAACCATGAGGCTTCATGGTACAATTCCTGTTGTCTCCTCAAAGTTTTTGTCAACTTTATATCGGTAAGACTTTAGCCACTCTTCCTTGGATGCTTGTTCATTTTTCCCCTTGAACACATACTACTCTATCTGCAATTTGGCCACCTCGGGCTCCACCTATTGCTGTATTTTTAATAAATTCTTCATCTTCCCCTATCGCATTTTATCTTGCACCAATTACTGTCTGGGATCCATTTTTTTCCTTTTGGGCGTGCTGGGAATTTCCACTTATTTGGTGTGCATGGCCTCAATACCCCCTCTCTTTATCGAACTCACCGAGTAACTGACCAATGATGAATATCCCCCAGCAATTGCAACCACAGCAGCCAACTCCTCTTGGGGCGAATTTGCTCCAGGTAGATGCGAGCCAGAGTCCTGTTCGGCACTGGTATCCATTGAGACAGTATTAGGGAAATCATCCCAATTTGCTTTTTCTCTAAGCCCGGGCACCTCTGTGTGCTCAAAGGGCCGACATTTGAGGGTCATTCTTCTCTTGGAGATAACCTGATGAGAATCATATTTTATTGCTTGGTCGTGAGGAAATCCCATGTCTCTAAGAAATTTGGAGACCAGAGGAAATGCAGCCCTGTTTTTTACTGTATATGGTCCTAAATTCCAAGGAAAGACCAAATTCGAACACTTCTTGAAGTTCAAGAAGTTTTCTTCTTCGACCATGAGTTTTTGTCCGATTAACTCCAAATAGAAGATCTCGAGGGTCAAGAAAGATGGCAGGATGTATGATGAATGTACGAAGCTGTATCGTCTTATGGTTGTCCCAAAATCTAAGAGGAACCAGTCTCCTATCCTCTTGCCTTTCAACAATTGCAACATTTGTCTCATTTCAGGAAACACCCTAGGTAGTCTTTCCTAGAAAAAGACTTCATATATTTCAGCCATCAACTGGTTCATGAATTTACCATAATTAGTGGCCATTTCAGCAGTGACTACCAATTCTAGTAGTTGTACATCTTCATCATTATGGGCTATGAACATCCTTAGTAGAAAGGACTGGAACCTGAACGTTCTGGCATCGTGGAAGTTCGTTAACTAAGAACGGATGTTCTCGGCTAAGAACTCATGAAACTTAAGGCGACAAGACTGACCTAACTGTCTGGGCAATTTAGGTTCAGCTAGGAAAGTATCTAAGATGAATAAAAGACTCAACAATGACCCTAGGATGTATCCGTTGGTATCTAAACCTAAGAACTGATTGGTCAAGGTTGTACACCACTGAGTCTCTTCATTGAACTGACCAAGGTCAATAGGGTAAGATAGGTTGATGGGTTCACTATTAGGTTTAGAACAGGCTTTCAGGAAGGCTTCTTTACTTTCACTAGGAGACTCTCTAAAGCAGCAAATAATGTCTTCTTCTCGACAGTCTTGGGTCTGATGGGAAAATTCGTTGGGGACATCCAGGGATATGCAGATGGTAGGGGATTTGACAGGGCAGAGAAGTTTGTACTTGGACTTATTCATGATAACTCCTTCGGTGACAAACAAATTCTCTGCACACCACTTGACAAATTCAGGGGACTAGGGGGGTTTGGTGGATAGAGAAAAATGAAAGAAAGACTTAAAAACACCATAGGTGTCCATACCCCGGTTCTTACAATCTTCCAATTTGCCCCTGGTGGCTTTGATAGTTTCTCGCACCAGGAAGGTATCGTACACAGGGACTTCACTTAGTGAACCTCTCACATAGCACGTGCGATCATGGGATATTAAATAATACCCTTAATTTCAAGAGATATTGACCCAAACTCTCTTTGTTGAAACCCCCTCCCAATACTTAAAACCTTCTCCCCACCCCTTTTGATGCCTCAATCCTTATAAACCACCCTACCCACCCCTACCTTAAACCCTTCATCCCCCCAATACCTACAATATATTGGTTCAATTTTTTATCATTTTAAAACCGACAATATGAACTAACATGATAGAATATTGTTCAGTAAGTGAAGCCCCCATGGTATCGTAACCCTCAGAGTTTGCATCAAACATATGTTCTTCCATATTCTAATCTGATACCTCTGGTTGTATATTGTCTCTTACCCTGATTACTTCCATCGAGACAATTTCCAAATAATACTGAAAAAGTGTCAAGGGCCTACCTTGCTTCATGGCATGGGCCCTTAGCTGGTCCGAGCTGGTGCTTTGGATGTGATTTAGGTATTTGACAGCTTCGAGGTTTCAGAAAAAAAAAATATTTGCAACTTCATGGGGGCATTTTACAGTTTTTTTACACGTCATAGCTCTCACGTATGTCTCGGGTGTCTTGCACCATGGATTCACCCTCTGCATTCTCATACCGTAGATCTATGGGACTCCTATTCTCACATGTGTTTTTATTTTACGTGCAGGCTACTTGGCCGCTGATCGAGACCAACTTCCTCTGTGACCATCGATTTAAGCAGACCCCACCCCTTTCAGTACAGTGGAGTTTTGTTTCCTCCCGTGCTACTCCGGATTGAGAAATGAATTATAGCCACTGATCTACCTTTGCTTGTACCAGCGTCGTTGATCAAAATATCCTATACCACTTTTTGCAATCCGTATTTGCATATTACTCCTTGTAAGTTCAGGATGCAAAATGGCTCATCACGCCCGTAGATCTTCTCAGGCCCCAATCTTGATCATTCGATGTACCTGATCTTTAACCCATTTCGCAACGATGGGGAGTGGCTTTTGGTCGGGATATTTTTTCGTGTGAAAAGATCTAACACCATTGATTTTCCTCTTGGTTGTTCTCAGTCATCGATCAGGAACCCTCTTTAACGCATCCAACACCTCCCTTTAGCCTTGTTTTCTTGATCCTTAGACCCTCCTACTGCTGAGTGCCACCCTGGGCATGCCATCAACTCCCTTTTGTTGTCTATTTGCCACTCCTTGACGCGGCCAAAGAATGCAAGGAACACCCATGCCCAAAATTTAATTGGGTGTTAACAACCGGCTCCATGAGGGATGTTATCCTCCCAGTGAGGTAGCAAAGAACCCCCGTAGACCCAGTGTTGAAACCATTGAAAACCTCATAAAACCTAAATGTATCAAATAAGAAAGCGAACTTTAAAGGATGGTTACCTCTTCTTATCTTAGGGCCTTCTCTACGGGCTTCAAATCTTTTGATTCACCACTAGTACTGATTGAAAAATGAAACATATTTACACTATGATACGTGGGCCTTAGTCCCCCTTCATTCCATGTAATGTTTCATGAACCTCCCATTCACTGTGCCCCCTTCATACTGCGACCCATCTGGATACTCTAAAATGAAGGCGTTGTCTCCTCTGGGAGCAACAATGAGGTAAGGACCTACCCATAAATGGTCGAACATCCCAGGTTTCCATTTATATTCATGGGGGTATCCCATTTTAGCACCAAGTCACCAAATCAGAAAACATCTTCCTTTATTTTTCTCTTAAAGGTATTCTTCATCTTTTCTTGGTGCACTTGGACCTTACCATAAGCCTTATGCCTCACTTCACTAAGCTCAATGATTTGGTTGATTCTTCTCTGAATGGGATTTGGCTCATCTAATTGATCTCACAATAATTTCATGACTCAGATGCCCAGAGAGGCAGGGAAAATTACTTCGGTTCCATAAACTAACTGGAATGGTGACATGCTGATAACTCTCTTGGTACTGATTATGTCGACCCACAAGGAATACTTTAACTTGGTGTGCCAAGCTTTCTTGTTATCTTCTAATAACTTCTTAATAATCCTTACAAGGCTCTTATTAGAAGATTCGGCCAATCCGTTCCCCTGTGGGTAATAATTAATGGAGTGATTTAGGCTTATATGGTATTTATGGAAAAATTGTATCATATTCTTAGATTTAAATGCAGGGGCATTATCAGTCACGGTTCTCTTTGGGCATCCGAACCTTGCCAGGATATTGTTTTCTATGAAATTTATTATCACCTCTTCTATAGCCCTCTGAGAGGGTATATCCTCGATCCATTTTGTGAAGTAATCTGTGGCAGTCAGGATCCACTTGTGTTGTCCAGAGGAGTTTGGCTTTATCTCACCGATGAATTCCAACCCCCACTAATGGAATGGAGCCTCCACCGATATGGGGTTGAGAGGGAGAGACACCACCTTTCCTCTTCCTTCAAAGATCTGACATTAGTAACACTTCGTGGTTTCCTTGTAAATATCTGCGAACAATGAAGGCCAATAAAATCCTACCCTCAAGATCTTGTTTGCAGTGACTTTCTAGGAATGATGACCCCCACATTCCCCTTCATGAAATTCCTTCACCATGGATCGAGCTTCGTCCTCCAAAATACAATTCAGAAATATCTCCCCAGGGTCCTTCCAGTAGAGGTACTATTCTATGATGCAAAATTTTGCATCTTTTAGCTTGATGGATCTAGCTCAGGTTTCGCTTAGACTAGTAGCAGGTTGTAAATTCTGCAATATAAAAACAATGTCAACGTACCAATGGGATGTAGAGAAGGACAACTTTACTTTCACCTCAGCTTCCTCTAGACCAGACTGACAGGAAAGAAAATTTAGTTGCAGAGAATCGCAATGAGAGTTAGTCATCATCTTAGCCAATCGCTACCCTTTGACCAGCTTCGTGGGCTTGATTTCTATGTCATACTCTAGGAGTACTGCAACCCACTTGGCTCTCTTTCCTTTCGAGTCTGACTGGGTCAGTATGCTCTTCACAACACTGCATGGCACAAAGGCAATGATGTGGGAATGAAGGAGATAGATCCTAAAATCTTTCAAAGCTTTGACCAAGGCCTATGCTTGTTTTTCCATTATGTTTTACCTCAACTCCCCATCTCTCAATATCTTACTGAAGAATGCTATAGGCTGCTCCTCACCTCGATCATTATTTTATAGCAAAAATGCTGCTACGGTGTGTTCTGAAGCATAAGAGAATACCAAAAAATCCTTTTCAAAATCTGGGCTGATCAACACAAAAGCCTCTAAAATGGCTTGTTTTATACCTTTGAAGGCTTTCTTGGCCCCAACCGTGCATTTAATTTCATGATCCTTCCTTAGCATGTCAGTAATGTCCATCAAGATTTCATCAAAGCTAGGGATGAACCTTCTTAAGAAGTTGACCTAACCGAGGAAGGATTGGACTTATTTCTTACTCCTTGGTTCTTCAACCTTCAAGACACCTTTCACCCTGCCTAGATCGATCCTGATCCCTTCCTTTGAGATGATGTGTCCAAGCAATTTCCCCTCTTCCAGGGTAAAATTTGACTTTCTGGGGTTTAAGGAAATGCCATACCTTCTACCTTTAATGAATACCCTTTCCAAGTTCCTGATATGGTCTTTATCCCACCTTGAGTACACCGTAATGTCATCCATGTATATCACCACAAATTTTTCCTTTTCTTCTGCAAAAGTGATATCCATGGCACGTTGGAAAGTAGCTCCAACATTCATCAACCCAAATGGCATCTTTGCCTACATGAAAGTACCCCACGGTGTGGTGAAAGTGGTTTTTTCTTGATCTTCAGGTAACACCTTCACCTGGTTGTACCCAAAAAATCCATCCATCATAGATATTATTTCTGATCCTACCACCCTCTGAAGGATCACGGGGGCTTCACTTGTTGACAAATATCCTATCACGTTAGTTCATATTGCGGGTTTTAAAATTATCAAAAATCGAACCAATATATTGCAGGTATTGGGGGGATGAGGGGTTTAAGGTCATTAGAGGATATTTGGGGTCTAAAATGGGCCTTATAAGAAAAGTATTTGCAGATATTGCAGCTATTTCTTGTTTTTGGGGTAGCAAGGTTCGTCAAAAGTATTCATTGTGGGTACTTGTTGGATGGGGAATTAAATTTCACATCCAACAAGATCTCCCGCTCAGAATTTGAGTAAAAAAATAGGGAGATATGTCGGAAATACAAACACAAAAAGTAGTTTTTTTCATTCTTCCTCCAAAATTAATAACTATTATTTTATTATTTTAACTATTATTTTATTATTTTTCTTAGGAGGCCCATTTTAGACCTCATATTTCCTCTAATGGGAGGTGGGTAGGGTGGTTTATAAGGATTGAGGTATAAAAATGGGTGGGGAGGAGGTTTTAAGTATTGGGAGGGGGTTTCAACAAAAAGTGTTTGGGTCAATATCTCTTGAAATTAAGGGTATTATTTAATATCGCATGATCGCACGTGATATGTGAGATGTTCACTAAGTGAAGTCCCCGTGTGAAGGATCTGGTCCATTTTGGGTAAAGGGTAATTATCTTTCAAAGATACCTTGTTCAAATTCCTAAAATCCACACACAACCATATTTCTCCGTTCTTTTTTCAAACGGGAACTAAATTTTCTGCCCATTTGGAAAACCTCAGAGTTACTATTATCTTTGCATCAAACAACCTCTTCACTTCCTTCTCAATGATGGGTACTAGCTTCAGATTGATCCTCCGGAGCTTTTTCCTGAAAGGTTTATCTACAGGTTTAATTGGAATGGTGTGTTGGATGATGGAGGTGTCATATTATTTGAGATCTTCATAACTTCATGCAAACACATCTGTGTATTTCTTCATTAGCTTCACATACTGGTTTTTCTCCTCATCGGGAAACTTCTTGGACAACTTTATAATCTTTGGGTCTTCTTTAGTGCTGATATTTATATCTTCCATAGCATCTGTGCCGGGTTCAACTTTAGGCTCTTTAGCTACATCATTCTGGTCGAACGGAGACTCTAAAGGTATCAGGCCCCTGGGGATATGGTTTCTTTTCAACTAGACTATATCCTTCCCTCCCAGGGAGTCTTTTATTTTTTCCATGCCAAAAGCTTCCTCTCCTTCCCCTTCATCATCTAAGAGGTTTTCAGGGTCGGAGCTGCCTTCATCAATGTGAGTATTTACAAACTCACCAGACATCTCCAAAAATATTTTGATCTGCATATCGTCTTTGAAGACTTGCCAATGTTTGATGTTGTCTAGTATGGAAGGTCTGTTTACAATCTCCACCTTATATTTCTTCTTTCACGCCGCTGAAGCTTCAAAATTCCCTGCTGCATCCACCAGAGAATCCGCCGTCGTGTTTTCGTCTATGGGAATCACTTGGACTGTATGTTCGGTGAAGAAATTCCCGAACATAACCCACACCTCATTCCGATAGGCTCTCATTCTTAGATGCTTAGTTTGATAAATATCATTCACTTGATTTATTACAAGTTCCGAGTCCCCAAAAATTTGGACCCTTTTCGTGCCTACATCTTTCAGTGCACGTAAGCCCAGCAACAAGGCTTCATATTCTGCTACATTGTTTGAGCATTCAAAAATTAAATTGTAAGAATGAACTTTGGCATATTTAGTGGGGGAGATAACATACACACCTGTTCCAGCACCTGCTTTGGACACATAGCCTTTAAAATACATCTTCCACAGTCCTTCATCTTTTTGAATTTCTTCCTCGACCTTCAGCTCCCCGGCTCCTGGTTCATATTTTTGTGGCTCGACAATTTTGGAATTGAAAGGAAGCTCATCATTGAAGAAGATAGAGGACCCCAAATCAGTGTCGATAGAATAGATGTTATAGCTGATTTCACCACTCCAAGTGAATAACACTTTGTATGGCCTTCCCCTATCCCACTACAGACTCCTTAGACCCCATGGACCATTTTTTGTCCTTTTATGTTTCCTCGATCATTCCTAAAAACATATGAAAAATGATACACGCGACTTTTAAAGCTATAAGCATGTATATATGTGGGTTTGACCACTAAAACCACGTACATCGGGATGTGTGCATAATCCAAATCCTTTTGGAGTTTTCCTTGACATGGATCTGACTCATTTGACTCCTCGCCTTCCCTATGCCTTGAGATCACTCGGATTCTACCTTTCATTACCCATTTGAAAAGCTATATAAGGAACCCCTTGGTACATTGAAGGCATAAGAGAGAATTGAGAGAAAAGAAACTATAGTCCATTGTTTCCAGAACTTATGCTTGAGTCTGCATCCCTTTGTCCCTTGGAGCGCTGTTGTGTTCTTCCCAAGCTTTCCTTTTGCTTGTGAGCTTGCTATCGAGAGATGGAGGATTGAAGTGACGGAGGCCCAAGTGGGGGATTCAGTTTCTCCGGTTCGTAGATGTGCCGTCAGAGGTTGTATCTTGTAATCTCTGATTTATATTAATAGAAATCTCTTTTCCTATCCAATAATGTGTGTTTGAATCAATATTTTATCCATTGGATTATGCCAAATTCTTTTACATTATTTATTATATATGCTAGAATATATCTAACACCATGATATATAGAATGCTTGTATTGTTTACTTGTTCTTGAGGAAGTAATATATCAATTCAAGCTGGAGATTGGAAAGCTCAAAAGGGATCTACTTCAACCGTCAGAAATAAGGTACAAGGTCTGATCCTTTAGTGTTAGACATTTAATTTCTATTTCATATTGGAAAGGATTGATTTCTGGAGTCAAGTTGTCTGTTGTGGTACCCCAAGCCATAGGAATTTCTCTCCGTAACAGAATTGGCGACTCCGCTGGGGAGTTCCTAGTAGTTTTCCTTTGGGGGTTGTTTTATCGGCATTCAATGAAATTGAATTGCTCTTTCTCTCTTATTTTTGTGTCGGGTCTGGGGGCATGTATACCTGCTAGAGTCTGATTGGTGTGAATTTTGTCTCAACCTGTCTGTTTGCCTTGAATTTATACACTTTTCTTCCTGTACATGATTTTTTACCTCACAGTCGCATATACATGCGGATTCCTCTGCGATTTTTGCGTATACACGTGGGTTTACTGCAAACAGTCATGTATGCCCTTGCTTTTTCTATTTTGTGGAAGATAATTAGTTGCTGGGTGAATTCTGATATTTGCCGAGTCTCCTTTGGCACTGCCTGAGTTTGTTTAGACCTCTGTTTCTGACCAGAAATGTTTTTTTCTTAGGCTAATTTTTTTTTAAGAAGGTTCTTGTCATGGCATTTTCGATTTTTTATTTGAGATTAGTGCATTAGAATTATTTTACCTCAGTGCTTTGCTTGAGTGTTGTTTGGGTGTGCTTGCAGAGTCCAGGGGTCGTAGAATCATTCTTTTGTTTTTTGCATCTCATTTTATTTCAAAAAATCCAAAAACATTTACTTATCATCATGCATTGCATTTTTGCACTTTGCATTATACTCGCACTAGATTTGCTTTGGAGTACTAGTTAGGACTTCATATAGGAAAATTTGCATTCATCATTTGAAGAAGAATTGTGCATTTCATGTAGTAGCATACCTTGTTTTCATGGACACAATGCATTTGCATTGATTGTTAGGTGTGCATTTTACTTCATGTTGCGTCATAACACCATTAGTTGCACGACCATATCCCGTTTTTGAGTAATAAAGCCAACTAAAATCAACGCTAAATTAAAATGAATTACACTCTTTTCTTTTCTAGCGTGCACCAACAAGCTTAGGTTTTAGGATCTTGGAATAGTTCATTGTAAGTTAATTCTCCAAGATCACTAAACAACAACATGTATGTGTCTGTCCAGTTGAGTGTGTGAAACGCTTGGTATAACCAGTGTTTCTCAGGATCCTCCTCTCAAAAGGGAGTTAAACACGAGGAAGTGTGAGCGGTTATTGATTGGGATGACCCCTAGTCATAACTGAGTAGCACCGGAGATATTTCTAGGATTGTATTCATATCTGAGGGATCTTTCGAGAGTTTCAGGCTTTGCTACCCTACCCATACGGTCAATCCCTCCTTCGACTGTCTTCCTGAGCATTGATTATATTGAGGTGACCTTAGTGGCATTACCTAGGATATCGAGGGGGTACTCTACAAGGGTTATTCTGGGGGTGTCCAGGCTAGGTTGGGGTCAGACAGCACAGTCACTTTATGCATTGAAGCTGAGGGCCACAATAATTGGTTACGTACCTCCGCTTGTTGTGTATGGGAGTCTCAAGCCTCTCCTAGGCGAGACATACCTGCTTCATTCGGGAGCTCACTTATCCAGCCCTTGTTTGCTTGCATTTGGCTTTAGATTTTATTAGTGATTGCTCTATGAAGGATAGTTGGCCTAGGGTTTACGTAAATAGAGAGTCTTTTCTATTTTTTTGAGTCATTGTGGATTCGAGTGCAGCTCCTCGCCATTCTCGTCGTTTAGCAGGACTTTCACCTTCTAATTCTCCTCCTCCTTTGGGAGAGAGACCTAGACAGTCCAGGAGGACTATGTCACACATTGATTCACACACCATGGGAGACCATTTAGAGGATATTCTTGGACCACCTCCTCCCATTCATGTAGATGATGGGGAGTTTACTCGTACTTAATATCCTTCACCCGATTTGGCTGAGTTAGGTCCTGTGATTTCTGAGATAGGAACCATCCATGATAGACCTACTCACTCTAGGGTTGATTCCCCATTGACACATTACCAGTATGGAATGATGGAAGATGTTGAGACTCATTTTGAACCTGCTAGCATTAGCTATGGTAGTTATGCTATGTCTGGTTTTCTTACCCATGATTTGGCATTTCATGTCGAATCCGAATTCGAGCCTAACACTATGCCTAGGGGCACTCTCATTACTTACCATGCGGAGAGGTTTGGGAGCACTAGTCACATTGTACCTTCCATCCTAGTGGTGGAAGATACATCATATATTCCTCCTAGGTCTAGGGTTAGTGATCTGATTAGGATACCAGATCCGAGATGAGTGACGATAGGTGGTAGCACGTACATCATTACTCAGATTCCTTCGTCCTTGGTCCGTAGTTCTTCAAATGTACATCCTCCACCTTATTCACATGGTCCTTCGAGTTGGCACATGGCTACGAGTTAGGTCCGTATTGTAGTTACTAGACTGATTGTGTCTCAGGTTTACATACCACCTGTTGCTTCAGGAGGCTATCTTCATAATTCTAGAGGTCATGTTACTACTTCCGGGGTGTATATCCCTACTTCTAGTATCTATATCCCTACTTCCGGAGCGTATCTTCCTACCTACGAAGTGTCTCATGGGGTATCACATGCGATGACCTATGGACCCTATTATGGGATGCAGTATGGACAGGGTTCTTCACCTTATGGAGGCGGGTATCAACAACCTGCTTACTCTCCTAACTACGGCTTTCTAGCTCCTACTAGTCAAGGTCCACCGCACTATGATGCTTCCACGCCACCCTATATGGGTCGTACATGAGGAGGACATTATGTCCAAGGCCATGGTGGTAATCAACCCTATATGAATAAGGGAGTGGTCCATTGACCTCATAATCCTAGGCTCCCTTTCCTCGCAACGCTTAATCTTTCTAACTTATCAAGACTGACGAACGATCCTATGGCTCATGACCCAGCTTGGCCGGCTGTCCCTACCAAACTTTCTTCGGACATACCTAAGTTTGAGGGAAAACCAGGAGAGGATCTGAGTGAACGCGTTACTACGTTTCACCTATGGTGCTCTTTGAATTCCTTACATAAGGACTCAGTCCATTTGAGACTATTTCAATGCACCCTCACAGGGCCTGCTGCGAAATGGTATATAGAGTTACCTAGGGGTGCTTTCACTTTGTTCGATGACCTTGCGATGAATTTTCTTAATCACTTCTAGATACTAGTGCATTATGACATTGGTACTGAACTCTTGTCGACATTTCAGAAACATAAAGCCACACATATTTATGGTCATATTCAAGAGTGGCTTAGATGGAAGAGGTTAATTAAATATTTTATACCACTGGAATTCCTCCTTGAGTGGTTCCTCAAGTCGTTATTGCCGTATATAGCAAAGGATATTTCTACATCCGGAGTGCAGAATGAGGAACAAGCAATTTTTAGGGCACAGGAACTGGACTTGATTTATGCTCAGTCCGGTTTGTTGTATGAGATTATTCCCAATGCTCCTCATTCCAGTTTCGATCCCAAAGTCAAAACTGGACCACATGTTGATGGCATTGTGGGTTGTGCAAGTGTGAAACCTATAGATTTGGTTGCAAAACAAGTTATTCAATTGTCAATCAACCAATTTGCTTTGGTACAAGCTACGGAGTCATCTCAACCCACCCAAATGACGAGTGTACTCTCTGTGCAATCGTTGGACCAGAAGGGTAACTAGCAACCCTGACGAAATAGAAAAAAGAGTAAAAATAATCGAAAGGGTGGGTATAAGAATGAGAATGCTAACAATAATGATAAGAATGGTAGAAATACTGGGGGGGACAAGCAAGCTAAACATAAGTTTAAGTTCCCTTGTAAGTTGTGTAAGGACGATCACCTCACTTACTTGTGCCCCCGTATTGAGGAAGCTTGGAGATTCTTGGCACAAGGCCCAGCTCTGCTAACTAACCCTTTACCGCATAATCAAAATATGAACTCAAAGTCGCATGACCAG
Source organism: Pseudotsuga menziesii (assembly GCA_001517045.1). Lineage (NCBI taxonomy): Eukaryota > Viridiplantae > Streptophyta > Pinopsida > Pinales > Pinaceae > Pseudotsuga > Pseudotsuga menziesii. The sequence continues at coordinate 175,845 of LPNX011110934.1, forward strand.
TCCGATGATGATCATGATCCACCGAAGACTGGTGGTCGTGGGTGCATTAACATGGTCTGTGCTAGGAAAGTTGTGACCCATGCGAAAGATTATGGTTCGTCACAACCTAGCCTAGGCAAAGAGCCTGATCCACCAGGGTCCCCTTTGCGCATTGAGAAACCTACGGATAAACCTGAGGCTGCACCTCACATTCCTAAGGGAGTCCTTAAGTGTTCAGGGCATAATCCAAATTCCTGAGCTGCCCAGAATTATTCAGTTGTCGAGGATTTGGGCAACACTCCTTGTGCGATGTCTGCATTGGAAGTGCTTCAGAGTTGTCCTTCACAAAGGAAGGCATTTCTTTCTGCCCTTGGTGTGAACGATGATGATTCTTCCTATGTGATCAAATTTGAAACCGCAGGACTTCAGCCTCGCTTGCCCTACTATGTGTCTCTTTTGGTTCACATAGAATGTCTTAATATGACCATCAAATACACTGTGATTGATGAGGGCGTTGCTGCTTTTGTGATGTCTTTGTCCTGTTGGAAGGGTCTGGGTTCTCCTGAGCTGTCTAAATCAATGACTATGTTAACTGCGTTTGATGGGCGATCTTTTAGGCCGCACGACATCCTTCCTTCCCTTAAAGTCCATTTGGGTGGGAATACCATTGCTATAGAGGTCAAGGTGGTTGATGCACCCCTTGACTACAATCTCTTGCTGGGTAGGAACTAGATGTACAGTATGCAAGCCATTGCTTCTTCCTTGTTCCGCATTGTATGCTTTCCACATAACGGGAAGATTGTAATGATTGATCAAATGACATTCAAGAATCTGTCTATTACTACATCTTTGGAAGCTTCGATCCCGATCGTTGAACATTCTCAGCCGGCAACTGGGAGTGTGGGTGTAGGCATGTACCCATCCCTCATGGGAAGCTTTAGTTGTCTTGCACTTATCCTCATGATAGGATCTAGATTTGATGAGGATTCAAAATCTATGAGATCGGAGTATTTTCACATGAGTCATATGGAAGATCCTTGGGTTCTTCCTATACCAAGTACTTTGAGTGAGCCTGTCATGATGGACGTGCCGTTTCCTGTAGCCATGATAGCTTATCAAGCTAATATTGAGTCTGCTATAGAGCCTAGTCCTTCCTCTTCAGGGAAAGAGGAGGAAGACCCTTATGTACTACCAGCATGGGCAGTACAGTCTTCTCACGCGCATGACTACCATGATACGGTTTTCCCTTTGGATGAAGCGATTATTGAGGCTATGTCGGGAGTTGAGCCACCATGGGAGGAACTTCATCATAGATCATACTTTCTTCCAGAGCTTGACCGTTTGGAGTGTGAGGATTTTAGGGTGGTTCTTAGTCAGAGAGCTGGTAGTCCTATAGTTCCATTAAGCTCTCTTGGTCCGATGGCTGATGGAAACATGGCAAACATATCTTCAACGATTCCTATCAACATCTCTTGCAATCCTGGCATGATAGAGAATGTCTATATTGGGGTGGAATGTTCCCATACTGAGATTTTGGAATATACCCAGCTATTTAAGGAATTCCATGATATTTTTGCTTGGTCTTATGACGAGATGCCAGGTATTGACCCTCGTATTGTCGAGCATGAGATTAAGACTTACCCCAATGCTAAGCCTGTTCGACAACGTTTACGAGCAATGAATCCTAGGAAAGCACCCGCCATCAAGGCAGAGATAGAGAAGCTGTTGAAAGCCGGTTTCATCTATCTCATTCCCTTGACAGAGTGGGTTTCAAACCCCATTCTGGTGGATAAGAAGCAGGGAGTGATCCGCATACGCACTGATTTCCATGATTTGAATCATGTCTGTCCTAAGGACAACTTCCCCACACCGTTTATAGATCAGATTTTGGATGAGTGTGTGGGTAGCAAGGTGTTCTCCTTTATGGATGGCTTTTCCGGGTATAATCAGATACAGATTAAACCTAAGGACCAACATAAGACTGCATTTATTTGTCCTTGGGGAACGTTTGCATATCGAAAAATGCCTTTCGGCCTTAAAAACGCTGGAACTACATTCCAGCGGGCAATGACCTTGATTTTCCACGATCTCAAGTCAATTATCGAGGTATTTTTGGATGACCTCACTGCTCATTCTCGCATGAGAATGCGTCATCCATATCACTTGAGATTGGTATTCGAAAGATGCTGGCACTATTCAATTAGATTAAATCCTCATAAGTGCATATTTTGTGTGAAATCAGCATGTTTGTTAGGATTCATCATTTCTAAAGAGGGTATAAGAGTCGACCCTTTAAAGGTTGAGGTAATACATCAGTTGTCTCCCCTGAAGAATATTCATCATCCTCAGTGTTTGCAAGGCATGGAAAACTTCTTACGGAGATTTGTTGTCAACTTTACCAATTTGACTAGAGGCTTCATGCGTCTCTTGAAGAAGGACACCCCCTTTTATTGGGATGAGTGATCCCAGGAGTCCTTCGATGCACTAAAGCGAGCCGTAGCATCGGCCTCAGTGATTAGTCCTCCAGATTATAGCCGCAATTTTCTATTATATCTGGCTGCGTCCTTAGAGATGATTGGTATGGTTTTGGTTCAAGAGGATGAGGAGGTCCAAAAGCATGTCATATATTATCTGAGCCAAAACCTTATTGACGTAGAGATTCGGTATTCTCATGTCGAGAAGCTTTCTTTAGCTACCGTACATGTGTTTTAGCAATTGAGACATTATATTCTCCTTCGCCAGACCTTGGTTGTGGCCCATGTCAATCCGTTTCAATTCATCCTCACCTGAAGGATGATTGGGGGAAGGTATAATAAATGGATTGTCATTCTGCAAGAATTCAATCTCGAGTTTGTTTCGGCAAAATTGAAGAAGTCTTTAATTTTTGTAGAGCTTATATCGGATTTCTCGAGTGAGGCCGAGGAGTTGGTTTGTGAAGATACGTTTGTTGATGAACACATATTCTTAATCTCAACGTTGGACCCATGGTATGGGGATATCATAATATAGTTACAAACACTGAAGACCCCTACTCACCTCTCGCGAGATGAACAATGACAATTACGTCACGTCTCTAAGAACTACCTCATAGTGGACAATACTTTGTACCGCCATGGAGTAGATTCCATTTTATGACGTTGTTTAACTCATGAGGAGGCTGAGGTAATGCTGAATGATTGCCATGGAGGGGCATGTGGTGGTCATTTATCTAAGATTTCTACAGCTCAAAATATTTTAAGAGCGGGTTATTTCTGGCCGTTGATCTTTAAGGATTGTGTTGATGTGATCAAGAGGTGCCACCCTTGCCAGGTGTTTGCACGTAATATGTGTTTGAAACCTACCCCGTTACATCCCATTATTACTACCAGTCCCTTCACTAAGTGGGGGCTCAATTTTATGGATTGCAACCCAGCTTCGGTTGGGGGGAACCATCACATTATAGTGGCTATTGATTATTTCATGAAATGGGCTGAGGCTATGCCTATAGTAAAATCCAATAGTGAGACAGCCTCTCACTTTATGTTCAACCAAATTATTACTCGGTTCAGGATTCTGAAAGAGCTTGTCACTGACCATGGCTCGCACTTTTAGAACCGTATGATGGAAGAGTTGGCATCCAAGTTAGGGTGTAAGTAAGAGCATTCATCTTCTTATTACCCCTAGGTGAATGGATAGGTAGAGGTAGTCAATAAATCACTCAAATCCATTCTCCAACGAACCATCGCACAAAGCAAGAATAATTGACACATTATGTTATATCCGGCTTTGTGGGTATATTGAACCACGGTTAAGACTGCCACTGGTTTTTCTCCATATCAGCTTGTACATGGAGTGGAGTTGATATTGCCGGTTGAATGTGAAATTCCTTCATTGAAGCTAGCTATGGAACTCTTACCTGACACTTCCCCATTGGAGGAGCATTTGGTTCACCTTGAGCAACTTGATGAGCAGCGTTGGGATGCCTTGGTGGCTCTAGAAGTCAATAAACATTGTGTTAAGGTCCAGTACGATAAATTTGTCTATCCAAGAGTGTTTAGTGAAGGAGACTTGGTCCTTTTGTGGGATCAACCGAAAGAACCCTTTGGGGAAGGGAAATTTAATCCTATGTGGCCTGGTCCTTAAATGGTCAAGTGTGTGTTAGAGAAGGGTGCATATAAGTTAGTGGATTACGAAGAAACAACTTTGGCGGAGCCTAGAGATGGGCTCTATCTCAAAAAATACTATGCATGATCTTTATCCAAGGCTACTTGTTGTATATTATTATATAGCTTTGCATAGTTAGGTCTTTTTCTTATCGTGATCGGGTTTGTGATTAGTTTCCATTTCTTTTGGCAGATGTCAATGGAATCTTCCACCTACATAGGATTCACGGATGGTGCAAGCCGTCACACTCAACACTCAACCTCTGCTGCTTGGGTGATTTATACTCCTATGGGTCAGGTACTGTCTTCAGGAGGTGTATGTCTATGGCCATCTTCCAATAATGTTGCTGAATACAGCACCGTTATTGAGCTTCTATGGGATGCCATTTTACATGGCATTCTATCTCTTGAGGTACGTCTTGATTTGGAGTTAGTAGTGTCACAGCTCAATGGTTTGTACCATGTTAGAGATATGATGTTATTGAGAAGGTTCTTGCATGTGAGATTGTTAGAATGGCAATTTGACAATATAACATATATACACATTCTAAGAAATAATAATCAAGTTGCCGACTCATATGCTAACTACGTGTTAGATTGGCATTTGTTTCATTCACAATAAATTAATCACAAACACAATTTTTACACATGTAAATAAATAAATCGATCACCATAAAACTTTTTATATATACATAAAAAATGTGATAATACATAGTGTCATGATACAAAATTGGGGCTCTTAATCCACCATCATATAATACACAGTCATACAAAATGTATAAAATCCCAAGTGTTTGATCCTGTGGAGGAGGAGGAGGGTTGTGATCATGAAAGGTCACTATGGCTCTAGCTAGCCGTCGGAATAACTACACCCATGCGCGTGGTACACCCACCACCTGTCGCTGCATGGCCTCTGGCAAGTCCTCGACTTGTGCCATGGGAACTCTATGTGTCAATCTCACGAAGTTGGTATGAATGCTCTGGAGCATTCACTCCACATCCACACCCATGATGTCATCTCCTCTTCCCCTCCGTCTATGATGAGGGAAGCCCTCTTGCCATCGTGGTCCCACATCTGCACACAAATGGTAGATGCCACTATGTATTGTCACCCAAAAACATGTCTTTTTGATTCCATATAATCAAGAAAACACAAAAAATTTAAATAACTCAAAAAATTTAAAAAAAGAGAGGGTCGAGATTCGTTACCTATATCACCATATGCCGATCCTGGTGGTAGAGGCATGTCCAGGTCCCCCCGAAAATCTATCCCTGCATAGGGGTAGTCATCGATGGCAACTATCTATCGTCGCCACCATGGAAAGAAGTCAGCTAGATATGGGTTGGCCACCCTACCACCCCCTAGTCTGTTCATAGGATCTGCCCAACATCGTTGGGCTGGATCTTGAACCCCATGGAGAGGAACATCCACTCTGGGGCTCAATCCTAGAACATGCTCGAAGAAAAACGTGCTCAGAATACTGCTGAACCCGAATTTTCGCACCCTGCCTGCCTTACACTCACTGAGCTGGTGTTTCATGTTGCTCAGTAGTGTAGTACTTCAGTCATAGATCGTGGGTCTCATGCACTCCACTGCATAGAACATCAAAGGCCGTGAGGCTTGGTGGAGTGATGCCAAGCCTGCTATCCTTCCCAATGTCAATAATACGGCCTTTAGTCCCAACACCTATATAGCATTGGTAGGAACTTGACTCCCCACCTTCTCAGTGTCTGGATAACAGTACACTTCAATGTACTCGTCGATAGTCCGGCCACCTCCTGGCCCATCGCCGGAATGAATGTTCACCACTTCCCCTCATCTAGAAATCCTTGTGATTAAGTTTATGTCCTCCACCTCTATGGTGAGGGACATCCCATTGATATGGAAGGACTCCGAGTTTGGATCCCAATAATCTACCAGCATCTATAATAGTCTTGGTTTGGCCCTCAAACCACCAAGACACCAAAACTAGTAGAGTCCGCATGCACGTAGAGCTTCTTGAGCCATTAAGTCGGCCCTTACTACTTCCTCTACTTCACCATGCTCACACTCTCTCCACTCTAGCACCATCCTGCACAAAAAATTTCAAAATTCCCCATTAGTTTATTGAAAAAACCATATGTGCGGCCTCATACGTGACTATTTTCAAAACAGCCGCGTATGTACGCAGGTTTGAGGCCATTTTCCACATATATCCAGCCCCATACGTGGAGAAAACCTTGATTTCTGTGTGGGCCGTAGCGCTCATTTTGGGATGGCATAAAAACCTCATTTAACCATGAAAAATCATAAAAATTATATCAAAATGCAAGAGGAGAGCATGAGTAAATACCTGGAAGAAACAGTAGTGAATTTCGTCGGCTGGATCTCCTGGAATTTGCTGTTCAAAATCAGAGCTCAAATGGGTAAAAGTTTCAAATGATTTATAATATTTTGAACTTTTTACTATTAATAGAAAATTTTCAAATATTTGAAAATTTTAACCCCCTTTCCTATAGTTTTGACATTTTCTAACCATTTTGGACCGTTTTTTACATAATTTGTGATGTATAAGACGTTTTTCAGTGTCGTTTCAGCCCTCGGATTGACCCATTCATGCTGATCTCATTCGTGCCAATCTCAGGTATCATGTCTTAACTAGCATATAGGTTAGGTTTCATCACCATTTGCATTTTGCATAACCTTATGACCACCTCATCACGACCTTAGGTACGAACCCACTCTATTATGTCACAGAACCTTCTTGCTACTTTAGAAGTGCTATGATATGAGTGGTAGAGATTTACCTTACATGGGTACCCTAGTTAGTGCCTTATTTGCATTTGGTGCCCATGCTGATGTTTTCTCCTTTAGGCTGTGGGAGTCCGTTGTATAGTACTGCCACGACATTTTGCAAGAGCCTCATACTCATCTTGATCTTTTCCTGGCCTATTTCCCTCAGGACTCCCTCATGTCAAGTTGTGAATGCATTATCATGAGCTTTTCCTGCATTATTGAGCTTTATGCCGGCTCCCCTGACATTGCGTTTCGGCCATATAGCCCAATCTTGTCTCATGTCTAGCCATGTAGAGCCATTTTTTATATCCTTCGCAGCTTGATTTCCTTTTTACCAGGAGGGGATCTTCCCCCAAGTGTCAAGATCCTACACATGTATCCTTGCATTGAGCATAGGTATGTTCCACTCCTTATAACTAGTTTGTTTTCCCTTGTGACACTCATCTCCTCCTAGTTTGTAACTATAAAGCCATTTTATTCTTTTTTCAAGCTTTTTAAATAACTGAAAAAGTCCAAAAAAAAATTTAAAAACCAAAAATCCGGACAAGGAAAGATGTTATCTATGGAAGCTGTCGAGTCATGTCACCTTAGAACAGAGCACTGTATATCACATCCATTGGTTGGGTTATAGTTTGACTTTAGGAGCTGTACTCATTTATCTGAGTGTATCTCCATTGACTGGTTAAGCTTCCAGTCCCTATGGAGCCTCTGTTGATGCTTCCTGTGTCACAAAGATGTCCTAGTTTGTATATCGAGTCTATGCTGCCTTCATTCAGTCACCATACGTCATTATTCTCTTGTTCGAAAGAAGTTGAAGCCTGATTTGGCCATTCCTCGGTTATCTTGACTTTGCATGTCAGCCATTCCCGGTATAGTTACTGGTTCATGCACCTTATGATCGAGTCCTTCCACATTATATAGATTTGCTGAGTACCTCGTGTTGGATGATGGGGGATGCCTCAGTGCCCTCCTTCCAGCGGATTTCATCCCATCGACTTTAGATCATTTATTATGGGATTGGAATCTAGAGTCATTTTGAGTGCCTTGAGACTTGCAGTCATCAGTGGTAGGTTCTCTCGCCATCAACAGTTCTTGGGAATACATCAATGTCCCCTGATCGATGGATCCTCTCAAGTGTTCGACCTCAACACATTTATTCACACTTGTTAGTTTGCACTCTAGTACCTCGATTCCCATTTTCATTATCGGTGGGTGATCTCATGTTTGTTAATGGTATACATTAATGACTGGTAATCAGACGATGGACTACTATGTTCAAACTTGACACCTCTATTCGCATGGTAGGACATGTACTCATAGCAGTTTGTGTAGAAGAATTTCCAGGTTGGTGGCATCTCTTATATGATACCTCCTTGATTGTGCCAGTGTTCTTGAGACTTCAACTCTCGTGACTTGATTCCAGTATATGTCAGATATTTTCAGCCACTATGGAGATCTTGATCTGTTGTATCTTCATCCATTATGGAGATCATGGTCCTATGTACATCTTCATCATGGAGATTCTGATCTATGTATATTTTACGTGGCTATGACCACATATGTGATATCATGTATCATGCCTATTCATGGCCATTGTACTCTTATGTATCTGGGACTACTATATGTATTTGCAGTTATATGTAGAGTTGTATTATTATACTATGCTGATTGGGTGGCTAGTATTCCATTTGGGATCCTTAATCACTCCACTTCTGGGATGGACTTATAATGTATTTCCGCCATCGTATGACCCCTCTGACCTCACACATTAGGGGGCATCTGTTATAGCTGATTTCACCACTCCATGTGAATCATACTTTGTATGGCCTTCCCCTGTCCCGCTGCGGACTCCTTAGACCCCATGGACCATTTTTTGTCCTTTTATGTTTCCTTGATCATCCCTAAAAACATATGAAAAATGATATACATGACTTTTAAAGCTATAAGCATGTATATACGTGGGTTTGACCACTAAAACCGGGTACATCGGGATGTGTGCATAATCCAAATCCTTTTGGAGTTTTCCTTGACATGGATCTGACTCATTTGACTCCTAGCCTTCCCTATGCCTTGAGATCGCTCGGATTTGATGTTTCATTACCCCTTTGAAAAGCTATATAAGGAACCCCTTGGTACATTGAAGGCATAAGAGAGAATTGAGAGCAAATAAACTATAGTCCATTGTTTCTGGAACTTATGCTTGAGTCTGCATCCCTTTGTCCCTTGGAGCACTTTTGTGTTCTTTCGAAGCTTGCCTTTTGCTTGTGAGCTTGCTATTGAGAGATGAAGGATTGAAGTGGTGGAGGCCCAAGTGGGGGATTCAGTTTCTCCAGTTTATAGACATGCCATCAGAGGTTCTATCTTGTAATCTCTGATTTATATTAATAGAAATATATTTTCCTGTCCAATAATGTGTGTTTGAATGAATATTTTATCCATTGGATTATGTCAAATGCTTTTACATTATTGATTATATATGCTAGAATAGATCTAACACCATGATATATAGAATGCTTGTATTGTTTACTTGTTGTTGAGGAAGTAATATATCAATTCAAGATGGAGATTGGAAATCTCAACGGGGATCTACTTCAATCTTCTGGAATAAGGTACGAGGTCTGATCCTTTAGTGTTAGACATTTAATTTCTATTGCATATTGGAAAGGATTGATTTCTAGAGTCAAGCTGTCTGTTGTGGTACCCCAAGCCATAGGAATTTCTCTCCGTAATAGTAGACATGATGGATGTCAGGCTAGGCCTGACTAATCACTACATAAGGCAGCCTCTTCTCACTGTATAACCTCTTGCTTTTGTTTCGAACAGGAATGGTAACATAAGTCATGTCCATCTACAGGCTTCCCTTTAGCTTCGAGGTCCAGGATCTCAACAACAGAATACCAAATTTGGGTGGAATATCCGCCACGATGACATCCATGAACACAACCTTAGAAGGGAGCTTGTTCAAAGAAACCACCATGTCTTTGATTAGTCCCAGACATTTCACTCTTTTAGAATCAAAGGAATACAAGTCTTTGTAAGGCCTAGTAATCTCCAACCCAAAGCTTTCCACCACTCCTTTCGGCATTATATTGTGCAAGGCTCCCGAATCCAGCATGCCATTGTGTAACACCATATCATGCACATTCAAGCTAATGTAAAAGGGGGGTACCTCCTCAACCTCACCATCCATGCTGTCAATTTTAGACCCCAGAACGATAGTAGGATTGTCTTCAGTCAGCTCCAAGATATCAGGGTGAGCTTCCCCTTGATTCACAATCATATGCATGATAGTATCCATGTATTCATAATTTCTCAAAAATTCATTAAAAGGAATCGAAATCTTCAATTTAGCTAGCTTGTTTTGGAGGTCAAATGTGGGGAAGGCCTTGATAGGGTCGAGAGGTGCCAATGGTTTCACCCTTTTCACATTACTGCTTTCCTTTACCATGTTTATAGGTGCCATCAGCCCTTTCTACTTGTCATTTTCTTTCCTGGGACTGGTGTGACTACTAGAAGACTGGTTTGGGTTTACCCTCATTTAGGTACAGCAGTGTCCTTAGTAGAGTTGCCACCTTTCTTCTGTATGGCCATGTCCCTATTTCTTAGTTTGATCTTCCTGACATCATCGACAGAATGCATATAACCTTTATGATACTGCTCCAATTCCTCAGTTAGGGTTTTTCCATCTACTTGAGCAAACATATCATATTCCTCTTCTGTCAAGTAAATCTCAAAGTCTAGGTCATCGAAATGATGGATGTGATCTTTGGCAGACTCAGCTTCATCTTCAGTAGCTACATAGTTTTCAGGGAAAGGAGGTCTGATAGGCTACTCTTCAGTATTTCTTGGATTCCTCACATCCCTTGGTTTATTGGGTTGGAGTGGAGGAGGGACCGACTACCTAAAATTAGGATTCCTTATAGGAGGCTCGTTTGATTCCCTGTTCACCAGCCTGGTTTCTACCATTAGCTTGTCCATCAACTTTTCCATAGTTGTGAGCATTAGCTCAAATTTCACATCACTGGATGAAGAAGCAGAGGTAGAGGGATGTATCTCTTCTCGACCCTTCCTCCTATCAATATTCGCCCTAGGATTGATTTTCCCACATGCCATCATATTGGCTTCCACCTCTAGGGTGTCAATGAACATGGCTAGGAGGGTGTTGGACTTTATTTCTCTTAACAATAAAGCAAATTCATTGTCAAAGGCGTCTGCATAATGAATTTTAGCTGCCCTGGGTGAAGGTTTGATATCGGCAGGTATCGAGTTGTAAACCCACATGAATCTGCTAGAAAATTCATGGACAGATTCAAAACCTCCCTTCTTGAGATTATTATATTGGGACAAAACTTGTAGGGGACTCTGCTTGTTATCCCATTGCTCTAGAAATATGGTCTGAAAGCCAAAAAAGTAGTGGATAGATCTAGGTGGTAAATATTTATACCATTTCTTGGCCTCCCCAGACAAACTCTGAGTGAATAACTACATCTTGACATCTTCATCATCTACTTCCTCTAGGTCAATAAAGTCATCAAACTTATCCACATGGTATCTTGCTAAAACATTTTCCTCCCCATCGTAGAGTGCAATCCTCTGGGCATAATTCATGGGAAGGTCATGCAGGACCAGAGGTAGGGCTAACAGGGCGAATATAGCAGCAGCCATCGAGGTGGGTTGGTTAGGAATGGACAGGAAATTGGGCACTTGAGTATTTTGAAAGATAGAGGATATCTCTTCATATTTGGGTGGGGTTTCTAGGTTCATCCACAAACAATCAAGAAGATAGGATTGTAGCATATTAGGACCTACCCAAGCCTTTCTCATATTGGACTCAGACTTAGATTTGGTTTGTAGTCTTTCATCTCCAACCCCCCTCTCGGGTTCAGCTAAGTCGTACCAGGCCTGAGATGACGAAGTATCAAACAATGGAGAACCCAAATTCTCCTTATTCCTATTTCTAAGTATCTTTTCTAGATTATCCACACTAAGCAAAGTTTCGGTATCAGAATTACCTCTCGTCTGGATCTTTCTAGGAGCCACGATAGCTGGTGCGATACTGATCGCGATGACCTTGGAGTCGCTAGTACAAATAAACCACCTTTTAGCAACTTCCATAATTTCTGTCTTCGGAAACCTCATCCTTACGATCACCAGTCTCCTCACTGGAATCACCTCCTAGAATCTTTCAGTGGAGTCTCCAGGGCAAATGACACAACCTTCTTCACATGTAAGAATCTCTGTTTTCCCACAAAAACTCTTTATAATTTGAATCTTTGTAATTTTTCCTAGGGATGATATTCAATCTTGTCCCGGGCAATGGCGCCAGTTTGTTAGCACCGGAATTGAACCAAAGGTTGCAGAAGGGCTTGCTTCTGGGTAACAACGAAACCTATTTTGAAGATAGAACTGGCCTTCTGCTCTTCCGAGAGGAATCTCTCACTAAATGTATGACAGTGCTAGATATATATGTACAAATGGAAACTATAAATTGTTTATGGAATTGGTTGAAACAAAACACAACATCATTGGGTGATGGAGTCAAGATATACAACAAAATAATCAGAACTTAAATCCAAACATTTTCATCAAAAGGGCAAGGTAGCCACTCGATTACAGTCGATTCATATTTGTCTGGTGAAAAGGAGGAACATGAACAAACCATTAACACAGAGCATTGTGAGAAATGAATTCTACATTAAATTTGGAAGAACTTTGGTGAATACCTACAACAATAGATGGAGCATAGTGAGTATGAATTCCAAGCTGTTAAACCCTAAGTCTTAGATATGAAAGAAAGACAGAATGGAAAAGGCAAAATGGAATAACATTCACATAAGAAAAAGAAATAACAGACTGTAAGTGCGAATGACACCGGAATCCTTGTGTGAAAAACATCGATCTCAGATCTATGATTATATTAAAACTTTCTTGAAAAACATACACATCAAAAGATTACAAGTGTTTCAACCCCTTCTCCCTTTTCAGGAGGTATATTTATAGCGTTTCTATCTTTCCCAAACCGACATTTGGGAATCAAAATTGGTTACAATAAAGGACGTGTTTTAACAACTTCTTATGTCTCATATCAGATGTGGCTTGTATGAAACGTCCAGACAATGATACATGGAGCATGGGACGAAGAGGCATAAGAGTGTCCCATACCCCCACCTAGTTGATGCTGACTATACAGACCCCTCTGAGGGAAGCGACCGTTAGGGCGAGCATGCAACACTTGGAAAATCTTTCGTGGCACTGTCACCACTATTTCTACCTGGGTGGTGTGAGCTGGATGGACCCAAAGTGGCGGACGGTTTTCCATGTATCAAGACCAGGGAGTGGAACAGAAATGATGTCATAATCTTGTGCTCGGAGCTCCATTGCTTCCGAGTATGAAGTCATAGGGACCTTGGATCATGTGGCTTTAAATTCAAACCATAACTCAAAATCATTGGCCAACTTGTCAAAGACGACCTTCTCGAATAGTGCTTGTTCCATATCTCTGAATTTTATGGGGTCTGACTCGTAGTCTAACATGCAATCCTTATAATCCTTCTGAGATAGAAAAGGACCTCTCTCTTTCCAGAAAAAGGGAATTCCTCTATTCGACAATGTCTTGAACACCCTGAGGACCTCTCGGGGTTTGTGGTCAGTGACGTCTATTTGGGCCTGCACCGTATCCATCATCCTGTGTTTAGTTATCACCCTTCGGGCTCTAGAGATAACAACAACATGGTTTTGAAGACCGAGACTGTTAGAGGCTTTGTCTAACCAGGAGCTTAGATAGGTTATGGGCCTTTCAGCAATCTCCAAAGGTCTTTTGTTCACTTCATCTCTTACTTCTTGGACCTATTTTTTGGTTTCCTCAACAGCTAATCCCAGGTCTATAATAACATTGAGATAGGGTCAGACCTTTTCAGCTTCCATGATAATCTGGTCCCATATCAGATGCTTTGCACCTTGTAGTGAAAGATTACCGATCACTTGCTGGCTCAACTTACTATTTTGTTGGGTCAGTTCTCAACATTTTTCTTCGGCACTTTCTCTACCCTGTTTCTCTTTAACTCTTTCCTTTTCTAACTCTTCAATTTTTTGCTTTAATTTGATGAGTTTGGTATCTTTTAGGCCTATCTATGACATTGCCTTGGAGAGGGAGCTGGTGTCTACTTCTTCAGTCGCACCCATGGGCTGAATTGCCTTCTCTCCATTCCTTCTCTGAAGCTCACTTTCCTTCGCTGCTAGTCTAACTTTTAACTCTATCTCTCTATTCCTAAGTAGTTGGATAGTTTCTTCCCATTTCCTACCCTTTTCCTCAAGATTCAGCAGCTTAGCTTGGCTATCAGAAAACTTGGAATTCAGTGGCTCTTTCTCCTTTTTGAACTCAGCCAATTCATCTTCTCTAGCGAGCTAAGAGCTGGGGTTTCCTTGTTGGAGACATCTACCATCATACACACTCTTTCAGTCAAATTGGCCTAGTTAAACCACTATCCTAAGTTTAATTGACATCAAGGAGCATTAAT